>CP094637.1:34620455-34680724 GCA_023657505.1 Camelina hispida
GGGACAGATGACCTTTGTGGTGGGCTGTTTAGCCGGAGTGTCTTTGTGACGGTCTTCTCCGGTTGTGACGGCCTTTATGGCGGGCTGTTTAGCCAGAGCACGCTTTGATGGCGGTCCCTCTTTGGACATTTGTTTGGCCTTGGTGGCGGTCCTCTTTAGGACATTTTGGGCAGCCTTTGTGGCGGCCCTTGTGGCGTGTATATGATCCTTGTGTGGTCATGAGGTATTCCAGTGAGGGAATATGGGCTTAGAACATTGAGATGTTTTACGAAGTCATGGGAAGGAAACCTGGATAGGGGTAGGACTCCAGACGTGTTAGAATCATTTGCTCGCGACTCTTGGAGGACTCATGTTCTCCTAGTACTGCCATATTCAGAGACTTTGTGGCAGGAATATGGTTGGTATATCGACTTCAGATGACGATCCGGGGCGCTGTAGGGTGGCAACCCGAGAGACGAGTTTGGACTTTTCCTTATATAGTATGGCATGCGGGCTTAGGCCTGATGAGGAGCCAACATTTGGCATGCAGACTTAGGTCTGATGAGGAACCAATAAAACTCAAGGTTTAGGCCAATGAGTAAAGGAAAGTCCAAAAAATCAAGAGCAAATGACGCCTGGAGCGTGAGTCTATCGCTGAGAGGTGACCTTCTGTAGATCAGTTGGAGGAGTGCGGGCCGTGGAGGCGGTTGCGCGGGGAGTCCTTGGCTGATGGTTGTTCGAGATTCGAGGACGAATCTAGATTGGTGGGGGAGAATTATAACATCCGTGTTCAGAATAGAGTTTGGAATGTTGAGTAAACCAAAGGTGGATTTTAATTGATTTTGGTTTAATTAAATCTGGTTTAATCAAATTAAACAAAAACCCTTAATCTTCTTCATAAAAATCACGCCTCCTCTCTTTTCTTGCTTTTGTCGACACTATCAAGAGAGAGAGAGAAAGTGTGAGAACCCTTGATTTTTGGTGTAAAGGAGGAAGAGAAGGAAGTCAGCTTTAGAGAGAAACATAACTGTTAGGGTTTGGGAGAAGGAAGATCCGACGGGTCAAATCGTTTCGAAAGGTATTGATTTTTGGTAGGGTTGTATGGAGATTTTCATACACTCGCTTTTTACAGTGAATTTGGATTAATATTATAAGAGATATTGGCAGTTTTGTGGGGCGTTTCTTCTCATTCGCAGATTGAGTCCAGCGGGTGTTACGGGAACGATTGCGGTTACATCTATAATCTGATCGTGCTGAAATTTTGTGGGAAGCTTCTGGACGTATATAGCTTGCTTTTCACTGGAGGGTTTAGAAAGTTAACGGTTAGTTTTGGTTTCGTGGTTTCACTTGTGAGGTTGTTCTTTTCTGTTTTTTTCTGACAGTTTGTTTTCAATATTTGTTTGTTGTTGTGACTGGTTGTAGGAACAAGTTTGGTTGTTCTTGGATATTGGAAAGCCTCTCATTTGGTTGTATTTAGTTTTGTGAATCACTTGTTAAGGTAAGTGCAGGACCATGGCTTATCTAAGCTGGAGATTTCTAATCTGCTTGTTTATGTGTTGTTTGGGTTGTTGATTGTTGATTGATGATTGTTGGTTGATGGTTGATGGTTAGAGATGTCTCTATTGCTTGTGTGTATAGCCCAGTAGATGGGAGGATTGCCTTACTGAGTGTTTATTAAATACTCATGCATTGCAATATGTGTTTGTGGTGCGGAAGTAAGGCAAAGTGTGACCGTAGAATCAAGGCAATGAAGAGGAGGATGTTCTAGTGGTTCGCTTGGTTGTCTAGCTTCTGTTAGGTTGCTAGAGTTGAGTCCTAGAATGTTGCTTAGGATTGTTGGTTCACTGGTTTATGTCGTTTGGATCATTGGTTTATGATTGGAATTGTACTGGATATTATCAATATTGGCTATTTATATTTATTGGATATTGGTAATGTTTTCGCTGATGATTGTGATTGTGGTTAGGTGGCTAGTGGGTATGGGACCACTAGTTGTAGTTTATTATTATATTATATTATATATTTATTATTCATTATTATTATTTATTATTAAAAAAAAAAAGGTCGGTCTTTTCAGAATCATTGGTTGGACTTGCGATTGCTTCAACCCACTTGGAGACATAATCAACAGCTACTAAGATGTATTCATTCTTGTAAGAGGAAGGGAATGGTCCCATAAAGTCAATGCCCCAACAGTCAAAAACTTCAACCTCAAGGATAAAATTTTGTGGCATCTCATGCCTCTTACTAATCTGACCTTTCCGCTGACAAGCATCACATCAAGAGACAAACTCATTAGCATCCTTGAACATTGTTGGCCACCAAAATCAAGCTTGTAGAACCTTAGACACTGTATTGAAAGTAGCAAAGTGTCTAGCATAATTTGATCCATCTCAATAGTATCTCCTTAGCTCTCTTAAAAACTTCTTCTTATGATAGCCTGTAAATTGGTCAGGTTCTACCTCTGCAGTGTAACAACCCGTCCCGTGGACCCCACTGGCCCACCGCTAGCTGCCCCAACGGACAATGCCTGGACCCCACTAGCCACCTGCCGGCGACAGACCCCAGCTGGCCTGCAGGGCATGATCCTAACCCATCACTGTGGAAATCCACATCCACCGGTAGGTTATTGGTGTACCGGCGTTCTCGAACCCTGGTCCCCACCTTTAACAACCTTCTCACGATCAATTGGTGACAGCTTGTCCTGTGGGAAGGTTGTTAAATGAGGACCAGGTTCAGGAACGCACCTGTGCACCAATAACCTCTGTGGATTTGGATGAATATTTCCATTTGCCCAGTGAGGGGTTAGGATGGATACCCTGCGAGGCAGCTTGGTCCGTTTGGCGGCTAGCGGTGAACTACTAGCGGGCTAGCAGTGAGGCTAGTGGGGTCCACGGGACGGGTTGTCACATGCAGCAAGATAATTGGCAATATCAGCATACCAAGGTTGATTTGAGCTAGCCACAGCAGCTAAATCTCCATCATTCGACCAATCTGTTTCGGGAAACAAGGGGTGTCGATCGATGCCACCTAGTTGGTGTCGATCGATGCCAGACGCATCGAAGACAAAACCTTTGATTCTTCAGTCCGAAACCTAGTATCTACAAAACAAACATGCTCCTCAGGTAGACAATGCAATTGGAACATCATCATCAATCCTAATCCTGGACAAGTGATCAGCAACACCATTCTCTATCCCCTTCTTATCTCTCACTTCAATGTCAAACTCTTGTAGAGAAGAATCCATCTCAAAAGTCTAGGCTTAGCATCCTTCTTCTGCATTAAGTATCTTAATGCAGCATGATCAGTATGAACAATGACTTTTGACCAACCAGATAAGATCTAAACTTCTCAAAAAAACACCACAGCCAACAACTCCTTCCTCTGTTGTTGCATAATTTCTTTGTGCCTCATCAAGTGTCCTGCTTGCATAGTAGATTGCATGAAGCTTCTTATCTTTTCTTTGTCCCAGCACTGCTCCTACTGCAAAGTCACTAGCAGCACACATTACTTCAAATGGAAGATCCAAATCTGGTGGCTGAACAATAGGTGCACTCACAAGCTCCTGCTTAATCCTCTCAAAGGCTATGCGACATTCATCAGTGAATTCAAACTTGACATCTTTGCACAACAAAGCAGAAAGTGGTCTTGCTATCTTGCTGAAATCTTTGATAAAACGCCTATAGAATCCCGCATGGCCAAGAAAACTCCTCACTGCCTTCACATTCTCTGGTAATTGAAGACTTGTCATCACCTCTATCTTAGCGCGGTCAACTTCTATTCCAGCTTCTAAAACCCTGTGGCCAAGTACTATGCCATCTCTAACCATAAAATGACATTTTTACGAGTTAAGCACCAAATGCTTCTCTTCACACCTTGCTAGCACCTTACAGAGATTATCCAAACAGCTTTTGAATGAAGATCCATAAACTGAAAAATCATCCATGAACACCTCCATATAATCCTCAATCATATCAGTGAAGATTGACATCATGCATCTCCAAATGTTGCAGGAGCATTGAGACCAAAGGCATTCTCGGTAGCGAAAGTACCATAGGGACAAGTGAAGGTGGTCTTCTCTTGGTCATCAGGATGAATAGGAATTTGGAAAAAGCCTGAGTAACCATCCAAAAGCAGTAGTATGGATGATTAGCTAACCTCTCCAACATCTGGTCAATGAAAGGAAGTGGGAAGTGATCTTTCCTTGTTGCAGCATTCAGCTTCCTGTAGTCTATGCACATCCGATGACCAGTAATTGTCCTTGTAGGGATCAGCTCATTCTTGTCATTCTTCACCACTGTGACTCCACCCTTCTTAGGAACAACATGTACCGGACTAACCCAATTGCTGTCGATATTGGATAGATGATCCCAGCCATTCAGCAGCTTCATGATCTCCTTCTTGACAACATCTTGCAAATTCGGATTTAGCCTCCTCTCGTGCTCAATGGATTTCTTAGCTCCTTCCTCAAGATGAATCCTATGCATACACAAATCTGGAGATTCCTGCAATATCATCAAGAGAATAGCAAAAGCTTGCGAAACTTGCGCAGCTTGCATAGCGATAAAAGTGAGCTCTGCATTGTTTAAGGAAGCAATAACAATAACAGGATAAGAAGAGTTCTCACCAAGATATGCATACCTTAAACCTGCAGGAAGTGGCTTGAGATTAACCTTTGGAGCTTTTTCAAGACTCCAATTGGAAACCTTTGCAGCTTGTGAAGAAGTACTGACCAATTCCTCTTGTGCAATCAGCTTCCTCACTTGTTTATTAGCATCAAGCAGTTTGACATACCCAGCAGCAATGTCATCTAGATGCTCAGCTTCTTCAGCAGAAGCAACCAATGCTCTCTCTAATGGATCCTCAGGATGCAGCTCCTGGAATATCTCTTCAGCCAGATTAGACAATGTGTCTACATAGAATGTCTGTCCATCAATGGTAGGCCTCTTAACCAGCTTCTCCATGTCAAAGCGCATTTGTAAATCACCAATGTTGAGACCAATCTGACCCTTCTTCACATCAATTATAGCTCCAACAGTGGCTAAGAATGATCTTCCCAAAATAAGAGGATCCTTGGGTTCCTCCTCATACTTTAATACCACAAAATCAGTAGGTATCAAGCACTCACCAATCTTAACTGGAACATCTTCAAGAACACCATCTGGAATGCGAATAGATCGGTCAGCAAGGATGAGAGTGAGCTTAGTAGGCTGGAAGTCTGTCATTCCCAGGCTGAGTGCTACTGATCTTGGCATGAGGTTGACACTAGAACCAAGATCACACAAAGATCTAGCAAATCTTTCAGTGAAGATAGTACAATCAAGAACAAAGCTCCCTGGATCAGGAAGTTTTTCTTGGATCTTGTTCTGAATGATGGCACTGACCTGGGCTGATATCATCATTACTCCTTGCTCAGCATTAAAATCCTTGGTTACCATCCTCTTGACATATCTTCTAAGCATTGGAGAAGTCTTAACAGCATCAACCAAAGGCAACTCAAGAATAAGCTTATCCATCATGGCTTTGCACTTGGCATCATCTAGCTCTTGTTTAGACTTCCTTGGATTCTTGGGGAATGGAACCTTAGGTGTGTAAACTCTTTCTGCAACTGGGTAGAAGACTTCACATTCGCAGTTTCTGTCCGTGGTTGGCGTCGATCGATGCCACCTGGTTGGTGTCGATCGACGCTTTGTTCTGTTTTGTCCGAAACTTCATGGTTTGGGTGTCGACCGATGCCCATGTGTGTCGGTCGATACTGGCTCGACAAAACATCCTCTTCATCGTCTATATCAATCAACTCTTCTAGATCATCAGTTTGATTCTTCTGGGGTATAGGATGGAGTTGTTTGCCACTTCTCAAAGTCACTGCATTGCAAGAATGTTTAGGATTTGATTCAGTTCTTGAAGGGAGATAACCTTCTTGCCTTTTTACAGACCCATCAGTCTGCGCAACCTGACTTTCCAGCTTCTTGACATGGATGTTCAAAGCTTCAAACTTCCCATTAAGATCAGTGTAGACATTATCCAACTTTCCATTGAAAGTCACTGTCATCTGCTTTTGACCTTGCAAAAGCTGCTCAAGCATAGCTTCCATCTTACTAGTTTCAGCTGACTTAGGAGGTGGAGACTGATATGATTTGTTGCCATAAGTCCTTGTGAATCCACTGTTATGTTGCTGCTTCTATTCGTGGGTTTGGGTGTGAAACCAGAAGAGTTGCCCGAAAGTTACTGCGCTGGCTGTTTCCACTGTAAGGCCTACTACCTTGCTGATTTCCAAACCTCTGCCCCTGATTCCCATAGACATAGTTCACCTCTTCTTCCTCATAATTTCCTTGATCAGGTTCTGGCTCATATGTCTCAACTTCAGTAGCCAAATGAACAGATTTCTTACCCACAAGGAGATTATGCACAGAATCCAGCTTAGCATTAACAGAAGCTAACTGGTGTGAGTCATATCCTCCATCTAATCTCTTCCTTTCAGCATCTGCTCTCTTAGTACTATTGCTAGCAGCTAAGTTCTCAATCAATAATTCAGCATCCGCTGGCAATCTTGTCTTGAAGTTCCCATGATTTGCAGCATCTAAAGCCAACTGATACTCCCAGTCACACCCTCTAAAGAAGATACTTAGCAATTGAACTCTTGAGAAACCATGGTGTGGACAATCCCTTTGGTAAGCCTTGAATCTCACCCAAGCTGCTTTGAAAGCTTCATCTGGTCTCTGCTTGAAAGAAGACAGCTTGATTCTCAACTCATCTGACATTGCATCATCATAGAAGTGGTTGAGGAAGGCCACCTTCACATCTCGCCAGCTTGTCAATGATCCAGCAGGCAGCTGTTTCAACCACTGAGATGCCTCTTCTGCAAGTGAGTAAGGGAAGAGTTTTCAGAAGATGTAATCCTCAGTCACCCCATTAGCCTTGATGCTAGTCACCAGATCCTCAAAATGTTCAATGTGATCCAAGGGCTTCTCATTGGGCAAAGCAGAGAAAGGTCTCTGCCCAACTAGTTGAAAGTACGCAGGTTTCAACTCAAAATCATTCCTCCGGGGGAAACAACAGACCGGTTCTCATACACCAGATCAGCCCGATTGTAGTCAGCAATGGTCCGATCAGATCCCGGTTGTTCTCCTGTTGTCGGACTGGGTTCTGTACGTGGTTGGCAGCTCCACGCACGTCTGCATTTGGCGTCGGTCGATGCCACCTGGTTGGTGTCGATCGACGCCAATGTTCGGATCATTATTAATACCAGCTTGCTGATTCACGACAGCCTGCTCAATGACAACAGGTTCGGCAATCACATTGCCTTCAGCATCAATCTTTTGGCCTAGCTCATTGCGCAAGTGGCCCTCTTAATCCCTCAAAACACCAGCCTCAATCACGCATCAGAATGATCGTATTAACCATCTTTAGAGACTTGGCTGCTTTCCTGTTCTCACGCTCAATTTTCCCAACTCTTTGTTCGACGGATTCACAGTAGGACCAGATTTGTTGCTCTTGTGTGAGGTCTAGAAGGCATGCACCTGAAACACCAAGAAGAAAAAACAAAAACGTGTAAGTAGAAAATAAAAAGAAAATTTAGACGAAATTAAAAACTCAAATCTAATGGTAAATCAGAGAGTCCCCGGCAACGGCGCCAAAATTTGATACGCTCAAATTAATCCCTAGAGCTACTCTCTCAAACAAGAGATCAGTTGCAGTACTTAGGGGTCGAATCCACAGAGACTCAAGATAAAACACAATAGATTGTAGAGTTTTGTTATTATGCTAAACAAGTTAATTTGAATTAAAATAAAAGCAATGCAAATGTTTAAATTAAAGTGTTGTAAATTCAGAAATCAAAAGAGTTAAGCCTAGGGAATTTCTCAGGAAATTATGAAATATTAAATCAGATAAATAATTATGGTTCAAGCAATAAAGATCAGATCTAGAACTCTAAACATTATGGTAAAATAATCAGTTCTCACTGCAATTATACTCTAAATTTAAAACCAGAAAATCCAAATCTCTTTGTAAAATTCTAAGTAACAAATCAGCTTTAAGAACAGGTTTAGATAAGTTCACAGAATT
Organism: Camelina hispida; assembly: GCA_023657505.1. NCBI lineage: Eukaryota > Viridiplantae > Streptophyta > Magnoliopsida > Brassicales > Brassicaceae > Camelina > Camelina hispida. The sequence goes on from CP094637.1 coordinate 34,628,502, forward strand.
ATTAATTCAAATCTCTTTGTAATAAACAATTCTGCTCATGGATTATGTGGTGTGTCTCTTAAGTGTCGTACCAAGTTCTCCTCAATGGTCAACCCCGGGGTTTTATTAGGCCACAGAGAGGATTACGGCAAGGAGATCCGTTGTCGCCTTATCTATTTATACTTTGTACAGAGGTATTGATAGCTAATAAAAAGGCTGAAAGTGAGCGGAAAATAACGGTATTTCCATTGCCCGTAGTAGTCCTACTATCTCGCATCTCGTGTTCGCTGATGATAGTTTGTTCTTTTGTAAGGAAGGCAACAGAATGTAGGACGGTAATGGATATAATAGGTAAATTATGGTAGAGCCTCAGGTCAAGAAGTTAATCTGGAAAAGTCATCTATCATGTTTGGAAGAAGGTCCCGGAGGATATACGATCTCAGTTGAAATCCGTTATTAGTATTTCTAAGGAGGGCGGTATGGGCTTCTATTTGGTTATTCCTGAAAACCTCCAGGGTTCAAAAACTAAGGTTAGTTATGTTAAGGATCGATTGGATGATCGAGTAAATGGCTGGTCTGCAAAGCATTTATCGAAAGGTGGAAAGGAAATTATGATTAAATCAGTGGCTTTGGCACTTCCAACACATGTTATGTCATGTTATAAATTACCACAGGAGTTGACATCTAAATTAAGAGTGCTATCTCCACTTTTGGTGGAAATCTAATGATAAGGCTCGAGGTTTGCACTCGGTTGCGTGGGACAAACTATGCAAAGATAAAAGTGAAGGGGTTTGGGTTTCCGAGCGTTGGAACAGTTTAATGACGCAATGCTGGCCAAACAGTTTTGGCGATTAATTCACAATCCGTCGTCTTTAATGGCCCGGGTGATTAAAGGACGGTATTTCAGGAACAAACATCCTCTTATGGCAAAGAAACCCGAATAATCCTTCTTTTGCCTGGCGGAGTATTTTTTCAACTAAGGGATTGGTGGAACAGGGTGTGCGATGGGCTGTAGGTTATGGTTGTTCCATTTAGGTTTGGCGGGATCCATGGTTACCGGATATTCGTCCAAGATCTGCAAATGGTAGGGGAGGTTTTGCTCCCGAGCTTGATGGTTAATCATTTAATTAATCCAGTTACAAAGGATTGGCATTTGCCTATTCTAGAGGAGTTCTTTGATCCGGTGGATATACCACTTATTCAAAGTTTGCCGGTTAGTAAAACTTCTCAACCCGATAGATTGTTATGGCATTATACTAAGTCAGGCAGGTATTCGGTCAAGTCAGGTTATCGGTTGCCCGGAATTAATAGCGGAAGTGGAGTATGGGCCATCGTGCAGTTCTCTGCGGGCTCAGTCCTGGAAATTAGATGTACCTCCGAAGATTCAACATTTTTTCTGGCAAATTGCCTGGGTACCCTTCCAGTGTTAGAACAGCTAGTGTATCGGGAGTTTGTTGTCATGTTTTGTGTAAGCGGTGCGGTTTGGCGACGGAAATGGAAACTATTAACCACGCACTGTTTGTTTGTTCCCGGTCGCGCAGTATTTGGGAGTTGGTCCCGATGCTGTTGGAATCGGGAGGTTTTCCATTTGTCTCGATTTATGCGAATTTAGATTTCATATTTTGGAGGGCGTCTTCTGATATCATCTCTTCCCTCCCTTGGATTTTATGGTCACTTTGGAAAGACAGGAATAAAAAGGTTTTCCAGGGTATTGAGTTAGAGCCATTTGAGATTATAAATCAAGCGGCAACTGACAAGCTAATTTGGGAGGAAGCCAAATCTTATTCAGTGAACAATCCCCTCCCTCCTCCCGTTGTGGAGGTGAGGGATTCCTTTATTTTCTGTCAGGTTGATGGTTCATGGAAAGGGTCTGACCCTTTGCAGGGTTTGGGTTGGTGGTGCTGTAATGGTGATGATACTACGCTTCTTTTAGGAGCTCGGAGCATCAGACGTGGCCTTTCCCCCTACATACAGAATTGCAAGCGCTGATCTGGGCTATGGAGTCTTTACTGGCGGCTGGAGTGAGTTGTTAGGCCTTCGAGACGGATTGTGCAGAGCTTGTTGCGATGGTGCGTCGTGGCCACGCTTTCACGAATTTATTGGAGGATTTCGCAGCTTCGCTCCTTCTATCCATCCTTCTCCCTCGTCAAGATTTCCCGCGACGTCAACGTAAGAGCAGATTGTCTTGCTCAGTCTTCAAGATCTTTACCTTCCGAATCGTTATTTGTAAACTCTTATCCTCCTGTTTGGGCAACCAATCTTGGAGTTCTTTTTTAATTAATTATTAATGTTTGGTTAAAAAAAAAAAAAAACAATTCTGCTCATCAATGGTTTAATCAGGAAAACAATTATATTCTCATATCAATTTATTTCCCTAAGATAACAATTCTAGGTGATCAATCAAGAATTATTGTGAAGAACAACCAAGGATGAAGATCATAAAAGATTAAGAACCCTAACAATCTCTGATCTAATAAATCATAAAAAACCCTATGAAAAACCCTAAACCTAACAAGCAAATTACTCAGACATGTTAAATAAAGAACAAATAATAATTCTGAATAACATGCAATAGATATTAAAAGTAAAAGAGGGAGTTCAAGAAATCTTCTCTCTACAAAGAATTCAGATCTATCTCTCCCAAAAGCTCTCAATATCTTTTCTCTCAAAAACTGTTAGAAGATAACTTAGGGGTTTCTAAAACCTAAAAACAATATATATACATCCTCAAATACGTCCAGGGGTTTATGTTGCAATTAAAGAAGACTTTGGGCAAATTTGTAAAACTTCCAATTTTGTTGTTCTCTCGTCGGGTAAACATGAGTGTCGATCGATGCCCTTTAAGTGGTGTCGATCGATGCTCGTTCTCTGATCCGACTCCAACTTGACTTCCTTCGGTAAAGTGCTCCAAAATGATCCAAATTGTTCCATATTGCCCCATACGTGCCAAATTTCTAAATAACCTGTAAAGACTCACAAATAACATAGAAACAAATGAAAAGACTCAAAAAGCACACTTATATCATGGTCAAAAACCGTAAAAACCATGATATATCATGAAGCCAAACAGCTTGTTTCTTACAGTTGGACACGCTTTTATATTATTGGGCTGTCAAGGCCCATCCTAAAATAATGTCGTCGGTTTCAAATCATCCACGAACAAAGATATTTGCCACATATTGAAAAATAAAATATTTTGGCAGTCAAGATTTTGTGTCCACGTCAGATATTAAAAGTTAAAACCCACCAAAAAAAAACATGATAAATGATACATATGTAACAAGGATTACGGGTAATATAACCGGATCCAAAAATTAAAATATGTAAATTCATTCCAGTTAATATAACCGGATCCAAAAATTGAAATATGTAAATTCATTTCGGGTAATATAACTAGATCAAAAATTTGATATATGTATATTGATCAATCTCTAAAAATCTCATTAATTTTGATCAGGGTAAAAGAAAATGGAGATGTATCAATGTATCAATGTTTTTGGTGGATCTAGCAAGTGTCGGGACAGAGTTTAGTTTGTGAGGGACTTGGCTGCCAAAACAATGAGAGCTTATCATGGTCTGCAGAGTGGGAGAAGAAAACCATTATGGGTAGAGCGTTTGATTTGTTGGACAGTTCCACAAGTTGGGTGGATGAAAATGAGTACGGAAGGTGCATATCGAAGTAATAAAGGTTTGTTGATTGCTGGAGGTGTTTTGAGAGACGTGACAAAAGGCTTTATAGTGGGCTTTACTGTTCACATTGGGATATGTTCTGCTCCTATGGCTGAGTTATGGGGGTCTATTATGGTTCGGTTGTAGCGTGGGTGAGACGAGTGAAATGTTTAGAGTTTGAAGTGGACCCGGAAGTAGTAGTGGGTTTTCTGACGACAGGGATTAGCGAGGCTAATCCGCTGTTTGTCCTAGTACGGTTGTGTCATGGTTTTGTTTCAAGAGACTGGATAGTCCCGTTTGTTCATGTGCATCGGGAAGCTAATCGTCTGGCGGACGTGTTAGCAAACCATGCGTTCACTTTGCTGATTGGTTTTCATTTGTTTGAGTCAAGTCCAAGTTGTGTTGATTTGGTTGTCTCGGATGGTGTCTGTGGTATACGTACAATGAGACGTATTTGTATTGTAAATAAACAAGTATGTGCCGGGAAATTATATACGGTTAAGGTTAACCATTTTATATGGTTAAGTTTTAGATTTGATTATGCCTGGAGATAAATTACTTTCTCTCATTGTCTTTTTGTAGTTGTTTTTTACTAATATTAATTTTTTTTAATTAATATGTGTCTGGTCCAAATTGAAACTAAACCTCATATCAAACTCCTGTTCATTCAAATTATGTATGTTATACCAACTAAACTTTAATAGATTGTTGGAAGTGTTTGAATTAGTTTAAGATAACACGTAATATCAATTAACTAAATTATATCTTATTTTTTTTTTTTTATAAATATCATCTGCTATGAATAAAGGTTTACGTGAAAATTTTTCAATCTTAGAAAAATTTAAGCAAATATAACCCCGCACGTATGTTACGACTATATTCATAGTAGTCATCATGTAGTCGTTATTTTTAGTGACTAGGTTGCGACTATTCTGTGATTAAGAAAACTGAACAAATGGGTTGTTTATTTGGTCGATAGATAGTCGTATAATTTTTGGTGACTATATAGTGACTAATATATGTAGTAGTCACTATATAGTCGCTATTAGTTTTTAACTATATTGTTAGAATTTGATGACTATTTTAATTTCTCTTTTTTCTTTTTAATCCTGTCAACCAAACCAACAAATGATTCTAAATTGGAAACCTAAAGAAACACATAATAATTATCATAATTTTCAAAACACAAAGTACATACAACACATAGTGTCACCATTGAGTTCATCACAAAATAGTTACTTAGTATTAGGTAACACATAGAGTCCTATGGAGTTGAAGTTGGATCTTCTTCTTGAAGAGGCTCTATCGTGTTAGTCTCTTTAGCTGAATGGGCTGTCAAGAACTCCTTGAACCGTGGATCACATTGCCGCAGAAACTTCCCCACCAAGTCCAACTCGTGAATCTTCTCCTTCTGCCCAGCAATAATTTCGGATTGTTGAGCAATTTGTGCATCACGCTTCAACATTTCTGCATCACGCCTCAACATATTAGCAGCCTGCTCCTCTATCTTCCGTTGAGCTTCCTTCAATTGTTCTTGCATAGCCACAAAGGCTAAAGTGTCTCCTGCTTGCTTCCTTGCCATTGACAATGCAGTCATGGAGGCTTCCAACTCCAAAAGGTTTTCCTCTTGAATCCTTCTCAGTGGACTGCAAAGTAAGAGAAAATAAGATATTAGAGGATGTCAAATTAAACTCCAAGATAACATTTTTGTATTGTTAAAATAAAACGTAACCTGAAGAAAGATTTCTGTATATTCTTCAGTTTTTAGCTCTCGGGGCCGTGACTCCCCATCTGAGATGGCAGAAGGATCTTCCTGCAGCTGAGACAACCTCTCTTGCACATTCTTCTCATATGTAGTCGCTATCTTCTCTGCCTCCCGATCAACATATGTCCCATCAGGCTTTGTATGTGCCTTGATGAAAACCTCACCAATACGTACTTCTCTTCCCAATTCCTCTTCCTGTAATGTTAAGAAACAGACAAGTAAATTTTTAATGTAACAGCTAGGTCAAAAATGAAAGTGACGAATGTGTAACAACAAAATTGGCTCACCATTTCGTTTTGAATCTGTCGATACGACTTTGGCCCTGAGAGGTGGACATGAGGACCGAGGCCATTACGGTCAGACATACGACAATCAGAATATGTTTTGCTCCTTTGTTGTGCTTCTTCAGTGTCCTAGAATTCTGTCATTGTTGTCCATAGAGTAGTTCCAATCCATTTAGGTTGGCGTCTAGTAGTTCTCACGGTGCTAACCATGTCTTTGAGCCAATTTTGACAGATGGTCTCGAAGTGAGCTTGAACAGTCCCAGTTATCAAAGGATCCCAAGTGTGGGTTTTCTACAAAAAACAAAAAGAAAATAGCTAATGTGAGTGAAAAGAAGCACAAGTAAATAAAACAATATATGAAGAGTAAAGCAGTATATGAAGCTTAAAGCTATATATGAAAGCTAGAGGGCAGAACACTTAACCGCAAACTCAATGAAGTATCTTTCCTGTTTATCCCGAGGAACACATGTCCAGCTGTAGAAAGGACCTTCGAATTTGTTTAAAAGAATTTTAGTAATCTTCCGAGTGAGCGTAGATCCAGGGTAACGATCAAACCTCCAGACACATGAAACAATAAAACCAAAGTCAACAACGATACACAATAGCTTCAAAGAGTTTGTAATCGCATCAGAGACCAAACAATGCGACCTAAGCAAGACGTAAACAAAACCAAAACCATTATTCAAAGAGTTTGTAATCGCATCAAAGACCAAACACTTCATAACCAAGACCAATCAAGACCAAACAATGAGACCTAAGCAAGACCTAAACAAAACCAAAACCATTATTCAAAGAGTTTGTAACCGTACCATTCTGTCTTTGGTAGGGGAATGGGAGAGAGGACGGTGGTGAACTGATGTCTGTTTGGCACTAGAAGCAGTGCATTCAGAGCCCGCAATGTGTCCTCCTGGATTTCCGGCAACACCGAAGGATAATCATCTTGGAAATTTTTGCCTTGAGACGATGGATGTGAACGATGACTGCGAGTCTGAGAGACTTCAGCTGGAGAAGGCGGAGGGTCAACTAGAGTAGGCGGAGGGTCAACTAGAGCAGGCGGAGGATGCGATGGATTGTAGTGGACTTCTTGAGAAGGAGTCGGGTTCACTGTAGTCTGCGGTGGGTGAGTGTAGGAGTTGTGAAAAAGCTGTTGAGACGGAGGATGCGACGGATTGTAGTGGACTTCTTGAGAAGGGGTCGGGTTCACTGTAGGCTGCGGTGGGTGAGTGTAGGAGTTCTGAAAAAGCTGTTGAGGCGGAGGATAGTTCCGGATCTGGGCCGCCGATGACTGCCATTGTACTTCAGGCGTCTGCAGCAGAGGAGGAGATTGGACCGCCGGCGTGAAGTTGTACTGATTGGGTAGACTGTGCGGCTGTTTATTTGCTGTTGACGCTCCGACTCTCTGAGAAACGTTAGGAGCAGCAGGTTTCCTCTTCCTTCCTCCTCGATTAGGCATCGTTTGAGATGATGGGAACGATTAGGGTTACGAGAGGAAGAAGAAGAAGGCTGCGAGAGGAAGAAGAAGAAGGCTGCGAGAGAATCGTTTGAGATTTGGGGGAATTGAGAGGAAGAAGAGAAGGCTGCGAGAGGAAGAAGGCTGCGAGAGAATCGAATCGAGAGGAAGAAGAAGAAGGCTGCGGATTAGGGTTTAGATTTGGGAGAATCGAATCGAGAGGAAGAAGAGAAGGCTGCGAGAGGAAGAAGATAATGGGGATTAGGGTTTTCGTATTAGGGGGAATCGAGAGAAGAAGAGGGATAATAGGTTTGGGTTTGGGTTTAGTTAGGATTAGTTAGGATTAGTTTGGGATAATGGGTTTGGGTTTATGTTTAATTAGGCCCAAATTTTAATTAACCAATTTTAATTAACCAATTTTAATTAACCAAATTTATTTAATCACAATTTTAATTAACCAGTTTTAATTAACCAATTTTAATTAACCAATTTTAATTAACCAAATTTATTTAATCACAATTTTAATTAACCAAATTTTAAAATTTTAATTACAAGTTATTTATAACCAAATTTATTACACAATAAAATTACACAATAATATTACATAATAATATTACACAATAATATTAGACAATAATATTACACAATAATACACAAATATTACACATTTAAAAGACAAAAATTAAAAAACAAATACATAGTAATTTTGCCAAATAATTATTGTTCTTCGTCTTCTTGTTCTTCATCATCAAAAGACGATAAATTACACTGGAATTCATCTTCTGGATCCGCATCTCCAACATCGTAATCAAGGTTTATTGGATTAGCATCTGCTAACAAATTGTCGACTATGAGATCTTCAACTGTAGTCATCAATACAACATCATCATTTTCTGTTTGCAACAGAGTCGGTTCATTGTTTTCATATTCTCACTGAAATGTTTCCTCGGATTTACTTTCAGAACACTTAGCCACTCTCGCTTTGGTTTCTTTGTGTATGGATACAGAATATAGCAAACTTGATCCGCTTGAGATGCTGTTTGCACAAAATCGCAATTTAGTATGGATAGTTACATTAAATAAACTTATATATAAATTCTAGACAAGTCTTACGTACCTAAAATGAATGGCTCATATTTGTTGTATTTTCTCGAAGAGTTCACGTCAACAACGCCACTATTGCTCTTCCGAATGCCTCTACCAATGACAGGATCATACCACTTACACTTAAAAAGTGTGATTCTCAAATTGGTCATCCTTCGTACTCAAGTTCTATGATATCAGTTAAGTTCCCATAGAAATCTGCACCATCGATGCATCAGTGTAATTTTCACCTTGAACACATACACCATAGTTACATGTCTTCCGTCCAGCACCGTGATTCTGCGTATGAAACACATAGCCTCTTGTAAAGTATATTGGCCAAGTTTTGACCTTGTGTAAAGGTCCATGCACTATCTCTTGAACCCAAGTAGGAAATGGATTTGTGGCGTTCCAGTATATAACCTGCGTATACATATGAATATTATATGTCAATGATATAATTAAATAAATGCATAATCAGAGTCGGTTACATGGGTTCGAGTATACTTACATAATCTTTCACCCACACATGATATTCTTCAGCTCTTTTCGTGGACAGTTCTTTTTCGGTTAATTCAGGATATTTGGTAGAAAGAAAATCCTCGAACATACTAAGAAAATTAAATATATTTAATATATATGAGAAATATTTGTGGAGTCATATATTTGCGAGTCTATATTATATACCTCTCAATTGGTTGAAAATAGTCACAATTCCGTAAAACATATGCATGTGCGCACTGATAGTCTCTCTAAAGCCATACTTCATGCATTTCCCCACTTGGGCGACCGACATGAGTAAATATATTAGGGACTCCAGGGACATGATATATTGGGACTTCACCTTCATAGAATCTTGTTAACCTGATCAAATAAGATAATTAAAAATAATTCAAATTAAGTATAAATTTTAATTTCATTTAATTATACCTTGATTTTGTTTGTATATGATCGGCAAAGTAGTGCTCAGAGAAGTAGGCAATCTCGTCATTGATATAGGACTCAACGATTGATCCAGCCGCATATCTTTTGTTCTTCGCTTTTCCTTTCAACTTTTTGAAAAATCTTTCAAAAGGATACATCCACCTATATTGGACAGGGCCTCCCAATTCTGCCTCATATGGGAGATGTATAGGCAGGTGCTCCATCACATCAAAAAATGATGGTTGAAATATCTTCTCTAAGTTGCATGAGATCAAAACAATGTTATGTTTAAGAATTTGAACGCGACTTTTTTGCAAAGTTCTTGAGCATAAGTCCCTGAAAAATGCTCCAATCCCTGAAAATTTCATGTCTTAGGAAATTATATTTAAAAATATATACTACTAATTTAATTAAATAGGTAATCTGTACTACCTGATAATGCAAGGTGAACGTTCCGGTCTAGGAGTTCTGTGAAGATAAATGGAAGAAGTCGCTCCATAAAAACATGGCAATCATGACTCTTCATTCCTGAAAACTTGCCATTGATCAGATCAACACAACTAGCCAAGTCTGACGAATAACCATCTGAAAATTTCACCGCATGCTTGACACATTCCAATAAACTTGTTTTGGCTTCCTTTGTCAATGTATATGTTGGGAATGGAGCTTTACCCTTCCTATCAATATGTAAGTGTGGTCGAGAACAAAATTGTTCTATGTCCAATCTTGACATGATGTTATCTTTAGATTTACCTGTACACTCATAAGAGTATACAAGATGTTGTCCACAAAATTCTTCTCGGTATGCATCACATCAATATTATGTCGGAGATTGAGGTCCTTCCAATAAGGTAGCGACCATAATATGCTTTCTTTGTGCCAATTATGTTCCTTTCCATAGCCTGGCATCTTCTTTTCATGACCGTTACCACCGACTTCCCTGGTTTTTGGTGGGTTTACATCTTTCAAACGCTCATAATAAACTTGCTCACCAGTTAAAGACTGCGGTGGATAGTCGTTAGAAGCGTCTCTTCCCTTCAGGAAATCTTTTTGTTCTTCCTCAATTGATGACCATGAGGCAGGAATCTTCGGTGACAATCAAACCAACATGTCTTCCTTCCTTTGGGTAGATAAAACGACTTTGTACTTTCCATGCAAATTGGACAAGATAATTTACCGTGGGTGGTCCATCCCGATAACATGCTATATGCCGGAAAGTCGCTTATCGTCCACATCAACACTGCTTTTAGATTGAAGTTTTGATTCAAAGACACATCGTATGCATCGACTCCAGTAGACCACAACTCTTTTAACTCCTCAATAAGAGGTTGTAGGAAGATATCGAGGCTAGGTCGCGGATGATTTGTAGAATTGTAAGAAACAAGTACTCCGTATTCATGCACATACCAGGGGTAAATTATATGGAGTCAAGATCACAGCCACAGTGAATGATTACGAGACATGCCAAATGGATTGAACCCATCGGTACATAATCCAAGGTAGACATTACGGGGTTCTTCCGCAAACCGAGGGTTAAGCTCTTGGAAATATCTCCACTCCGCCGCATCAGAAGGATGATTCATTTCTCCCTCTTTTGATTGGTGCTCTGCATGCCATCTCATTACCGCTGCAGTCTTTTGGCTCTGATACACTCTCTTCAACCTATCAGCAATAGGTAGATACCACATACGACTATATGGTACTCTTGTTCTTCGTCGGTCCTCCTTAGGCTTCCATCTTGGTGAACCACAAAATAGACATGTCTCTTCCTTTTCGTCTTCTTCCAGAAAATCATACAATTGTTAATACAAACATCAATTGTATAATATGGAAGGCCCAAATGCATCATTTCTCTGTCTCGTAATGTGAACCGGTAGACTGGTTGCCTTACGGTAAATAATCCGTCAAAATTCTGCAAACCGAATCTACTAACTTTTCACTCATATTATACTCCGCTTTATTTTGCATGACTCGAGCAGCCAATGACAATTGCGAGTGACCTTCACGACAACCATCATATAAAGGAGTTTTTGCACTATCTAACAAGTCGTAAAATTTCTGAGAATGGTTTTGTACCGGTTCTTCCACATTCTCATAACTCTCATTTTGATGATAATTATCATCTAAACCCACATTATAACGAAATGCATCATTCACCATATCCACATATGGATCTTCTACTACATTACCCATTTCTTCATGACTCCCATCATACGTCCTATCAGTGTAACTACTTCCTATATCCAAATTAATTTCTTCGCCGTGGTTATACCAAACATAATAATCTGGCATAAATCCATTACTAAACAGATGACTCATAACTCTTCTACCCTAGAGACATCTATTGTTTTTGCAAACACTACATGGACAGAGAAACTTACCCCCATTAGTCTGAACTGTTTCTTGGCTACTTGCAAACGTTAAGAATTGGTCCACCCCCACTTCGAATTCAGATGAAAAATTTTCCGTCACTTCATCGAACCTCTTGTACATCCACTCCCGATAATTACCGCCATTACCACCATAATTGTAATATCCCGCCATTATAATTATATATATATATATATATTTTTTTTTTTGGAGAAAATTTAAAAATTATATAAAGCAAACTTTTTTTTGATTTAGAATTTTTTTTTTAGAGGAGGAAAGTGAGTTAGGAGTGAAGAGAACAAATGAGTGCAACTTCTTTTATAGACTTTCCTAGGTGACTAATAGGTGACTAATAGGCGACTACATAATAAAATTTGGTACACCAACCCCGCATGGAAAACACGTTTCTTTTAACTGTTTTTGCGACTACTAGCGACTACAAGATGACTATGTAATGACTCGCCGTAAGAGTTGCCTAACAGTCGCTAAATTTTACGACTACGTTACGACTACCTTATGACTCGCCGAATGAGTCGCAACGTAGTCGCCAATGTTTACGACTATTTGACGTGGTCGTACTGTAGTCGTTAATTTGGCGACTAAGTTGCGACTATATAATTCCATCAACAATATAGTCGCCTCTTAGTCGTTAAAATACGACCACCGTAACGACTGCATGAATTAGTCGCTTAAGAGTGACTATTTAGCGACTAAATCCATGTAGTCGCAGAATAGTCGCTAAATCGTCACTATGTAGTCGTTAATTTTGGCGACTACATATGTGATCGCTATGTGTAGTCGCTAATCACCTGTTTTCTTGAAGTGTTTGTAAACCCAAAGCGACATATAATTTCATTTTAATTGTAAAATCTAAACTCTAATCACCTTATTTGTAAGCCCAAACCGACACATAATTTTGTTCTAGTTTTAAAAATCTAAACCAAGCCAATATTTAATTTTCCTTAATTAAAAGTATACAGAATTTGTTTCCTTAATTTGTTTTGCTTTTTAATTTAATTTGATTTCTTTTTAAATAAATATTAGATAGAAGATTCTGATTGAATGAGAGGAGAATAGATGAACAAAAAGGTTCACCGTTCAAATTTTATATGGAATAGTGTTATGTTAGTATCAACATCTAATAATATATGATATATACAATTAGATCAACAATCCATAATCAACATCAAAGCCTTTAAAGAATGTTTTCATATAATATGAATAAAAAAAAAATTCTTAAAGATAAAATATCATGAGGTAGTCATCAATGCCGTTTATTTTTCTGTGAACTTTTGAAGCTATCTTAGTTACCACTTAATATATATCAAATTATTTATTTGTCAAAGAAACATTTTTTGTCAACAATATATGTTTTATATCACTAAGTAAAATAAGTTTAGTGTTTATATACCCAGTGCTATTTATACTCAAAAATTTGAATAATTATAGTTGAGCTATAGAATTTATATTATAGAAAATGTTTTAAGTAAAAAGCCCGCGAGTGCAGATATAAAGTTAACTTTTCTCTCTTCTCTTTCCTCCATCATCATCCACCTAAGAAATTTTATATTTTTTTGACATTAAAAATATTATTTTAAATAAAGAAAAACAAATTAAGTAAATTAATTAAATTTTAAAATAAGAAAACAATAATATAAGTTTTATTAAATAAAAATAATAACTATATAAAAATGAATTAAGTAACATAAGTGAAAATTTTAAAATAGTAAAAATAATACTATGAATTTGTTTTAGTAATAATGTTATTATGTAAACTTTCACCAAAAATGATTATATTCTAACATTTAGAATATGTTATTGAGTTTCAGAATGAAAGTAAGATTATATAATTGTATTTATAAATTTCAACGCAAATGGTGTCTCTTCTAGCTATAATCTCGAAAACTAAGTTTGGTTCAGCTTGATAAGATCAGTTCAACCGAGTGAATTATTTTTTGGTTAGGAAAATTTATGTTTGACATGGGTTAGCAGGCCCGGCCCGTCCATAGACAAGTGAAGCATTGGCTTTAGGCCACGTATTAAAATTAATAAAATAAAGCTACGTTCTAAAAGTTTTCAATGGTCTACTGGCAATAATACAGACGTAGAGAACATCAACATCACTCACCCAGTTTTGATTCCCATGAGTGTTTGGGTCACTAATCATTTTGTTTTATTTTTTTTCCTTTATTTTATACAACATTGTTTCTTAGTGAACATTCTTATATCATTTTCTTCTCTATTTTTTTGTTAATCACCTTTTTATCTTTCATTTTTATTTAGAAATGATGATAACAAAAACACTAACTAATATTGTTGACAACAAAATAGAAACCGATAGCAAAAAATGTAAAACTATTTAAACTAATATTATACAATAAATAAATTATATAACAATATATAAATTAAAAATAGTGCAAAAAATAATTTTAAAAATCTAATATATATTTAAAATTATAAAATCATCTTATTATAAAATATGCTTTAGGCCACATAAGTTCTAGGACCGGCCCTGTGAGTTAGCATATGTCAAACTATGACACCATGATTTTTTGATACAAAACCAATCGAGGATGAATACAATAAATATTTATATTTATTGATAAAGACCTAATATTTATATTTATAGATAAAACTTTAGGTCTTTATCTTAACTCTTAACCGTTACTATATTCCTAAAAAACTCATTTTTTCTTTATTTATCTTTGAATTAAACATTTTTCTTCTTTAATTTTAAACAGGGCAGATTTTGGTTGGAGACCTCGGAGAAGATTCGGGTTCTCAAGCTGAACATGAAAGAGGCTCAGGATAGGCAGAGGAGTTATGCTGATAAGAGGAGGAGAGACCTGGAGTTTCAGGTAGGAGACAGAGTGTACCTCAAGATGGCCATGTTGCGGGGTCCGAACAGGTCGTTGACAGAGACTAAGTTGAGTCCGAGGTATAGGAGTCCGTTCAGAGTGATTGAGCGAGTTGGACCAGTGGCATATAGACTGGAGTTACCTGAGGGTATGCGTGCTTTCCATAAGGTATTCCATGTGTCTATGTTGCGGAAGTGTCTCCGTGAGGATGATCAGTTGTTGGCTAAGATTCCGAAAGATCTTCAGCCTAACATGACTTTGGAGGCGAGACGTGAGGGTTCTCGAGAGGAGGATCAAGGAACTTCGGAAGAAGAAGGTTCCTTTGATGAGAGTCCTTTGGGACTGTGATGGTGTGGAGGAGCAGACTTGGGAACCTGAGGCAAGGATGAAGGCAAGGGTTCAAGAAGTGGTATGAGAAGCAACCACGACCTGAGCTTGCCTAGTCTGGTTCCGTCTGTAATCCGTGGCTGGAGCGGGAATGGAGTATTCCAGCCCACCTCTCTTGTTACTCGGTCGCTTGGGGTGGTTGGTTGTGCGACTCAGTAACAAGATGAGATGGTGCTCGGGATACAAAGTTTCCGTGAGGCGGGTTGGGGAAAAGTTTCCCGAAATAGAAGTTTCCTTAAGTGGAAAGTTTCCAGAAATGGAAAGTGCTAAATATGGAAAGTTTCTCGGGAAAGAGAATTGTCCATTTTTGCGGTGGGAAGCCTGGGAGAGGCTTTTGTGCCTTTGTGGCGGACTTTCGGGTCAGAGTGCCTGTGTGTGGCGGTCTTGTTAGACATTGTGTGGCCTTTGTGGCGGGCTTTTAGCCAATTGTGTGGTTTGTGGCGGGCTTTTAGCCGTTTGTTGGCCTTTGTGGCGGGCTGTTTAGCCAGAGTGTCTTTGTGACGGTCCTTCGGGACAGATGGTCTTTGGCGGTCCTTCGGGACAGATGGTCTTTGTGACGGTCCTTCGGGACAGATGGTCTTTGTGACGGTCCTTCGGGACAGATGGTCTTTGTGGGTCCTTCGGGATAGATGGTCTTCGTGACGGTCCTTCGGGACAGATGGTCTTCGTGGTCCTTCGGGACGAGTGGCCTTGGTGGCGGTCCTTTTAGGACATTTGTTTGGCCTTGGTGGCGGTCCTCGTGAGGACATTTTGTTGGCCCTTGTGGCGGCCCTTGTGGCGTGTATATGATCCTTGTGTGGTCATATGGTATTCCAGTGAGGGAATATGTGGCTGGTAGAACATTGTGATGTTTTTACGCGAGTCATGGGAAGGAAACCTGGATAGGGATAGGACTCGGACGTGTTCGAGAATCGTTTGCTCGCGACTCTTGGAGGACCTAGGTTCTCCTAGTACTGCCATATTCTGAGACTTTGTGGCTTGGGAATATGGTTGGTATATCGACTTCGGATGACGATCCGGGGGGCGCTGTAGGGTGGCAACCCGAGACGAGTTTGGGCTTCTCCTTATATATTATGGCATGCAGGCTTTGGTCTGATGAGGAGCCAACATTGGCATGCAGACTTAGGTCTGATGAGGAGCCAATGAAACTCAAGGTTTAGGCCTACGAGTAAAGGAAAGTCTAAAAAGTCAAGAGCAAATGACGCCTGGAGCGTGAGTCTATCGCCTAGAGGTGACCTTCTGTAGATCGGTCGGAGGAGCACGGGCCGTGGAGACGGTTGCACAGGGATCCTTGACTGATGGTTGTTTGGGATTCGGACGAATCCAGTTTGGTGGGGGGGATTGTAACATCCGTGAACCAAAATCCCGGTTTAGGATCTGCATCGGTCGATGCAAGTTGTGCATCGGTCGATGCAAGGTTGTTTCTGCGTTTTGACTTAAGTCAAACGCTGCGTTTTGGGTTAGGGAAACCCTTAAGTCGACTTTTGGTCTCATTCGGCGAGTTTGGCCGTTTTGGGAGAGAACGAAGAGAGAAAGAATCCTTGAGTGTTTCTTGGAGATTTGGTGCGTTCTTGTAGAGATCTGTAGCTGGGATCGTTGTAGGAGCTTCCAGGAAGCGTTTTCTTGCTTGTTTGTGGTTCAGATTCGCCTTGGCACAGGTAAGTGCATGACCATGGCTTATCTAAGCTAGAGATCTCTCTGATTTGCTTGTTATGTGTTGCTAGGCTGGTTAGATTGTTATTGGGGACGTTTGGAAGCTTTCTTGTGGCTTGGGATCGAGTTTTGTGGTTGCAGGAACGAAGATCCGGCGAAGCTTTGGAGGAGAACGATGCTCGGCATTGCATCGGTCGATGCACCTTGTGCATCGGTCGATGCAGATGCGGGAGCGCGTAAACTCTAGGGTTTTCGTGTTATGTCGAGCATGCATCGGTCGATGCATATCTTGCATCGGTCGATGCAAGTTAACCTTGCATCGGTCGACGCAGATCTTGCGTCGGTCGACGCAACCTCCAATCTGGCGTCGGTCGATGCATGCTAGTATCGGTCGATGCAGAGTCCTGGTTTGTTATTGTTGATTGTTGAATGTTGTTTGATGGTTAGAGATGTCTCTATTGCTTGTGTGTATAGCCCAGTAGATGGGAGGATTGCCTTACTGAGTGTTTGTAAAATACTCATGCATTGCAATATGTGTTTGTGGTGCAGGTAAAGGCAAAGTGTGATCGTGGAATCCAGGCAATGAAGAGGAGGATGTTCTAGGGACTCGGTTGATTGTTTTATCTGGCATTGTTAGGTTGCTAGAGTTGAGTCTTAGAGCATTGCTAGGATTGCTGGTTATTTGGATTATGTTGTTTGGGAACATTGGTTAGGATTTGAATTAATACTGGATATTGTTGATGTTATTGGTTATATTATTATTGGTTATTTATTGGTATTGTTTTCCGCTGTTGATAGTGATTGTGGTTAGGGGGCTAGTGGGTATGGGACCACTAGTCGTAGTTTATATTAATAATATTATTTATTATTTATTAAAAAAAAAAAAAAGGTCGGTCGTTTCATTTTGGTATCAGATCAATTGGTGGCAACTTGTCCTGTGGGAAGGTTGTTAAAGGGTGAGGACCAGGGTTCGAGGAACGCCTGGCGCACCAATAACCTACTGGTGGATGTGGATTTCCACAGTGATGGGTTAGGATCGATGCCCTGCAGGGCCAGCTTGGGGTCCGTTTGGGCGGCTAGCAGTGAGGCTAGCGGGCTAGCAGGGAGGCTAGTGGGGTCCGCGGGACGGGTTGTCACATAAAAATCGATTTTTATTGTAAAAATTTTACATCATTTTAAAATTCTGACTCGATTAGCCGGTCAAGTGTTAAAACGAACAATTGCTAGCTTTTATAACTTGGCATAATTTGATTTGTCAATCAAATTCTATCCAAGTTTGGAATCTAGCTAATTTTTTTTTTTCAACAATAGATTAGCTCAAACTAGTCAAGAAGAGAAAATAATGTTTACATACATAATACTATACGGAGATGTGTGTGCATGACGTGTCAAACAATCCGCTTTTACATTTGCATTTTTAGGAATAAAAGATAAAGAGAAAGAAGAAAATTCTTCCCTGTCTATCTTGATATCGTCGGGGTATGTCGAGAACGCCGGCCAGTCATGTGGCGAAGACACCATCTTCACCAAATCTGAACAGTCTGAATATAAAACCACGTTACGGTAGTTATGCCCGATCATACACCGCATAACCCACATGAAAGCTTCGACTTCGGCATGCAAGGGAGAAAGGCTATGCCAAAAATTTTTAACTCCCATACTTGGTGTCAGATCCTGAAACTGGGAACAGAATCATCCTGCACCTGCAAACGAATCATCCACTTTCCAAAATTCATCAACGAAACAGCATTAGCCTGGGTAAAAAATAGGATGTGAGACGGCAGCCACCCTCATCCGAGAGGTGGGGTCCAATGGGTGGCCTGTGGAAACATCATCCTCCCCCTCCTCCTGAGCTTGCTGTCATGTTAACGCCTCGCCTTTTGCTACCCGAATCACTTCCTCTGGTCATTCATCTACATTCTCGAGAACCCGTGCGTTTCTAGCTAAATTATTTCTTTCTTTTTTATTTTCGAATACAGTTTTTTCTTAGTTTTTAAATGATTTCATTTCATATTTGAACTTTGAACCATTGAGAACTAAAGAATTATTTTCTTTCAATTCACTTTAAATTTATGACCTGATAAGAATTTAAAAGAACACCAATACTCTATTAAATATATGAACTTACATTGTAGGCGAGTTTGGGTTAATCCTACTATATCAATTGAGAAGTACAAATATGAAACTAATCTTAAAATATGTAAAAAATTATATTCAATTGATATTAGAAATTTTAATTAAGATTAATCAATTAATTAAAAATAAAAAAGCTGACAGATCAAATATAAAAAAATCTAGAAAAAAGAAATCTATTCAAATCAAAAATAATTTGTACTTGAAAAAATAAAAATAAAAACTAACTGCTAATATAATAGAGTTTATTTTCTTCTTTAATTTTACATTGTCATGCCATTGATATTAAATAATTATTAGTTAAAAAAATATTTTCTCTCTCTAATAAATTATGGACGAAAATTAAAAATATTTTTTAAGAAATATAAACAAATTGGAATTTCAAAAACTAAGATTTTATATCCAAGTAGTCAATATAATTATTTTTAATAACAAGATTTCGAATATTTTGTTAAAATTTCAAATTATGATTCTCATATCATCTTTATTTTCTTTTATTTACAAATTGTTTGGAATTTTTATATAATACTTATGATTAATAAAATGCAGATTTGTTTCAACATATGTTGTGATTTGAACTTTAAAAAACAAAGATATATTACTCAATCTATGAAAATAAAATATGTGTTTTAATTTTCACATTGGCGGATTGGTAAAACTAAATTTATATAGCTGATAAATTAATAAATTTTTTTGTATAATTGTAATATTAAAATTACTACTTCATATTCCACAAAATAATGATGTAAATACAACAAACAAACAATATAAAACTGTAATATATAAGCAAAAAATTAAATACTATAATATTCTAAAATAATTAGTATTCAACGAATATATGCCTGGGCATTTGGTATCCGTTCGAATTCGGGTCGGGTTTGAATCGGTTTTGGGTTTTGATTTAGATGTATAGGATCCGTTCGGGTATTTCTAGACTTCGGATTCGGATCGGTTCCGGTTCGGGTATTTCAGGTTCGGATTCAGATTACTCAAAGTTCACAAAACTCAAAATTTTAGTATCTAATTTAGTCGAAATTATTGAATAATACGCAATATATCAGAAAATTTATGTAACATCCGCGAACCAGATTTTGTGATTTTGTGAGTAGCATCGATCGACACCCTTGTGGCATCGATCGATACCACTAATTTCTGGGTTCGACCGGTTTGATTAATTGCCGAATTGGTTCGGTTTGGTTCAATTAAATCCCTAAAAATCGAGTTTTAGAGGAAGGAAACGACCTAGGGTCGTGTTATTTTTGTTGTTTCGCCGTTTTTGAGTGGAGAAGAGAGAAAAGAAGTGTTCTTGAGTTTTGAGAGAGTTTTTGTGAGATTTCTTGCTGTTCCTGAGAGATCTAAGGCTGTGAAGGAGCTAGAAGCTTGCTAGGAGTGAGGGAATTCGTTCTTGCTGGTCAGAATCTTCTTGAAAAAGGTGAGTGCTTGACCATGGTTGATCTAAGCAAGAGATCTCTCTTGTTTGAGTGTTTTCTTTGTTTTGTTGCTTGGGTTCGTTGTTTGTGTGATTTCTAGTGAATTCCGAGATGATTAGACATGATTGGAGTCGATTTTGGGTTGATTGGAGTCGGAGTTCGTCGCTGAGTTTCGCGCAGATCGTGTCTGCAGAGGAGGCATCGAAGATTTTTAGCACGTGCAACCATCAAACCAGAGACCAAAGCAGGGCTCGACAAAACAGAAAGTATCATGGTACCGTCGTCCTTCCCTGAAATGGAACTTTCATGCTAGTTCTTGCTTCAGCATGAAAGTCTCGATACCATTTTTGAGGAGCATCGGTCGGCACCATTTTTCAGTAGCATCGATGGGTACCGTTTGAGGAGCATCGGTCGACACTTGTTCTTGAAGCATCGATCGACACCGTTGGGCATCGGTCGATACCAGTCTTATCCGAGACTTGTTTCCTGGTTTGATGTATTGTTGTGTGTTGTTTGTTTTGCTTAAACTTGAGATTCTCATATGCTTGTGTGTATAACCTAGTAGATGGGAGGATAGCCTCACTAAGTATTTGTGATAATACTTACGCATCTCAATTGTTGTTTGTGGTGTGCAGGTAAAGGAAAAGTGTGATCGTGGAATCAAAGGCGATGAGGAGGAGGATGTTCTAGAGGCTTGATTGATTGTGGTCTAGCTATTGTTAGGTTGCTAGATTAAGTCAATGGAACACTGTAGGATGTTAGTTGTTGGTTCTTCTTTATTTGATTGATGTTATTGGTTATTGGTTTTTATTGTTGGAATTCTTTTGGTTTAATGGAATTTGCTTCTTTTGGTTATCCGCGATTATTGATTGATGTTAGGATGTTAGTGGGTATGGGACCACTAGTAAATTTAGGTATTAAAAAAAAAAAAAAAAAAGGGAAGTTGTTTCATTTTTGTATCGAGCCCTTACGGTTCTAGGTCTAGGGTTCATTGTGCTTTTGCTGTTAATGTTTAGGATTCCATGCTATAGTTGATTGTGTGAATGGCATTGTGTGTGGCATGAAGTCGTAGAACATCCTCTTCGAGCCTGTGTTGTGATTCCACGGTAAGTTGTGTTTGTGTAGAGTTTTATTGCTTGCTTAGCCTTATGTTCTTGGTTGATACAGATGGTTAGATGAGGGTGCTGTTGGTCGTGGTCGTGGTCGTGGTCGTGGGCGTGGACGTGGTCATGGTCGGGGACGAGGTCAGGTTCCTGAGGCCAGTGTGAGTGTAGCCCAGGGTATGGCCAATGAGGAGGTAGCGGAGTCACAGGTTCATCCTAGTGTGTCTAGAGACCAGGCTAGTTTGGGTGGCGGCAGGGCGGATGGGCCCGGTGTCGGTCACGGTGTTGCCCCGGGTGTGGGGTTGCAGCAGGAGGTGCTCCGGGCAGGAGGATGTCTTGATGGACTTGCTAGCTCAGGTAGCTCAGGGCCTTGCAGCGACTTCCAGCAGCTGTGCCGCCAGTGGTTGGTGGGCAGGATACAGTAGTGCCGCCGTGGTTGGTGGGGCAGGATCAGTAGTGCCGCCAGTGGGTGGTGGACAGGTTCCGGTGGTGCAGCCTGCAGCGGGTTTGCAGGCAGGTGTGCAGCCGGGAGCCTAGGTAGTGGATGCTCAGTATGTTCGGATGATGGAGCAGCTGCGGCATGTGGGAGCAGGGTATTTCTCGGGGAGTACCGATCCGAGTGTAGCGGATGAGTGGAAGAGCGGATGGAGGATATTTTCCTTTCGCTTAGGTGTCCCGACCGGTACAGGGTGGATCTGGCAGTGTTCTACTTGTCAGGAGATGCACGTGTGTGGTGGAGGTCGGTGACAGCACGGAGGGTGCAGCAGGGTATGTCTTGGGGAGATTTTGTGAGGGAGTTTAACTCCAAGTATTTTCCTTAGGAGGCACTTGATCGCATGGAGGCACGGTTCTTGGGGTTGACTCAGGGAGACCGTACAGTGCGGGAGCGGGATGCAGAGTTCAGTTGGCTTGTGGGGTATGCAGGCAGGGCATGGGAGCCAGAGGCAGCTCAGGTGCGGAGGTTTCTATTGGCTCTGCGGGATGATTTGAGGACCCGGTGCAGAGTGAGGAGTTATGCTACGAGAGCGGAGTTGGTTGAGGTTGCAGCCGGGATAGAGGATGACTTGAGGTCACAGGTGGTTGTGGTCAGTTCTTCAGTGCAGCCACAGCAGTCTCAGCCGTCTTCTATTCCTAGCAAGGGCGGCAAGCCTGCGCAAGGGCAGAAGCGGAAGTTTGATGTCATGCAGAGGTCAAGGCATGGAGGTGCGAGATGCTTTGGGTGTGGTAGCAGGGACCACAAGGTGACTAGCTGTCCACAGAAAGGTGAGCAGCGGGCAGTGACTGAGCAGCAGGCGGTGACGGACCGCGGGCAGATACTCGAGTGTGTTACTACTGCAGAGAGGCGGGGCATATCAAGCCTCGTTGTCCCAAGTGCAGCAGAGGGCAGTAGCAGTGTTGCAGGCTGGAGCTCAGCCAGGACGCAGCAGGTTGTGCAGCACGGTGTACAGCCGGTGGGTTGGATCGAGCCGACGTCTCGGTGTATTCGACCCGGAGCCCGGTGGCACTAGTGCAGGAGCGATCACGAGTATAACTTGAGATTCGAACTTGGTTAATTCAATAGTTCAGATTATATTTGTTTTTGCTTGTGGTCAAGTGTTAGGTTCTCAACACATGAGGTTTGTGTAGGGACCTTGTTGGTCGGCGGGTTTAAGTCCCATGTTATGTTTGATTCTGGAGCTTCTCATAGCTTCATTACTCAGTGTGCCGAGAGTGCGGGGATCGGAGGGATTCTGGTGAGCGTTCAGGAGTTGTCAGAGTTGCGGGAGGCAAGTTCCGAGGGTTATTGGACAAGCTGGAGGAGTTGATATTCAGATTGCGGGTCGTGGCCAGCGGATTTGCTTATCAGTTCAGTGGAGTTATATGATGTCATTCTTGGTATGGATTGGTTGCATCGGTATAAGGTGCATTTGGACTGCTATCGGATAGAGTGGAGTTTGAGCGTCCGGGAGGGAAGTTGGTTTTCAGGGGATTAGACCGACTTCGGGAGTCTCGTGATCTCAGCCGTTCAGGCTGGGAAGATGATCGAGAAAGGCCGTGAGGCTTATCTCAGTTACTATCTCTGTGCCCGAGTCAGTGGAGAAGTCTACGGTTAGCGGTATTCCGGTTGTGGAGGACTTTGAGGATGTGTTCCAGTCATTGCGGGGATTACCACAATCTCGGTCGGATCCTTTTACTATTGAGCTGGAACCGGGGACGATGCCGTTATCCAAGGCTCCTTACAGGATGGCTCCAGCAGAGATGGCAGAGCTGAAGAAGCAGCTGGAGGATTTGTTGGGCAAGGGTTTTATCCGTCCTAGTTGTTCACCGTGGGAGCCCCGGTGTTGTTTGTTAAGAAGAAGGATGGGAGTTTTCGGTTGCGTATTGACTATCGGGGTCTGAACCGAGTTACTGCGAAGAACAAGTACCCTCTCAGGGATTGATGAGTTGTTGGATCAGTTGAGGGTGCTACTTGGTTCTCCAAGATCGATTTTGCATCAGGATATCATCAGATTCCTATTCATGAGGCAGATGTGAGGAAGACAGCCTTCAGGACGAGTATGGACACTACGAGTTTGTGGTGATGCCGTTTGGGTTGACAAATGCGCCAGCTGCGTTTAAGATTGATGAACAGCGTGTTCAGGAGTTTCTGGACGTGTCAGTCATCATTTTCATCGATGACATCCTGTATATTCTAAGAGTCCCGAGGAGCATGCAGTACATCTGAGAGCAGTGTTGGAGCTGCGGGAGCAGAAGTTGTTTGCTAAGCTGAGCAAGTGCAGTTTCTGGCAGCGTGAGATGGGGTTCTTAGGACACATTGTTTCTGCAGAGGAGTTTCAGTGGATCAGAGAAGATTCAGTCCATCGGAGGTGGCCGAGGCCGCAGAGTGCCACTGAGATTCGGAGTTTCTGGGGTTAGCAGGTTACTACAGGAGGTTTGTTCGGGGTTTTGCGAGTATGGCACAGCCGATGACTAAGCTTACAGGGAAGGATGTTCCATTTGTATGGTCACCGGAGTGTGAGGCGAGCTTTGCAAGTCTCAAGCAGATGTTGACTACCACGCCGGTGTTAGCACTGCCTGAGCAGGAGGAGCCTTATGTTGTGTATACAGACGCTTCTAGAGTGGGGTTGGGTTGTGTACTTATGCAGCAGGGGAAGGTTATAGCCTATGCTTCGCGGCAGTTGCGGAAGCATGAAGCTAATTATCCTACTCATGATTTGGAGATGGCAGTAGTGATCTTTGCTCTTAAGATTTGGAGATCATATCTATATGGTGGGAAGGTGCAGGTGTTTACAGATCACAAGAGTCTGAAGTACATTTTTACTCAGCCTGAGCTGAATTTGAGGCAGAGGCGTGGATGGAGTTAGTAGCAGATTATGATCTGGATATAGCTTACCATCCTGGTAAAGCTAATTTGGTTGCAGATGCCTTGAGTGGGAAGCGGGCGGCTTCGGCTCAGGAGCAGGATATGGAGGCATTGGTAGGTGAGATCAGTGCATTGAGTTTGTGTGCTATCTCACAGGAACCTTTGGGTTTGGAGGCAGCTGATAGAGCAGATTTGTTGAGCAGAGTGAGGTTAGCTCGGGAGCGATGAGGGCTGATGAATGCCTCTAAGGCTGCGGAGTGCAGATATCAGGTTTCTGCTAATGGTACTATCCTTGTGCATGGTCGGATCTGTGTGCCCAAGGGTGAGGATTTGAGGCAGGAGATTCTGAGAGAGGCTCATTCGAGCAAGTTCTCTATTCATCCCGGGGCGACCAAGATGTACCGTAACCTCAAGCGGTATTATCACTGGGTCGAGATGAAGAAGGACGTAGCTGACTGGGTGGCGAAGTGTGATACTTGCCAGCTGGTGAAGGCGGAGCATCAGGTTCCTGGAGGGTTACTTCAGAGTTTGCCCATTCCTGAGTGGAAGTGGGATTTGATCACGATGGAATTCGTGGTAGGGTTGCCTGTGTCGAGGACGTTTGATGCTATTTGGGTCATTGTAGACCGTTTGACTAAGTTCGCACATTTTCTGGCCATCAAGAAAACTGATGGAGCAGCGGTTTTGGCCAAGTATGTGAGGGAGATAGTCAGATTGCATGGTGTGCCTGCTAGTATTGTGTCTAGAGATTCCAAGTTCACTTGGTGTTCAGGCCGTTTCAGGCAGAGATGGGCTCGAAGATGCATATGAGTACAGCCTATCATCCTCAGACGGACGGTCAGTCAGAGAGGACGATCCAGATTTTGGAGGATTTGTTGAGGATGTGTGTGCTGGATTGGGGTGGTCATTGGGCAGATCACTTGAGCTTGGTGGAGTTTGCTTATAACAACAGCTACCAGGCTAGTATTGGGATGGCTCCTTATGAGGCTTTGTATGAGAGGCCGTGTCGTACACCGTTATGTTGGACTCAGGTGGGGGAGAGGAGCATATTTGGTGCAGATTTTGTTCGGAGACCTCGGAGAAGATTCGGGTTTTGAGGCTGAACATGAAGGAGGCTCAGGATCGGCAGAAGAGTTTCAGGTTGGTGATAGAGTGTACCTTAAGATGGCCATGTTGCGGGGTCCGAACAGGTCATTGACAGAGACTAAGTTGAGTCCGAGGTACATGGGTCCGTTCAGAGTGGTTGAGCGGGTGGGACCAGTGGCATATAGGCTGGAGTTGCCTGAGGTTATGCGTGCGTTCCACAAGGTATTTCATGTGTCGATGCTGAGGAAGTGTCTTCACGAGGGTGATCAGCTGTTGGCTAAGATTCCTGAGGATCTTCAGCCTAACATGACTTTGGAGGCGAGACCAGTGAGGGTGCTCGAGAGGAGAGTCAAGGAACTTCGGAAGAAGAAGATTCCTTTGATGAGAGTCATGTGGGACTGTGACGGAGTAGAGGAGCAGACTAGGGAGCCTGAGGCAAGAATGAAGGCAAGGTTTAAGAAGTGGTTTGAGAAGCAGACCGCGACTTGAGCTTGTCTAACCAGGTCCAGTTGTAGTCCGTGGCTGGAGCGGGTACGGAGTATTCCAGCCCATCTCTCTTGATTTTTGTCGCTTAGGGGTGGTTGGTTGTGCGACTAAGTATCAAGATGAGGTGGTGCTCGGGATGCGGGTTGATGGCTCCGGTTATTGTATTTTTGGTTTTTCTGATGTAATTTCGTTGAGTAAAGATTATGACATTTTGAGATTAATAAGATGAGTATTTTTCTTTATGTTGACTGTGATTGTCATGGGAAAAAGAGAAATAGCTCGGGTTTCTATTTTGGAAAGTTCCAATAAATAGGAAGTT
This sequence comes from Camelina hispida, assembly GCA_023657505.1. Taxonomy (NCBI): domain Eukaryota; kingdom Viridiplantae; phylum Streptophyta; class Magnoliopsida; order Brassicales; family Brassicaceae; genus Camelina; species Camelina hispida. The sequence continues at coordinate 34,654,824 of CP094637.1, forward strand.
TCCACAAAAGGAAAGTTTCCAGAATTAGAAAGTTTTCTTGGAAGGGAAGTTTATGTGGAAATATTGAGGTAGATCTAGCCGGGAGATACTCGTTTGCATCAGTATTTGTTTTTGCTCAAGGCCGTGTGGGCCCAACTCACGTGATGACGATCCGAGAGCGCTTGGGGGTGACGAAGAGCGGGATATTTGAGACTCCTGGATACCGTAGCTGAGGCCGAGGCTCGGAAGTGAGCCGGTATGTCTCGAGGTTGCGACCCGGGCGGGGTGTGTGTGAGTGACTTCCTGGATGCCGTAGCTTAAGGCGGTTGGCCTGATAGCGAGCCAGCATGATTCGTTAGTTGCGACCACGGACGGGGAAGCACTGAGTTGTGAGCAAATAGTGTTATGATGCGAGTATATTGGCTAGGGAGACCTCGGGTCAGTCGGAGGTGTGCGGGCTGTTGCGACAGTGGCACGGGAAACCTTGGCTGATGGTGTATAGTCCGGTCTGGGGACGTGCGGGCCGTGTGACGGTGGCACGAGGGTCCTTGGAGGATGGACGGTGATGCGGGATTCAGGGACGAATCCATATTGGTGGGGGAGAATTGTAACATCCGCGAACCAGATTTTGTGATTTTGGGAGTAGCATCGATCGACACCCTTGTGGCATCGATCGATACCACTAATTTCTGGGTTCGACCGAATTGGTTCGGTTTGGTTCAATTAAATCCCTAAAAATCGAGTTTTAGAGGAAGGAAGAAACCTAGGGTCGTGTTATTTTTGTTGTTTCGCCGTTTTTGAGTGGAGAAGAGAGAAAAGAAGTGTTCTTGAGTTTTGAGAGAGTTTTGGTGAGATTTCTTGCTGTTCCAGAGATCTAAGGCTGGGAAGGAGCTAGAAGCTTGCTAGGAGTGAAATTCGTTCTTGCTGGTCAGAATCTTCTTGAAAAGATGAGTGCTTGACCATGGTTGATCTAAGCATGAGATCTCTCTTGTTTGAGTGTTTTCTTTGTTGTTTGGTTGTTTTGTTGCTTGGGTTCGTTGTTTGTGTGATTTCTAGTGAATTCCGAGATGATTAGACATGATTGGAGTCGATTTTGTTGATTGGAGTTCGTCGCTGAGTTTCGCGCAGATCGTGTCTGCTGAGAAGGCATCGATCGATACCATTTTGAGCATCGGTCGGCACTATTTTTGAGTAGCATCGATGGGTACCGTTTGAGGAGCATCGGTCGACACTTGTTCTTGAAGCATCGATCGACACCGTTGGGCATCGGTCGATACCAGTCTTATCCGAGACTTGTTTCCTGGTTTGATGTATTGTTGTGTGTTGTTTGTTTTGCTTAAACTTGAGATTCTCATATGCTTGTGTGTATAACCTAGTAGATGGGAGGATAGCCTCACTAAGTATTTGTGATACTACTTAAGCATCTCAATTGTTGTTTGTGGTGTGCAGGTAAAGGAAAAGTGTGATCGTGGAATCAAAGGCGATGAGGAGGAGGATGTTCTAGAGGCTTGATTGATTGTGGTCTAGCTATTGTTAGGTTGCTAGATTAAGTCAATGGAACACTGTAGGATGTTAGTTGTTGGTTCTTCTTTATTTGATTGATGTTATTGGTTATTGGTTTTTATTGTTGGAATTCTTTTGGTTTAATGGAATTTGCTTCTTTTGGTTATCCGCGGTTATTGATTGATGTTAGGATGTTAGTGGGTATGGGACCACTAGTAAATTTAGGTATTAAACAAAAAATAAAAAAAAACGGGAAGGGTTGTTTCAATTTAGAGTATTTTTAACCCAAGTTTACTAATAAACAGTTTAAATACTTCAAATTATCGAAAATATCTAAAAATCTGAATATTTTAGACACTTTTATTATTAAAATTATAAATATTACTAATATATTACTACTATATATTAATAATATGAGTATATTCGGATACCCGTTCGGATTTCGGTTCGGATCGGGTTCGGGTTTAGGTTTTCGGATTTAGAGATTTAGAACCTGTTCGGGTATTTTACAATTTCGGATACGGGTACAAATCGGGATTTTTAAATCGGGTTCAGATCGTATATTCGGATCCGGGTATTTTGTCCAGGCCTAACGAATACAATTATGAAGTGCGAAGCATGTTTTTTTGGTAACAAATAACATCCTGTGAATACCTAAGCATCATAATTTATTTTGTACTATTGTTTATGTTAATCAAATCGTTGCACATCCCATAAATATCGGGTCAACTTTCATTCAAAAAGAAAAATAGTTTAACTTCGTTTTTCACTTGATGATTGTTTTCGATCATTGATTTTCTATGTTATATATATATATATATATATTTATCACTAGGATTTCACCCGCGCGGTACACCGCGGGACTAAGTTATAAATTATTGTATCTTAAGTAATAATTTTTAATTTATTTAGTTTTCAATTTTTCAATTAATTAACTTTTTGTCTAATTAATTTAGATTTTTTTTTTTTTTGATCGTCTTCGATATTAATATAACGTAAAAGTTTGACAAAAAAAAAAACAAACGAAACAAAAACAGAGAAGCAGATAAAACAGAGAAAGTGGCGATGGAAAGTTCAAACTCGACGATCCAACTCAATGATGTTGTGAAGCCACGCCGGACCTCCCCGTGTGACACTGCACGCTAGATCCCTGGCCATTCTATTCGCTTTCGGGGTGGACAAATGAAACGTGACTGTCACCATACTCAACACAACAGAATTAATCTTGGTAGCAGCGATCGGTATTTTGGCTATAGACATGGGTTTCCCAATGCCAATACTGCTGCATCACATTCCGTCCACAGCTCACAGGTCAACATGCAAATCGTGTAGACTCCGTAGGCACCATAAAATACATTGCAGTTCTGCCACAATACGGTTAACAGCCGGACGAAAAGCATCCCTCGAATGAAATAATGCATCACCAACATGATTACGTAAAATCCACGCACCACCACTGAAAGAAGAGTCATTAACCCAAGAAGCATGAAGATTACATTTAACAGAGCCAAAACCCGGTCTAGTCCACCTTCCAAGTGAGCCCTGAAGCCGGCTAGTCTCCACTCTAGAGTCTTGCTCACATAGATTTTGTTGGTTGTTCAAGACCTTCGATTCCTCCAAGGCTGTAGCAATCAAAACATGCGGATCAGATCCCTTGGCTGCATAAAGAGCAGAGTTACGTGCCTTCTAGATCCCCCAAAGAATCCACGGAATTGCAGTTCTAGTAGGCGAAGCTACTCCACTATCTTGCATCAAGCGAAACGTGTACTCAATGTTTTCAGAAATCGAATCCGAAAAACCAGGTGCCGGAATAGGGATTTGACACAGGGACCAGACCTGCATCGCCGAAGCACACTGGAACAAAAAATGGGATATCGTTTCTTTGTCCCTAAGGCATAAGCGACAAACCTCATTGACATTAATCCCATGCTTCCTTAAACAATGAAGCATAGACAAAAAACCCACCAAAAGAACATCTTGATCTTGGGCATAGTTCTCAAGCTCCATATTTGCTCCTTTAGCTCATTCAAACGTTTTACATCCGCTGTAACTGGGACCAAATCATCTCAAGATTTCTCCAAAAGCCAGTTCCCACTCTGAACAGAGTATCTCCCATCCTGCGTATAGGCCCATACATGTCGATCTTGTAACCCAGGTTCTGGAGGAAATGACTTAATTCTTATCACATCACATGGTGGGAACAGCTTGGACAGAAGCTCTACATTCCAGTCTCCAGACGAGGTGATGAGAGACGAAACAGAGAGCATTAGGTCTATTGTTAATTCCTTGTTGCAGGGTCTTCGTGGGACATCATCAAGAACCCATTTGTCTAACCATACATTCGTTGTCCGTCCGTCCCCAATAGACGTCAGAAGGCCTTTCTCCAGTAGCTCTCTTCCAAATAGAATACTCCGCCAAGCATATGATGGGCGTGAGCCCACACAGGCCTCCATGAGATTTGTGTTTGAGAAATACCGAGCTTTGTAAACGCGGGATAACAAGGAGGTAGGCTTATCCATGAGGCACCAAGCTTGCTTCGCCAACAGAACCTGATTAAAATTACCAATGTCTCGAAAGCCAAGACCTCCCTGTGATTTAGCTTTACACATCTTCTCCCAAGAGACCCAATGCATCTTACTCTTGTCCTCACTTTCGTTCCACCAGAAGTCAGCCATGGCACTTGTGATTTGTTGACACTGGTGTTTTGTTAAACAAAAGCAAGACATTGCATATACTGGTAATGCCATTGCCACTGACTTGAGCAAGATTTCTTTACCGCCAGAGAAAGCGTCTTCTCATACCACAATCAACCTTGATTTCAGGCGATCACTAATGTAACTCAAGAGCTCGTTTTGATCCACTAAAGGACTCCGGGAGCCCCAAGTACTTCCCAGCACCGCCCTCTTGCTCAATTCCAGTGAACTCCCTATCACCCTCGCATATATGGATCCATTTTTTCGCCAAAGGTAATAGATGATTTCAGGAATTTTATCTCCTGGCCTGATGCCTTACCATAGAGTTTCAAACAATCAAGAAGAGCAGTACATTCTTTCAAGGTATCTTTGCAGAGAAATAAGCTATCGTCCGCGAACAGAAGGTGTTGTATGGATGGGCATTGAGGTGTGAGTCGCATACCAGTCAACCTCCCTTCACTTTCTGCCTTATTCATGATATGAACCAAAGCTTCTGCACATAAAATAAATAGGAATGGGGAGAGAGGATCTCCTTGGCAAATCCCCGTTCTGGTTTGATAAACCCATATGCAGAGCCATTCATAAGCACCGAGTATGATACTGTGCGGACACAACTCATGATCCATTGAACCCATTTGATGTCAAAACCAAGACGAAGTAGCAGTTCCTCCAAAAACCTCCACTCCACTCTGTCATATGCCTTTGACATATCTGTTTTAATCGTAATGAAGTCCTCATCACAGGTAGCGTTTGTATTGAGTGCATGGACCATCTCATGTGCAAGTAAGATATTATCGGAAATAAGTCGTCCTGAAACGAATGCTCCTTGAGTGTCGAGACAATATCAGGTAACAGTCGCTTCAATCTGCTACAAAGAACCTTCGAGACAATTTTATAAATCACCGTGCACAAGCTTATAGGTCGAAGATCAGTCATTCTATAGGGATTATTCTACTTTGGGATCAAACAAATCTGTGTGAAGTTCCATTCCGGAGGTAAGGTACCAGATTGAAAAAATTGTTGGACCTCTGCAGTGACCTGCGGTCCCACAATGTCCCAATATTGATGATAGAAGTGACTAGACATTCCATCCGCTCCTGGTGATTTCTCACCCTTGATACTAAAAGCTGCATCCTTAATCTCACTGTTAGTAACAGGTCGAGTGAGTTCCTCATTCATCGCAGGTGTGACACGCGGGAGCAGACCATCAAGGGCTTCCGTGATAAGAGGTGGATTCGAGCAGGAGAACATACGACGAAAGTAATCCACTGCGATCTCACCCTTCGAACCCTCAGAGAACTGCTCCATCCCACTTTGGTCCACCAAGGAGAAGATTTTATTATGCATCCTTCTCCTTTGCACACTTCCATGAAAAAATTTGGTGTTGCGATCCCCTTCTTGTAGCCATTGTTCTATACTTCTTTCTTTCCAATACTTCTCCTCTGCTCGGTAGGCTTCAGCTAACTCCCATCGTAACTGCTTCATCACAGTGAAGTCTGGTTGAGCCTTAACTCCCTCCAACTCTAGTTTAGCACTAAGCTGTTGAATCTGTTCTTTAGAGTTCTGGTTGTTGGAGCCTTTCCACCGAGAGATTGCTCTTCTGCATTCAGCAATTCTGTTCATTACAGATATCTGTCCCGTAGTTTCTCCTTTGTCCCAACCAGCTTTAACTACAGCAGAGAGATCCGGCTTAGATATCCATCTTCAATTGAAAATAAATCTGCCAGTACGTGTCATATTATCATTAACAAAACGAAGTAGTATCGGTCGATGGTCTGATCCAATGCGATCAAGGTACTTTGTCTATGACCGTGGAAATAGTTGAAACCATGCCTCGTTACCCAAAGAGCGATCTAGGCAGCACTGACTCCACATTTTATTCCTTTCCCCAGCCCAGGAAAAGCTATTACCGATACTAGGCACCTCCCGTAGATGGCAATCACTAATCATATTCCTGAAACGATAGAATGATGATTCCAGCAGTGTTGGTCCCCCTACCTTCTCCGTATTGTCCACCATTTCAGTCATGTCTCCGAGAACCAACCATGGCTCATCTCGAAAAGTGGCAATGTCAATTAAGTTATCCCATACACCTTGTCGTAAGCTAACCACTAGATCCCCATACACATGATATGTAAAAGGAGAGAGATCCTAGTGTAACCCTTACATCAATTATTCTTGTAGCTGAGCTAAGCACTTCCACTTCATATGATCCCTTCCAAAACAACGGTAAACCTCCACTGAGGCCAACCGGATCAATTATATGAGAGTGATCATAACCCAACCCTTTTTGAAGCTTCACTACGTAATCATTGGAGTTTTTAATTTCTAGGAGGAACAGAAAATCAGGGAAATGTTTACGTCTCATTTCTCTCAAAGAAGGAATTGTCAAGGTGCCCCCCAACCCTTGACAATTCCAACTCATAAAACTCATATCATTTCGTTGGTTCCTCATGCGGAAACACCTCTTCTTCTACGCGTTTAGCGATTTTTGTGAAACATGTTCTTCCTCTGTAGCTTTTCTCTTCGAAGGGACACCTTCCTCTGTGTCAACAGCAACCATCTGAGAATTAGTTGCTGACCCTTCCTGAGCTTTTTTAGCTGCCTGAGCCTTTCTTTTCCATTGGTTAGGGCGACGACGTTTAGTCTTAGAGGTAGTCCCGGCAGAACCAGCAGAGAAACTGGTATGATCCATAGGAATACCAACTTGAGTTGACAATGTAGGATGAACAGCAGAAGCGGATTGCCGAGCATGTGATTTCCTCGTCATAGCTATCCCTTTCTTCATCGCATACCAAACCTCTTTATCAACACTACCCTATGAAGAATCTGCAGCCTCAAAGTCAAAAACCAAACCTTTCCCTTTGTCAACATCTGTAGTGAAGGTAGGCGGAGCTTCTAGTCTAAGCAAGGTGCTTTGACCATGTTTATCTTCCTCCAAATCCCAGACGGACCTACACACTCTCTCTATGCGTATCTGTTTATCTGCTGCATCTGCAACTGATAAGTATTGCCTCATCTCATCCAACACCTCTTTAGCTATCTTTGGTTTGCCAGAGGTAGCATCAATTCCCACATCAGCATCCGTCAACACACCATACAAGGGATCATCCTCACTGATTCTCGGAAGAAGACGACTTGGGATAGGAATTGACGGTGCACCTGATGAATTGCTTCCCTTACCTGATTCTTGACTGTTGGAAGGATTAAGGGGACACCGAGTCTTGTCATGTGTAAGACGTTGACACTGGTAGCACCTTCTTCGGATACGTTCATACTCAATTCCGATGCATACTGTTTCTCCTGATGGTAACTGTAGCGCCTTCGCGTTCCTCAGAGGTCGATTGACATCAAACATAACCCGGACTCGCACATACCCACGACTTTGTGGCTTGAGAGGATCGAAAGCCACATGTGTGACATGACCAATGTGACCTGCTATCTCTCTGATCGTTTCCGCAGTATTGTAGTTCACAGGGATGTTGCGGAGTCGGATCCAGATTGGGAGAACCTTCAGGTAGTCATTAGGAGGGTTCTCAACCCAACGTTCCAGAGTCAGACTCCAGTCGTTAAAAGTCCACGCACCAGCCTCTAAAACCCTTGACAACTCCGCTTCAGAGTCGAAAATAAACTGGAATTGATCATTCTGCAACGCAATTCCCCTGGCTTTGTTGTAAACACGCCACATCCTTGGTATCTCATGAATCATGCTTGACATCTTTTGATTCCCCGGACAAAGAAGCCGACGAATGAGGCTACACGCGTTTCGTTCACACGAGTTGAACCTGGCATGATCTTGCAACACGATCGGTCTGTCTTCTTCAAGTGACATCTCCTTGAGAGCTCTGTCCAATGCATACTCCATTCTTCACGTTAATGAGACAACTACTGCAATTCCAAATCTCAAAAAGTATGAAGTTCAGAAGATCTAGATGACGGCCGCCGCAACTTCAAGATGAACTAGGTTAAAATCCAACACAATCTTCGGATAATATCTTCACAAACAGAACAAATCCTAGGCAAATCCGGCGAAACAACCAAATATTCCCGGTTTTTGTAGCTTTCAAACGAGAACTGAGACCTTCTAGTTGAGAAAGAGAGTCCTAAGCCCAACTCATGGGAATCCTCAATTTTCTTTTCAACAATTGCAAGCTTTTATAACTTGGCATAATTTGATTTGTCAATCAAATTCTATCCAAGTTTGGAATCTAGCTAATTTTTTTTTTCAACAATAGATTAGCTCAAACTAGTCAAGAAGAGAAAATAATGTTTACATATATAATACTATGCGGAGATGTGTGTGCATGACGTGCCAAACAATCCGCTTTTACATTTGCATTTTTAGGAATAAAAGATAAAGAGAAAGAAGAAAATTCTTCCCTGTCTATCTTGATATCGTCGAGGTATGTCGAGAACGCCGGCCAGTGTAACATCCGCGAACCGGAATTCCGGTTTAGGATGTGCATCGATCGATGCAATAGGAGCATCGGTCGATGCAGGTTCAATTCTGTGCGTTTTGACTTAAGTCAAACGCTGCGTTTTGGTCAAAAGGGAAAAAGAAAACCCTTAAGTCGTGTTTTGGTTTCATTCAACGGATTTGGCCGTTTTTGAGAGAAAGCAAAAGAGAGAAAAGTGTTCTTGGTGTTCTTGGAGATTTCTTGAAGATTTGGGATGTTCCTGTAGAGATCTGTAGCTGGGATCGTTGTAGGAGCTTCCTAGAAGTGTTTTCTTGCTTGTTTGTGGTTTAGATTCGTCTTGGCACAGGTAAGTGCATGACCATGGCTTATCTAAGCTAGAGGAACCTTTAACTTGCTTGTTTGGTGTTGTTAGATGTGTTAGATCGTAGTTAAGGACGTTAGGAAGCTTTCTTGTGGCTTGGGAATGAGTTTCTGTGGTTGTAGGAACGAGATCCGGCGAGAAGCTTCGGGGAAATCACGGTGCTTGACGTTGCGTCGATCGATGCATTGCTTGCGTCGGTCGATGCAAGTGTGAGGACGGCGCGATAAACTTTAGGATTTTCGTGTTGCGTCGAGCATGCGTCGGTCGATGCAGACTGGGTATTGGTCGATGCAAGTTGCACTTGCATCGGTCGATCCAGCTTCTGCGTCGATCGATGCTTCCTCAGTTGGCATCGGTCGATGCATGTTGGCACCGGTCGATGCCGAGTCCTGGTTCGTTGATCGTTGTGTGTTGATTGTTGTGTGTGGTTATTGGATACTGTATTGCTTGTGTGTATAGCCCAGTAGATGGGAGGATTGCCTTACTGAGTGTTTGTAAAATACTCATGCATTGCAATATGTGTTTGTGGTGCAGGTAAAGGCAAAGTGTGTGTAACGCCCGCAAACCAATATTTGGTATTTTGGTAAGGGTGTCGATCGACACCTTCTAGTGAGGCATCGATCGACACCAGTCGTGGCCGGTTTGGTCGGTTCAATTTTAATTGTCCGGTTTGCGTGGTTGGTTTAGGGAATCCCTAAATCGAGTTGTAAAAAGAGGAAAACGACCTAGGGTCGTGTTTTCTTGTTATTTGGCCGCTGTTAGAGAAAAAGAAAGAGAGAAAAGTGTTCTTGAGCTTTTGGGAAGAGATTGAGAGATTCCTTGCTGTTCTTGGGAGATCTAAGGCTGGGAAGGAGCTAGAAGCTTGCTAGGAGTGAGAGAATTCGTTCCTGTTGGTCAGAATCTTCTTGAAAGAGGTGAGTGCATGACCATGGCTTATCTAAGCTAAGATCTCTAGATTCTATGTGATTTGGTGCTTATGTGGTTGTTTCTTTGAGTTCTCTATGATATTTCGTTGCTGTCTGGGCTGGGTTTGGCTTCTGGGAGTGCAAGGAGCAGATTGGAAAAAATTGGAGGCGAGATTCGGAGTATATGATCGAGGGAAATCGCTGCTCGGCATCGGTGTCGGTCGACACCAGTTGGGGTGTCGGTCGACACCAACGCGAGGACGGCTCGGGACTTTGGCGAGTGTCGATCGATGCCATGTGGAGGTGTCGGTCGACACAAACTAGGGTTTTCGGGAGTGTCGGGCAGGGTGTCGGTCGACATCAGATAGTCAGTGTCGATCGACACCATCCGGTGACACCCCTTGTTCAGTTACGATGGATGTTGCATGCTATGTATATTGCCTGGTTTGTTTCATTGATTGTTGTTTGTGGCATGTAGAGATCTTATTGCTTGTGTGTATAGCCCAGTAGATGGGAGGATTGCCTCACTAAGTATTTGTGATAATACTTATGCATCTCAATTGTTGTTTGTGGTGTGCAGGTAAAGGCAAAGTGTGATCGTGGAATCCAGGCAATGAAGAGGAGGATGTTCTTGGGACTTGATTGGGTGTTGTCTGGCATTGTTAGGCTGCTAGAGTTGAGTCATTAGAAACATTGTTAGGTTGCTGGTTTCATGTTTTCTGATGATTGATTATTGGATGTTGCTTATGCTATGATATTGGTTATATTATTGTTTTATTATTGGTTATTGGTATTGAGTATTCCGCTGTTGTTTGTGCATGTGGTTAGGTGGCTAGTGGGTATGGGACCACTAGCTGTAGCTTATTACTATTTATTATTTAAAAAAAAAAAGGTTGGTCCTTTCAGTGTGATCGTGGAATCAAGGCGATGAGGAAGGGATGTTCTAGAGGCTTGATTGATTGTGGTCTAGCTATTGTTAGGTTGCTAGATGGAGTCAATGGAACATTGTAGGATGTTAGTTGTTGGTTATTCCTTTATTTGGATTATGTTATTGGTTATTGGTTTGATTGTTGGAATTCTTTTGGTTTAATGGAAATTGTTTTATTTGGTTATCCGCGGTTATTGATTGTTGATAGGATGTTAGTGGGTATGGGACCACTAGAAAATTAAGGTATTAAAAAAGGGAAGGGTTGTTTCAGCTAGTCATGTGGCGAAGACACCATCTTCACCAAATCTGAACAGTCTGAATATAAAGCCACGTTACGGTAGTTATTCCCGATCATACACCGCATAACCCACATGAAAGGTTCGACTTCGGCATGCAAGGGAGAAAGGCTATGCCAAAAATTTGTAACTCCCATACTTGGTGTCAGATCCTGAAACTGGGAACAGAATCATCCTGCACCTGCAAACGAATCATCCACTTTCCAAAATCTATCAATGAAACAGCAGTAGCCTGAGTAAAAAATAGGATGTGAGACGGCAGCCACCCTCATCCGAGAGGTGGGGTCCAATGGGAGGCCTGTGGAAACATCATCCTCCCCCTCCTCCTGAGCTTGCTGGCATGTTAACGCCTCGCCTTTTGCTACCCGAATCACTTCCTCTGGTCGTTCATCTACATTCTCGAAAACCCGTGCGTTTCTAGCTAAATTATTTCTTTCTTTTTTATTTTCGAATACAGTTTTTTCTTAGTTTTTAAATGATTTCATTTCATATTTGAACTTTCAACCATTGAGAACTAAAGAATTATTTTCTTTCAATTCACTTTAAATTTATGACCTGATAAGAATTTAAAAGAACACCAATACTCTATTAAATATATGAACTTACGTTGTACACGAGTTTGGGTTAATCCTACTATATTAATTGAGAAGTACAAATATGAAACTAATCTTAAAATATGTAAAAAATTACATTCAATTGATATTAGAAATTTTAATTAAGATTAATCAATTAATTAAAATAAAAAAGCTGACAGATCAAATATAAAAAAATCTAGAAAAAAGAAATTTATTCAAATCAAAAATAATTTGTACTTGAAAAAAATAAAATATAAAAACTAACTGCTAATATAATAGAGTTTATTTTCTTCTTTAATTTTACACTAGGTAATAACCCGTGCTGTTGCACGGAGTGAAATTTTTGCTTGAGATATTATGTTTGTAAATATATTTATTTAATATAATATTTATAATACAAATTTATATTGGTTTGAATTTATCAAGTTTATGAAAGTTTAAACAAAATCTTGAACTATCAAATCAGATAAAAATCATAAGAAACTTAAATTGCATGAATTGGAGAATGTAAATAAAATTGTTAACCCGGTCAAACCCGTCCGTTAATCCATCCCGCAATGGGTTTAAATATTTTTAGCCGCAAAATGTCTTTGCATCCGTCCTGCTTGAATTCGTGAGATCCGCGTGGATTACACATGCATTTCAGTAAAATATTTTTCTAATATATAAAATATATTTAAAACTTAAACTTAATTAATATTTATTAAGTTATGTGATAAAGTTTTTAAGAATAACATATTTGTTTTTTTTGTCAAAAATAAAATGGTATATAGTTGTAAATAATAAATCTAAATGAGCCTAAATAGCTAAATGTATTTCGAGCTCTTAGACGGCACACATCAGTTTTTTCAAGATAATGCTTCTCTATTAATATATAGGAGATAACTAACTAGTATAATTTTATTAAAGAAAGATTTTAAAATTTAAACTAAATGATGATTTGTTTTTATCTAATTGTACTAAATTGATTTGTCTTTCCTCAAATATCTCAAAATATAAACCAAATCAAAAAAATCATATCTAGCAGTTGACAAAAAAACAGTGACAGTTTATGTAATATTATGGAATACTAAAACTAAATAATAAATTGGGATATGGAGCGTCAATTTTAATATTCTGGCGACGACACGTCAATTTTTTATGTAATAATAAAGTAAATAATATTATGTAATATTCTAGCGACGACACGTCAATTTTTTTAGAGAATGCTTCTCTTCTAATATATAGAGGATTCTCTTTTTAATGGAAAAATCAAGGATTAAGTTTGGTATATTTGATTTTATTTCAGTTTGGAGTATATTTGATTTAATAATGTCCTGATTTTTGGGAAGACAATGATTTTAATTAGAGTAATCACACTTATTTGGAGAATATTACAATATCAAATCATTCGTCAATTATCATCTTAATTAAAAATAGTAAACTGATAGACCTGTTATGTATTTCCGGAGAAAAACTAATATGTTGCTAATATCATCTCAATCCGCGCACGTTAAACTAAAATTTAGCAGGTAATTTTAATTAGAATAAAATTTTTCTTCTTTTTGTTTTCAAGAGAATTTAGCAGTTACTTAGGAATCGCATTTCCTGTTTGATTGATAATTTCTATATATGAGGGGAAACATCCTTAAATATCGAACAGTTTTGGAGTAAATTAAAATAACATATATCATCTTTGTTTTATAATATATATTAATTAAAAAATTATTTAAAATCAACAGTATGAAATGCATTTGTATATTTTTGATTTACAAAATCATCAAAATAATTATATTTTTGTTTTAAAATATCTTTGTATGCATTTCATCCCGAGATAAGGTGAAAGTGTGAATTTTTAAAATCAAAAAAATATTTAGCCGTAATATTTTAGAACCAAAAATGTTAATCCGTAGTAGGTTTAAAGTTAAAACAGAATAATAAGAATGACGAATAATTATATGATTAACCAAAATGAAATTATTAGATATGTATTTTATGTCATTGGTGTTAGGATAATATGTATTGTTATTGGTATAAGGCTAAAATGTATGTGATGACTGATGAATAAAGAATTGTGCTTGATTAACTGCTGAAATCTAATAATATTAAATAAAATTAAAATTATTCGACTAAAATACATATAATAATAAATTAAAAAATCACATTCTCGTGATTATTCCTATTTTTAATACATATTCCTATTTCTATCTCTTTATAGGCGGGTGTAGGGTTTTTTTTAATTTTTTTTTTAAAATAAATACAATGGCACAAATCTGTAATTAATTAGATGTTTTGAGGGTTAAATGATTAAAGGTGCACTGAGCTCTGTAATGCTGACACGTCAGCTTTTTTAGTCAGAATGCTTCCCTTTTAATATATAAGGGATTGTCATGCCATTGATTTTAAATAATTATTAGTTAAAAAAATATTTTCTCTCTCTAATAAATTATGGACGAAAATTAAAAAATATTTTTTAAGAAATATAAACAAATCAGAATTTCAAAAGCTAAGATTTTATATCCAAGTAGTCAATATAATTATTTTTAATAACAAGATTTCGAATATTTTGTTAAAATTTCAAATTATGATTCTCATATCATCTTTATTTTCTTTTATTTACAAATTGTTTGGAATTTTTATATAATACTTATGATTAATAAAATGCAGATTTCTTTCAACATATGTTGTGATTTGAACTTTAAAAAACAAAGATATATTACTCAATCTATGAAAATAAAATATGTGTTTTAATTTTCACATTGGCGGATTGGTAAAACTAAATTTATATAGCTGATAAATTAATAAATTTTCTTTGTCATAATTGTAATATTAAAATTACTACTTCATATTCCACAAAATAATGATGTAAATACAACAAACAAACAATATAAAACTGTAATATATAAGCCAAAAATTAAATACTATAATATTCTAAAATAATTAGTATTCAACGAATATATGCCTGGGCATTTGGTATCCGTTCGGATTCAGGTCGGGTTTGAATCGGTTTTGGGTTTTTTGATTTAGATGTATAAGATCCGTTCGGGTATTTCTAGACTTCGGATTCGGATCGGTTCCGGTTTGGGTATTTCAGGTTCGGATTCAGATTACTCAAAGTTCACAAAACTCAAAATTTTAGTATCTAATTTAGTCGAAATTATTAAATAATACGCAATATATCAGAAAATTTAGACTATTTTTAACCCAAGTTTAGTAATAAACAGTTTAAATACTTCAAATTATCGAAAATATCTAAAAATCTGAATATTTTAGACACTTTTATTATTAAAATTATAAATATTACTAATATATTACTACTATATATTAATAATATGAGTATATTTGGATACCCGTTCGGATTTCGGTTCGGATCGAGTTCGGGTTTGGGTTTTCGGATTTAGAGATTTCCTGTTCGGGTATTTTACAATTTCGGATACGGGTTCAAATCGGTTTTTTAAAATCGGGTTCAGATCGTATATTCGGATCCGGATATTTTGTCCAGGCCTAACGAATACAATTATGAAGTGCGAAGCATGTTTTTTTGGTAACAAATAACATCCTGTGGATACCTAAGCATCATAATTTATTTTGTACTATTGTTTATGTTAATCAAATCGTTGCACATCCCATAAATATCGGGTCAACTTGCATTCAAAAAGAAAAATAGTTCAACTTCGTTTTTCACTTGATGATTGTTTTCGATCATTGATTTTCTATGTTATATATATATATATATATATATATATATATATATATATCACTAGGATTTCACCTGCGCGGTACCCCGGGGACTAAGTTATAAATTATTGTATTTTAAATAATAATTTTTAATTTATTTAGTTTTCAATTTTTCAATTAATTAACTTTTTGTCTAATTAATTTAGAATTTTGTTTATAATTTTTTTCTTCTTCTTACGTTTTATAAAGTTTATAACCTAATTACATTAAATTTGTTATTAGATAGAATATAAAATTCTAGATTTGTTTTGTTCTCTAGAATTAAACAGAGGTATATGCTTATATAGTATGTTAGTGTATATTTTTATGTGTATTTTGTTTTTTTTGAATATTAAGAATGTGTTATAGTATGTGTAATATTTTGTAGTTCATATACTAAATAATTTATAAGTGTATATGAGATAAACTAATAGTTTTAGTGTTGGTTCTATATTCGAAACCCGCCATGCTAGGCGGGTCAGACAACATATTTAAAGATTTTTAATCCGAAAAAACTCATCATATGAAACCCGTAAAAGTAAAAATTATTTTTAAATACGTAATACAGAATAAAAATAAATCTGTGAGCAAGCAATATATTTTATATTTTATTATTATTTTTTGAATAAGATATCAAATTGAATGATAAATATGTTTGTTACATTTTAAAATCATACCGTTAGTTTTTTTGAATGATATATTTTATATTTGATTTTGAACATTTATTTTAGGGGGAAATCAATGCGTTGAGATCAAAAATCTTGGCCACGGATCCTCCTCCAAGATCGAGAATCAATTCGTTTATTGGTTAGACCGATTGTTTAGAAAATTTGTGTATGGAGAAAATATTATTTTGTAAAATTGGAAACTTAATATTAATTAAATAAATTATAAAATTAATACTTAGGGGTGGTTCCAATTGTTTTGGAAATTTATTTAGGATGGGAAATCTTGTTTTCAAAAATAGAAACTTAATATTAATTAATTAAATGAAAACAAATTAATAACTAAAGCTAGTAGCAGTTTTGTAAATAGGTGGCAACTTCAGAATTTATTTGCTAAATGTACTTGAAAATGTATATATAGATTATTATTCTTTTTTTTTTCTCACCGATTTGGATTGGAATAGAAAGAAAAACATATATTGAAAAAAGATCTACGTTATTAAAGGTGAAGTTTATAATATAAAAAATAATCCCTTTTATCATAAAAACGTAGAAATTCATTATTATCTATACCAAAATCGTAGTTGCAAAGTTGCAAACTGATCCCATATATAAACTGAGGGAGAATTGGAAATAAAGGATATTTTTTAAGAAAAATGTCCAAATATACTTTATTTATTTTCACAAGTTTGGTAATATAGTATAGGGTTTATAATAATTAAAAACTAGTTTTACCCTCAATCTTATATAAATTTAAATAATTAAAATATAAACTCTTAATTAAAAAAAAATTAAAAATATTTTTAACATTAAATTTCAAAATTCTTAATCTTTTTTTTTTTTTTTTTTTCTCTGAAGTTTTCTCCCTTCTTTCTCCTCAAGAACTCAAGGCGTCATTGGTTTTTTGGCCGGAGATTAACGTTTGGTGGTTCCACTAGCACCAACGTTGATCTTTCGTTAATTTTAATGCTTCTGTTGTATTTTGTTTCTAGACTATGAAATCATTACAAGTTTCTTCTTCGAAGATTCATTGGTGATTCTCTTGGCCGTCAACCGATCAACAGATCATCCCACCGCCATCCATAACAGTTTTTGTGGTTGGTGTTACGTTAATGGAAGCTTCTTCCAAGCTTTCTCCACTCGAACCAACATCCAGATCTGGGTGAGATCTGATGTTTCTTGTCTCCTTCATACCGGATCTAGTAGATTATATATTAGAGAAGCAAAACTCTCAAAAAGCTAATTTTATCGGAATTGAGAAATCAAAAAGGGGTTTTTACAAGAGAGGGTTGATAATCTGAATTTCGAACATCATTGAGCCAATTTTTGCACTTAGTCTTGATAGAAATTTCAATCATCTTCATATCTTTGAGAAGCGCTTCGACCTGGTCAGTATAATCTTGACAAAACTCTCAAATATTATATCCCAGTTTTCCTGTTCCGAAAATTCTCCTGACACAGATTTAATCCATAACACAATACCCAAGTTCCAGTACCAATCAAAGAAGCACACTTCACAAAAGAATTGTATTCAGAATGAGGAAATCAAACCGGAGTCTTACCGCAAATCAGAAAAAATTCAGACCCGGCGATTGAAAGAGAGAAGAAAAAAGGTGACTGTAGAATCATATAGGCCTGGGCATAAAAACCATACCCGAATATCCAACCCGGGTCTGGTTCGGATTGGATACGGGTTTGCCTATAAAACCCTATTGGATTCTATTTTCTAATATCCGTGGATACGGGTTAGGATCGGATAATACCCGATACCTATTTGGGTACCCACTAAACCCGAACATATAAACATAATTATAATATTTACCATTAATATAACGCAATTACCCCAAAATTATGATTATGATTTTGAATATTTCATTTAGTTTTATACCTAAATATCAAAAATAATCAAAATATCTACATATTTTGTCACATAAGTCAAAATTTAACTAAATTTATTTAAATTTAATTAATTTTAATAATATTTTTTAAGGTATCCGGTAGTTCGGGTACTAATCGGGTTTTAAAATTTGTAACCCAAACCGACCCGAACCCGATAGTACCCAAACCGAACCGAACCCATATATCTAAAAATACCCGATAGGTTTTATTTTTCTAAACCCGTTTACCCGAACCCGAACCCGAATGGGTTACCCGAATCCCAGGCCTAGAATCATATATATAAAAGTAAGGTTTTAGTCTCTTTTTATTGGTTGATTTTCATTTAATACTTTATAATTTTTGTTTTTGCTTTCTAATTTTTAGTTGCTTTAAATAATATTTAAGACCCAATTAACACAGTACATTTAATTAATATATTAAAATAAAATTATAATTGAAAATAAAATAAATTATGCATTAATCATATTCCACTATTCAATTTTATTCAAACACAATACATATTATTTGTAACTCCAATAATTCTAAATGTAACTTCCATCAATTCTTATCATATAAATAAGCATTGCATCATTCTCTCATATTGGCATTTTTTACTTTCTCATTTTCACATTCTCTCATTCTCTTCCACAATATCTCAAATCATTTTTGTTTTTTTTTCTTTTATGTTTTCAATTTCTTATTTTTGTTGTATGGGTTACAAAAAACCAAATGAAATATCATTTTAAAATTTTAATGCTAAATTTTAATTTTAGAGACTACATGATATATATATTTTACATTGTTTTTATATTTAAAAATTCATCTCCATTATCTAATTTGGATTATCATCTTATAAGTAATCATTCTCTCCTTCTCTCTCACCAATATCAAATATTGTTATATCTAATATGTGTTGTAATAGTTTTATTCTATATTTTAATTTAGAAAGTATTATATATAATTAACATTGTTTTCAATTTTTATTTTATTTATCTAAAAAACATATTTCTTTTATATTTCTTGCCTTTCTAATCTATTCATATTTATTTCTAAAATTTCCATAGCTAAATTTAAATTCACATATGTTGGTTTTAACAAAAAATCAAGTTTATTTGAGAATCTATTTAAAAGGTTTATCTTCATTATCTATTTTAGATTAGTATTTTATAAGTCATTATTTTTCATACTCTTACAATATTCACCACACAATAAGGTCATGAAGTTAGAAAAAATACATCTCTAATTCTCTATTATGTACTCTGGTTATCTCACATATTCATGTATCATTTTTAATAATTTAGAATGATCAATATAATTATCCATTTATAAAGTCTATATTATTTTGTAAAGTCTATTTTGTTTTGTGATTCAATAGATAAATATGTAAAGATCAATATAATTTTTATATTATTTAAGATTAGAGATTTTTGAAAACAAAAAGAACTAAATTATAAAAAATTGATTTTCTTGATTTAAGCAAAATGAAAAAATGATTCCAAAAAGAAATTATATTTAACTGGAAGTGAAATATAGAAAATAATATAATTATTAAAATACCATTTAACTAAATCCTCTAAAGAAGAAACCATTAGTAAGAAATCTAGCACTATAAATTAAATTAATGAGTGAAAAACAAAAACAGAACAAAAGGATTGAAGTTATTCTTGAATCTTTAGATTGAAGTTCATATAATTTTTTTAAAAACCTAATTTAGTTTGTCACTTCAAAACTAATATTTTCAATTTGGAATATTATGTGTGAGTGTTGAGTTTATATCAACAAACAATCAAAAAGTGTAAGTTTAAATTTTGATTGAGCCACTTGGTATTCCTTTTCTTTTAAGTCAAAAATAAATTTAAATATTTATTTATAATTAACCCACTTTTAAAGGCATTTAATTCCACTTAACTCTACATTTAACTCAAATGTAACTCCTACCCAATAATTTTACATTAATTCTCCAAATAATATATTTATCTTTCAAGAAAAAATGTTTTTGGTAAAATTTTAATATTTTAAAATTATTTTAATTGCTTTAAACTTTGAAATGAGAAATATTCTATATACAATAAATATACGTAGTTACTAAATTTTTTGATAATTTCAATTGATTCAATTTTACTATATTACAGTCTTATGTTTACAATATCATTAAGAAAAAATCTTTAAATCAATGTTTAACCTCTATAAAACATGATCATAAACATAGATTCTCTCATATTAGGAAAATGTTTAAATTTCTATATTATTATTTATATTAATATATAGCTAATTAATTTGTAATAATTTTTTGTAGTATTGGTTAATTTTTTATTTATAGAAAAGTTTATATATTTTAAATTTTGTATAATAAATAACCATACCAAAAAAATGTTGACAGGAATGTTATTTTGAGAAACTGCTATAAATTTTTTTGAGATTCATATATTAGTATAATTTTTTTTGAGATTATACATTAGTAAAACAATATTTTAGTTTAAGAAAATTTAAGAAAATATAATCAAAACCATTATGCATACAACCACGCATTGCGTGGACTAATTACCTAGAAATAGAAGAACCGATCCTTGTAGAGAGGAGTTAAGCCTTTTGGTTTAATTTAATTAAATCATAAAATAACTAAACCAGTAATTAATTAAACCTTCCTTTTGGTTTAATCAATAAATCAATCAATTTATTAAATCAACATGAATTACACCGATTCCACTTCAATTTCAGACATTAACTCTAATGTTTAACATTTTTATTGGGATATAACTGTTACAATTATCCCCTCTAACAATAGATTAATCTTTGAATTTAAAACCACTGCAACTTATCTGCCAAACGCCTCCAACCACCGTCACAACGGTACGCACCACAACCTGATCCCACTGGTCAGCCCAACTTGGGCCGTCCAGCCATCACAATCATGTCAAGACAAAAGTGAAAATCCAAGATTGAACCCCCATAAATCTCCAAACCCGCATCTGGTTACTATGCTTATCCCACTTCTTTGACACTTTTTTCCCCAACTCATCTACTCTTATGTCACAACCTTTGAGCCATACCGATATCACTCGTAGACCCCCCCGTCTTCGAGCCTAACCATCTTACTGAAACGACCGATTTTTTTTTGTTTTTCTATTAATTAATAAATAATACCTCCTAACCACATTCACAATCAACAGCGGAATAAAAAACCAATATCCAATAATAAAACAATAATATTCAAAAACCATAACATTAACAATATCCAGTATTAGTTCTAATCTTAACTAATGAACCAAACAACATAAACCAATGAACAAGCAATCCTAAGCAATATTATAGGACTCAACTCTAGCAACCTAACAACAGCTAGACAACCAAGCGAACCACTAGAACATCCTCCTCTTCATTGCCTTGATTCCACGATCACACTTTGCCTTTACCTGCACCACAAACACATATTGCAATGCATGAGTATTTTATAAACACTCAGTAAGGCAATCCTCCCATCTATTGGGCTATACACAAAAGCAATAGAGTATCAATAACCAACACACAACAATCAACAAACAACAAATAACGAACCAGGACTCAGCATCGACCGATGCCAAATGGGGAAGCATCGATCGACACAGAAGCTGCATCGACCGATGCAATTGTAACTTGCATCGACCGATGCAAGTGTAACTTTCATCGACCGATACCTAATCCGCATCGACTGACGCATGCTCGACGCAACACGAAAACCCTAGAGTTTTACGCGCCGTCCTCGCACTTGCATCGAACGATGCAAGTTATGCATCGATCGATGCAACGTCGAGCACCGTGTTTTCCCCGAAGCTTCTTGCCGGATCTCCGTTCCTACAACCACAAAACCCAATCCCAAGCTATAAGAAAGCTTCCTAACGTCCATAGCAACGATCTAACAAGTCTAACATCACACAACAAATAGATTAAAGAGTCCTCTAGCTTAGATAAGCCATGGTCATGCACTTACCTTTGCCACAGAAGAATCTGAACCTCAAACAACCAAGAACAAGCTCCTAGGAAGCTCCTACAACGATCCCAGCTACAGATCTCACAAAGAAACGCCACAAATCTCCAGAAACACCAAGAACTCTCAAGAACAGTTTCTCTTTTTTCGTTTCTCTCAAAAAACGGCTAAAGTCGTCTAATGAGACAAAAAAACGATGTAAGGGTTTTCTTTTCCCCTTTGCCCAAAACGCAGAGGATTGAACAAGCATCGACCGATGCTCCTACTGCATCGATCAATGCACATCCCAAACCGGGATTCCGGTTCACGGATGTTACAATTCTCCCCCACCAAACTAGATTCGTCCTCGAATCTTGAACAACCATCAGCCAAGGACTCCCGTGCAACCGTCTCCACGGTCCGCACTCCTCCGACTGATCTACAGAAGGTCACCTCTAGGCGGTAGACTCATGCTTCAGGCGTCATTTGCTCTCGACTTTTGGACTTCCTTTTTTTTTTTCATAGGCCTAAGCCTTGAGTTTTCATTGGCTCCTCATCAGACCTAAGTCTGCATGCCAATGTTGGCTCCTCATCGGGCCTAAACCCGCATGCCATAAATATATAAGGAATAATCCAACTCGTCTCTCGGGTCGTCACCCTGCAGCGCACCTCCGGACCGTCGCCCGAAGTCGATATACCAACCATACTCCAAAGTCAAAAAGTCTCCAAATATGGTAGTACTAGGAGAACCAAAGTCCTCCAAGAGTCGCGAGCAAACGATTATGAACACGTCTGAGTCCTATCCTTATCCAGGTTTCATTCACGTGGCTCGCGTAAGACATCTCAATGTCCTACCAGCCACATATCCCCTCACTGGAATACCTCATGACCACACAAAGATCATATACATGCCACAAAGGCCGCCACTAAGGCCAAACAAAATGTCCTAAAGAGGACCGCCACCAAGGCCAAAAAAAATGTCCTAAAGAGGACCGCCACCAAGGCCAAATAAATGTCCTAAAGAGGACCGTCACAAAGACACTCTGGCTAAACAGCCTGTCACAAAGACCATCTGTCCCGAAGGACCGTCACAAAGACCATCTGTCCCAAAGGACCGCCACAAAGACACTCTGGCTAAACAGCCCGCCACAAAGGCCAAATAATTGGCTAAACAGCCCGCCACAAAGGCCAAACAAATCGGCTAAACAGCCCACCACTAAGGCCACAGACGGCTAAACAGCCCGCCACAAAGGCCACACAATGTCTAAAAAGACCACCACTAAGGCCACACACAAGCCCTTCCAAGGCTCTTTACCGCTAAAATGGACAAATTCTAACTCCCGTAAAACTTTCCATATTTAGCACTTTCCATTTTTGGAAACTTTCCACTTTAGGAAACTTCTATTCCAGGAAACTTTTTCCAAAACCCCGCTTCACGGAAACTTTGTATCCCGAGCACACCTCATCTTGTTACTGAGTCGCACAACCAACCACCCCAAGCAACCAAGTAACAAGAGAGATGGGCTGGAATACTCCATTCCCGCTCTAGCCATGGATTACAGATGGAACCAGGCTAGGCAAGTTCAAGTCGCGGCTTGCTTCTCATACCACTTCTTAAACCTTGCCTTCATCCACGCCTCAAGTTCCCAAATCTGCTCCTCCACACCATCACAGTCCCAAAGGACTCTCATCAAAGGAATCTTCTTCTTCCGAAGTTCCTTGATCCTCCTCTCGAGAACCCTCACTGGTCTCGCCTCCAAAGTCATGTTAGGCTGAAGATCTTCAGGAATCTTAGCCAACAACTGCTCATCCTCACGGAGACACTTCCGCAACATAGAAACCTGAAAAACCTTGTGGAAAGCACGCATAACCTCAGGTAACTCCAGTCTATATGCCACTGGTCCAACTCGCTCAATCACTCTGAACGGACCCATATACCTCGGACTCAACTTAGTCTCAGTCAATGACCTGTTCGGACCCCGCAACATAGCCATCTTGAGGTACACTCTGTCTCCTACCTGAAACTCAAGATCTCTCCTCCTCCTATCAGGATAACTCCTCTGCCTATCCTGAGCCTCCTTCATGTTCAGCTTGAGAACCCAAATCTTCTCTGAGGTCTCCTGAACAAAATCTGTCTCGTACATGCTTCTCTCCCCCACCTGAGTCCAGCATAACGGTGTACGACACAGCCTCCCATACAAAGCCTCATAAGGAGTCATACCAATACTCGCCTGATAGCTGTTGTTGTAAGCAAACTTTACCAGATTCAGGTGATCTGCCCAATGGCCACCCCAATCCAAAACACACATCCTCAGCAAATCCTCCAGCGTCGGGATCGTCCTCTCAGACTGTCCATCTGTCTGGGGATGATAAGCTGTACTCATATGCACCTTAGTACCCATCTCTGCCTGAAATGCCTGCCAGAACACCGAAGTGAACTTAGAATCCCTGTCAGACACAATGCTCGCTGGAACCCCATGCAATCTGACTATCTCTCTCACATGCTTGTTAGCCAAGACCGCTGCTCCATCAGTCTTCTTAATGGCCAGAAAATGTGCTGAATTAGTCAACCGGTCCACGATGACCCAAATAGCATCAAAAGTACGTGACACTAGCAATCCTACCACAAAATCCATGGTGATCATATCCCACTTCCACTCAGGAATGGGTAAACTCTTCAGTAAACCGCTAGGAACCTGATGCTCAGCCTTCACTAGCTGACACACGTCGCACCTCGAAACCCAACTAGCCACATCCTTCTTCACCCCGACACAATGATAATACCTCTTGAGGTCACGGTACATCTTAGTCGCTCCTGGATGAATGGATAACTTGCTCGCATGAGCCTCTCTCAGAATCTTCTGCCTCAACTCCTCATTCTTGGGCACACAAACCCGACCGTGCACCAAGATAGTACCATTATCTGAGACCTGATACTCTGAATCCACATCCTTAGAGGCATTCACTAGCCCCAAATCCTTCTCCTGAGCCATCTACACCCTACTCAGAAGATCTGCTCTATCAACTGCTTCCAAACCCAACGGTTCCAATGAAACAGCACACAAGCTCAAAGCACTGATCTCTCCTACCAGAGACTCCATCTCCTGCTGCTGAGCCGAAGCTACCCTCTTCCGACTCAGAGCATCTGCAACCGTGTTAGCCTTACCAGGGTGATAGGCTATCTCCAAATCATAGTTTGCCACAAGCTCCATCCACCGCCTCTGCCTCAAATTCAACTCAGGCTGAGTGAATATATACTTCATACTCTTATGATCTGTAAACACCTGTACCTTTGCAACATAAAGATAAGATCTCCAAATCTTCAGGGCAAAAAACTACAGCACCCATCTCCAAATCATGAGTAGGATAGTTGCCTTCATGCACCCGCAACTGCCGCGAAGCATAGGCAATCACCTTCCCATGCTGCATCAGAACACACCCCAAACCAACTCTAGATGCATCTGTATAAACCACATAGGGTTCCCCCTGCTCAGGCAAAGCCAACACTGGCGCAGTAGTCAACTCTCCCAGGCTTGCAAGCCTTCCTCACACTCTTGACCAAACAAAAGGAACATCTTTCCCCGTCAACTTAGTCATAGGACGTGCTCTGCTCGCAAATCCCACAAACCTCCTGTAGTATCCTGCCAATCCAAGAAAACTCCTGATCTCTGTGGCATTCTGCAGTCTAGGCCAATCTCTGATAGCCTGAATCTTCTGGATCTACGAAACCCCGTCTGCACACAATATGACCCAGAAAGCCCATCTCACGCTGCAAAAAACTGAACTTGCTCAACTTAGCAAACAACTTCTGCTCCCGCAGCTTCTCCATAACTGCCCTCAAATGCACTGCATGCTTCTCAGGACTTTTAGAATAAACCAGGATATCGTCGATGAAAATGATGACAAACACGTCCAGAAACTCCTGAAACACGCTGTTCATCAATCTCATAAACGATGCTGGCGCGTTAGTCAACCCGAAAGGCATCACCACAAACTCATAATGCCCATACCTCGTCTGAAAGCAGTCTTCCTCACATCTGCCTCATCTATCGGTATCTGAT
>CP094637.1:34680824-34716494 GCA_023657505.1 Camelina hispida
ATTTCAGAGGTGATTCCCAATGGTAGCTTGAAGCGTGATGACATGAGCATAAACCGACATTGATAAAGCCACTAAATTTAACATATTTCTTGTTGCCTGCAGGAGATAGCTTCTTTGCAGTCCAGCCATTGGTGCGTTTCTTACCCTGTCGACAATGTAACTCAAACATTTCCTTCTTTTTGCGACCAAAACTGCTTCGGAGGCACGATACTTGCCTCTTCCCATGATTAGCGGATGTCTAGAATCAATTTTAGGCGTTGTTGAGTAGTTCCATAAATTTGCTCCCAAATGTTGATCATAGATTTTGAAGTATTGATCTTTTGTCTCGAATAATATTCATATAATCAAAAACATCTTTCAAGGCTTGACAGTTTTTCTTATTAGCTTTGCAAAAGAAAGACAATCATCAACCAAACTTGCAAGTGGGTAATACTTGGAGCACCATTCCCATCCGAATACACACAAGGTTTCGCTTCTTGAGTGCTTCGATGATATTAAATGACTCAGTATATCCGAGCATAGTACGAAGAGGTACGGTGAAGGGGTCTCCCTGCCTAATACCTCTCGTTGGTTGAATATAACCGTAAGGAGCCTCATTTAGTTAAAACTGAGTAGTTAATTGTTGTTACTACCGGCATGATCCAATTTATCCATTTGGGACAAAAAGCCAAAGAGTTCAAAGTTGTTTCAAGAAATTCCATCAACTCGGTCGTTAGGCTTTGGTTACATCCGTTTTTACAGCCATGTAAGTCTGTGAGACTCGAGTTCTGACCTTTTATGCATGTATATCTTCGTGAGGAATCATCATATGTCTTGGACTAAACGTCCTGGAATAAAAAGCAGCCTGTGAGTCCGAGACTATGTCGTTCAAGTGTGGTTTTAATCGTTGAAAACCAAGCATTTAAGACTACTTATATAGGACATTACATAAGGCTATTGGTCGGTATTCCGAAAGAGTTTGGGGATTATCAATCTTTGGTACTCGTGCAAATATTTGTGGGTTGATGCTCTGTTTCATTACTGCAGTCTCGAAAAAGGTGTGTACCTCTCTTCTAACTTGTGGCCGAGCTGTTTCCCAACAGGCTTTATAAAACCTGGCTGTTAGAGCCATCCGGTCCTGGAGCACGATCATCACCTATGGAACAAACTGCATTAAAATCTCCTCATTAAATCTAAAAGCTCTTGAAAGACTTTTATTTTGCTTCTTTCTGAAACTTTGGTTTAAAATCCGCAAAAAAACTGAGGGTGAGAACATGGTGATTTCGCAGTTGCGTATATGTTTGTAAAAAACCTTTGTGCATGATCCCCGATCTCCGGTCTCCTTGATATAGATTGCCTTGCGTCATGCCGATATAGACGGTAATCCAATTTTGGGCAAACTGCGTTTGTGCACAAGCGTGAAAGAAACTGGTTTTTGATCACAGCAGTCATCCATTGATATTCTGCTTTTTTGTGCCAGTGTTTTTCTTCATCACTATAGGCCTTTGTTAAGTCATCTTGCAATATAGGGATAGTTCTTTTGTCTCTGTGGGTTTAGACTCTCCATTGCAAAATTTAAAAACGAGTTTGTAGAGTGACAATTCGTTCCTCAGAGTTTATTTATGGTCTCGTTTTAAGTTTGCCATACTCGTCTGCAGTCCTTAATTCGTTCGGTTATGGGATGTCTGAGTCTTCATTATCAGCTAATCAACTTCTTTGACCGTATCATGGAAGTTTGGTACATCTAAAAGACGTTTATCAACTGGAATATACGTCTTTTATGCCTTACTATGTCATTTAAGTCGAGCAAAATGGGCCTGTGTTCAGATCCTACAAAATCTAAAAACTGAACCTCTGCATTGGGAAAATTGCAGCTCACAGGGAGTTGAACATTGCTCTGTCAAGACAGCATTGGATCGTGTGGAATATCTTTCCACCAACCCATGAGTAAGTATTTCCTCTTGAGAAATATCTTGAAGATCACACACTGCAATCATGTGTTTAAAATCTTGAAAGTCCATTCCTCCCGAGCTGGTCCGCCTATTTTTCACGGTTACAAGTTATCTCATTAAAGTCTCCAATGAGTAACCAAGGTACATTGCGTGAAAGTGTTAGATGTTCAAAGCGTTCCCACAATTCATGTCTTTCACTAGGAATAGGATGACCATACACACAAGACAAGTAGAACTTAAAATATTATATGGTCAACATTTACATCAAAAGTCTCTCAATCTTGTGAGATTAAGGATAAGACAACCATGTCCTTTCCAAAATAAACATAAAACCTCCACTCCTACCTTTGAGGGTTGGATAAAAGCATTAGAGAATCCTAAATCACACTTAGTTTAGATATTACATCATTCTGGTTTAGAGTTTCAGAGAGAAAGAGAATATCACACTTAGTAAAGAAGACAAAGTGTTTTTAAGCGAGAATAAGTTAAAGAAGGACCAACACCCTGGCAATTCCATGAGAGAATCTTCATATTGGAATATCTGGGGGTACTGGGCCCCCCCGCCTCCGTCGAATCCTTTGTTAACTAAACATGAACCCACTGAAATCGTGCGTCGAGTCTTCTGTCGAAGTTGGTTCAGGAACCACCAACTCCTCAGCTGCTCCTGCTTGTTGAAAGAACTCTCAAAATGTACTCGCTTGCGCTTCATGAAAAAAATTCCGGTTGTGCATTGTGAGAGTTGTCATCAAGAAAGTTTTGTGATTCGTGATGAGTAGCAAGTCGTCCTGCGTACTTAGCATTCAAGTAACGGATACGCCTCAACCGTTAGATCCTTGTCCACGAATACACTTGGTAGAGACTTGTTAACCACCGTGTGTGAGGCATAACCCTGAGTAGGACCAGTTGGAGGTGGTGGAATTTGCAAACCCGGTATGAGAGTTGATGTCTACTAACGGTAATGTATTCGCCTCAGACATATCTTTATCACCATCCTTGTGATTTCACAATCACTGTCATTGCCCGAATCCTCTGGTTCAAAATCACCAAAGCAAGAGAGCATTCCTTGGCATCATGTTTGAGTGACCCACATTTTCGTAACAGAAATTACGAAGTCTCTCATAGCAAAACTAACTACTGTATTCGCATCAGCAATGAATTGGATGTTCTTTTGAAAACGTAAGGGATCATCTATATTCAGTTTATCTTACATGAACAAGCCCTTACTTGCATCTCATTCTCGTTGTAATCAACATTAGAAACATAGCCTCTTTTGTTCCCTACCCACCTAGCTGTATCATTGGTTAAGCAAAGAGTTGGAATACCTTGAATTTGTACCCAGAAATGTATGATCTTCATGTTAGCATCGCTTATGTTTGGGTACCAGCGGTGAGTGGTTACCATCCAATCGTTGAAAGACCAAGGACCCCTACGCAACACCAGATTCAGAGAATCTTCAGACTGGAATCGGAATTGTCTACCCACCATCGAGAATTCGTCCGACACATCATCAGGAAAACCCCATACCCGTGGCACTTGGCGTATGAGTGCTCGCAGATTCTGCTTTCGTGGGTTGACCGGTGTAAACGACCAATATGTGCCGATTGACAGAGATTGCTCGATTGAGGAACTCTGGTGGAAATGAAATTGGGGCATCATCAATGCCCAAATCGAGATTTGAACAGATTTGCGGATATTTCGCTCATATTTGGTAGTGGGATGGAAAGAACAAAGGGATTTGGGAAGATGACTGAGAGAAACGTGGGAAAATTATGGATTTATAGCAAAGCCCATGGCAGTTTATTTTGACGGTTATTCTCCGTGAAAGTTGGGAAAAACAAACTGTCAACATTAACTGACAGAAAATAAACCGCCGACATGAAGCCCCAAACCAATTATTGAAAGATTCCGCGGTCGGAAAGAAACTCCTGATCAAAAATCGGATCAGAGATAAAAGATTGAAGGAAGAAAGAAGACGATCGCCATAGGAATCCGCCGAGAGAGAAAAACATGGTTAATATTTCCTCTATTTTGTAGTTTTAAGCTTAAAATTTTTGTTTGATTTTAATTTGTTTTTTGTTGTTATTTAATGTTATTTTAGTAAAATTATTATTTACTTTTTATTAAATGAATAACTATTAAATACTTTAAATTTTAATAGTCAAACTAACGTATAATAAATAATAATTTTTGTTTTAGTTTGTGTGAAACAGTCTAAACGACCAACTAATAAAAATTGGAAAAAGTATACTGTACATTTCTAGTTTCGAATCTCTTAGGTAAGAGACAAATTACCTGGCCAACTAGACAGAATAGATTTCGTTCTATTTGCAAGTTGCAATAAAGAATCCATTGATTTTGGATCTTTCTTTATTGTTTGGCTATTAGTTTTTCTTTGCTTTCATTTATTTTGTTGTTTAAGTGATCAGAGGAGGTCGCTGCAGAGACTTAGTAAAAGACTTGAATAAATTAAAACGATTTGGTCTTATATTTACACGTCAAAAGTCGTGCAAAGTTTAACAGCTAGAAATCACGTTACTCTTGAGTCTTGATTAATGCGTAATTTCATAGTAGAATTTTTATTTAAAACTCTATAATGTATAGCACTGCAAGCTTTCCATGCGCAATGGTACGACGATGTCGCATAATGCTTTTAAGTTTAAAGTAATATTAATAGATAGTGATGTAAACTTGGAAGTAATCACACATGATTATATTTGTTGTCACTACATGTCGACGTGCCTATCATAAATGGATAATGGTAATGATTCAATATTCATGTCAAGACTAAACGACAATTATTAATGAGTTCTTATTGCATTCAAAAGTCTTCCCAACTAAACGTTTTAAACGACAATTATTAAGATGTTGCTATAATTTTTGCCTTACACCGTTGCTGACATCCGGATATGCCGGGATTGCAATTTTACTAAGTCTGGTAAATATTCGGTAAAATCAAGATATTATTATCTACGTTTTCAACGGACGGCTCCTTCTGGGCCGAACGTAATTGGGCTGGACATTACCCTCTTCAGACCTTTGTGTGGAAAATTAGGTATCTACTGAAACTTTGTTATTTTATGTTGGCAAGTTCTTTCGGATTGTCTGGCGGTTACAGCTAATCTACGTAAACGTGGTATGAGTTGTTGATGCCACGTGTGGCCTTTGTGTTTTCAGGAGGGACAGTTAATCATACTCTCTTTGAATGTCCGCCTGCTAGACAGGTTTGGGCTCTATCACAGTTTCTCACAGCTTGGGTGTTTTTCCATCGGACTCAATTTTCACAATTATGGATTCCCTTGTTGGCGGCTTACAAATGTTTCGACACAGGAAATTTTTTCCCTGCATCTTGTGGTATATATGGAAAGCGCGTAATGATAAACTCTTCAGTAATCTGGGATTCCAATCCCCTAGCGCTCTTGCGACTAGCAGAAGATGAGGCAAAAGCATGGGTTTTGGCTCAAACAGAGGATATAACAGTAGCATTGGCTATTCCTACTACGGTTGTTCCCCGGGGAAAGCAGGGGCTTCGGTGCTCCTAGTTCTTTGGCGAGCTATATTTTTTTGTAGATGGTTCCTGAAGGCAACATATCGTTATGCAGGTAGAGGGTGGTTTTGCACGTCGCCCTATGGTGACGCCCCCATTATGGAGCTGCCAAATCTTCACCGTAGTCTGACCCCTCTTCAATGCTGAGATCGAGGCCCTTGTCTGGGCAATGCACTTTATGATTGGGGCGGATAACCATTTGTTGTTTTTCTCACCGACTACTCTGACCAGTGAAGATGGTGTCTTTGCCTTCCGATGGCTAGCTTTTACACCTATTTGGAGGACATTCCAGGCGGATAAGGAAGAGTTTACCTCCTTTTCCTTAGTCTACGTCCCGCGCTCTCAGAATGGTAAAAGCGGATAACCTTATGCGACGCGTTCACACAGTTCCGCATTTAGTTACCTATGTTAACAATGTACCTTCGTATTGGCTTGTTTGAGCCAATCTTGTTTCTATGTTGTCAAAAAA
This sequence comes from Camelina hispida, assembly GCA_023657505.1. Classification (NCBI taxonomy): domain Eukaryota; kingdom Viridiplantae; phylum Streptophyta; class Magnoliopsida; order Brassicales; family Brassicaceae; genus Camelina; species Camelina hispida. The sequence goes on from CP094637.1 coordinate 34,686,769, forward strand.
AAATGATAATTATTTCATCATTGTAAAAAGATTATTATTTTAATACAAAACTCATACTTTTTCCTAAGTAGATTTTAAAATTATAAAATATCAAAAAAAAAATTTGAGAATAAATATATATACTTGTTACCTTTCTAACAACTTAAATGTTATTTTTTCAAAAGCAATTAGTAAAATATTTAGGTTCACTATTTGGGTTTATATTCACTTCCTACTCTCCCAACTAATTAGAAATCTTTTACCATAAAAATAAGTACATTTTGACAATATATGTAACTAAAATCAATTCTTTAAATATCTATGCAAATAGGGATGTCACAATTATTCAATTGTTTAATATAATAATTATTTATTATGAAATATAATATATTCTCACTATATTAATAAGACCAAATTATTGTTTAAGAACAGGTGAGTCTTATTTATCATACGTCGTGCAAATTAAAACAGCTAGAATCATGTTGTTTGAACTTTTTTTAAAAAACCCCATAATCTGAAACAAATTTAATGCTTCCATGTCCTCATGGGCGCATAGTCTTCCGTCAAGTCTCGATCATCATCAAAAAACGCTACCTCAAGTCAAGTTTATAAATATTTAAATTCTAATCATTCATTAGCTGGTTAGTGAATACAGCTAGTTACCTTATTTAGACGATTTGAAAAATCAGAAATATTTTTACCTTTTTCTCAATTACAGAAAATATGTATATATTATTATCACTTATTTGAATAAGCTATAAAAATTAAGGATAAACTTGAAATTTGATTGTCCATTCTTTTTGTGCACTTATGTTCTTTAAATTTCTGTATCATTTACCGTTTTTTTATCGTTGTCTTTTTAACTTAAAGGTTTTATTTCACCAATCCATACCTTAACACCTATATAATAAACGTTGACAACATAAATATTTGGCGGTGTAGTCAATGCTACACTGAAATGAAGGTTCCTCCATCCTATTTGTACACTAGGTGTTCTCCCCACGCAACGCGTGGGTTTGTGGTGTAGTTGTCACTTTCTTGAGAGAATATAATTATGAATAGATTAGAAAAGCAAGAAATATAAAAGAAATATTTTTTATATAAATAAAATAAAATTGAATACAATGTTAAATATATATAATACTTTCTACATTAAATATAGAATCAAACTCTTACAAGTTACAACACATATAAGATATAACAACATTTGATATTGGTAGGATAGGAGGAGAGAATGTTTACTATAAGATGGTAATCTAAATTAGATAATGGAGATGAATCTTTAGGAAATAGAACAATGTAATATCTATATATATATATATATTATATATAATACTTTCTAAATTAAAAATATAGAATCAAACTCTTACAATACATATGAGATATAACAACATTTGATATTGGTGGGAGAGGAAGAGAGAATGATTACTTATAAGATAATAATCCAAATTAGATTAAGGAGATAAATCTTTTATAATAAGAACAATGTAAAAGATATATCCTGTAGTCTCTGAAAATTAAAATTTAGCATTAACAATTTACAATGATATTTCATTTTTTTTTTTACAACCCATACAACAAAAATAAGAAATCAAAAATAACAAAAAAAACCGAAAAAATGATTTGAGATATTGTAGAAGAGAATGAAGAATGTAAAAATGAGATAGTAAAAGAATGTCAATATGAGAGAATGATAGATTGAGAGAATGCTTATTTATATGATAAGAAAATGATGGAAGTTAACATTTAGAACTATGAAGTTTACAATAGTAATTTATGTGTTTGAATAAAATTGAGTGGTAGAATATGATTAATGCATAATTTATTTTATTTTCAGTTATAATTTTATTTTAATGTGTGTTAAATGTATTGTGTTTATTGATCTTAATAATTGTTTAAAGCAATTAGAAGCAAAAAAAAAAAATTAGAAAACATTAAATGAAAATCAACCAATAAGGAGAGACCAAAACTTACTTTTATATATACTAGGTGTTCCCCACGCAACGCGTGGATTGTGGTGTAGTTGATACTTTTTTGTTTTTTGTTTGGTCGTTTTCGTTTTCTCTTTTGTATTATTTCGTTTTAATTAGGCATATACAGGCTTTCCCGTCACTTTTATTTATACAGTATATGTTTAATACCATTTCGTTCAGATGTGTATAATTGTGGCGTTTATTTTTTATGAATTATGAAGATGTGTTTCTTGCTTTTGAGGATCCAATCTTATATTGACTGATAATTGTTTCCAATACATTTATATATTATAGATTTCTAATTAAACTGCTTATTTAAACCCTTCATACGTTGATGATTGGCAATAATAATTATTTTTTTTAAAAAGTATCTTCCGTGTAAGTGATTATGTTTGTATCCCATGTTTGTCTAATTATCAATAAGATCGTTTCTGTTTCTTAGTTGGCGTTGAAACCAATATTGAGTTTAAAGCAAATATGGTCGAATTATGGTGTTAATAAGTAATTAAATTCTTACGTATATATATTGTATATATGTGACTATAAATTTAGCTAACTAAAAAATTATGTAATATTTAAATACAATCTTGAACATATATATAATATATATATATATTTTATTTGTGTGAGGAATGTATGAAATTATTGGATAGAAGTTATTTTTGAGTTAAATGACCATTAATGTCTTAAAGTGAGTTAAATATTAATAAATTTTTATATGTGTCTTGACTTTTTTTTAAAAGGAATACAAGTGTTTCCTTCCAAATTTGAAGTGATATAGTATTTTAGTTTTCTTATATGATTTTATGAACTTCAATGTAAAAGTTTTTTAAAATAATAAGTACACTCACTGATTGAATTATAAAATTTGGAGAAATGTTTATTTCGTTTAATCATTTGCTCTTTTAAATAAATTAAATAAGTATGTTGTTATTCCTACAAATAGGACAACAATAATATAGTTTAACCATGGATTTAAGCAATGGAAATGGAACTTGTGATTGCAAGACAAATGCTTATATGTTACACATTGATCTTTTAAAAATGAATAAGAACATCTAATTCTCAAATAAAGTTGATTGTTTTTGTAAACCAACATATGTGAATTTAAATTTAACTATGCAAATTTAAAAAAATAAATATGAATAGATAAGAAGGCAAGAAATATAAAAGATATATTTTTTATATAAATAAAAATAAAATTGAAAACAATGTAAATATATATAATATTTCTACATTAAAATATAGAACAAACTCTTACAAGTTACAAAACATATGAGATATAACAACATTGATATTGGTAGGAGTGGAGGAGAGAATGTTTACTATAAGATGGTAATCCAAATTAGATAATGGAGATGAATCTTTAAAAATAGAACAATGTAATATCTATATATATATAATACTTTCTAAAGCTATGCTCAGTTACTGTGATCTTAATATTAGATATATTATTCATATTAATCAGAAACAAAGAAGTCACGTTCGGAGGTTTTGGTGGAGGAGTTAACCAAATATGAATTCTGGATAACCGAAATTAATATAATTAATACTCAATGATCAATCTCGATTGCACACTCTCTCACATATTGAGATCAATGCAGCATCCAAAGTCTAACATATGTCTCTGTTTCAAATCCAAGTATTTAGCCAACCAAAATATGATATAAGTTTAGCCAACCAAAATAAATAAAAAATATTAAAATCAACCAAAATAATTTCTCTTTTCAAAATAATAAGTTTAGTAGGAGGAATGAATTAATATACAATTATTGGATAGGATTATATTTTGAGTTAAATGGAGTTACATGTCTTTAATTATAAATAAATAATTTAATTTTTTATAGCCTAAAATAAAAGGAATACCAAGTGGCTGAATCAAAATTCACATGGTTGGTTGTTTGTTGATATAAACTCAACACTTACACATAATATTTCAAAATAAAATTATATGAATTCTTCAATCTCAATAATTTTTAAAATCCCAAGGATAACTTATATTTTTTTGGTTTTCACTCATCAATTTAATTTATAGTGCTAGATTTCATACTAATGGTTTCATCTTTAGAGAATTTAGTGAAATAATATTTTATTTTTATATTTAAGTTCCAGTTGAATATGTTTTGTTTTTTGGATCATTTTTTATTTTGATTAAAGACACAAAAAACCAATTGTTTAATTATGTTCTTTTTGTTTTCAAAAACCTCAAATCATAAAAAAATATATATATTATATTGATCTCTGCAGATTTATCAATTGGATCACAAAACAAAATAGTCTTTATAAATGGATAAATGGATAATTATATTGATCTTTAAATATTATATTGATCTTTATAAATTATTAAAAATGATACATGAATATGTGAGATAACCAGAGACATAATAGATAATTACATATGGATCATTTCAACTTTATGATCTTATTGTGTGGTGAATATTGTAAGGAAGTATGAAAATAATGACTTATAAGATGTTAATATAAAATAGAAAATGGAGATAGATTACATTTAGAAAAATGAGAGTTACAATTCTAATTTATTGTTTTGTTTTAATACAATTGATTAATTCAACTTAGTGGAGAAATAAAGTTAATGCATAATTTATAGGGAGAAGCTATAAAGATTTCAGTTTTATATTATGTGAGTTAAATGTGAAAATTAATTTTTTTAAATTTGTGTTTTAATATAATTTTTTTTTTGTTAAAATTGCATTGCCAAGTGGACCAATAAAGAGAGACTGAAACTCTACTTTTATATATATGATTATTTTTTATTTTAGGAATAAAAGCTAATTTCTTACTAAATAATGTATTATTAAAAGTGTGGAATAATACAATTTTCGTTGAGAAAGTATTTGATAATTTAGTGTATCATATATCCTAACAAAATCTCAGTCTATGTAAAAATATCAAAATATACTCTATTACGGGGTTGATTTGTAAATATTACATTGTATTTAGATTTCCTTATTTGTCTAATACCCTAGGATTCTCACGCTTGTGTATATATACTTTGTATCATCATAATAATAAGGTTAAGCTGTTTTATTCCTATCTTCACATAGTATCAGAGCCATCCTAGATCCAAACCTCTGATAGTCTTTTGAGACCGGTTTTGATCATGACAGAAACAGAGAAAATTACGACTAGTGAAGGGAAAGGTAAAGAGATTGTGAGGGTGTCTGAAATCTCAACATCTTCGCCTCTTTACTTGCATCCGTTTGAAGGACCTGGTAGCTTTATTACCACGGTGCAACTGAAAGGAGATAACTATGAAGATTGGTCTAAGCATGTGCGGAATACCTTGCGTACTAAACGAAAGTTGGGTTTTTGTAACACCCGCAAACCTTTTTTTTGGTATTTTGGTGAGGGTGTCGATCGACACCACAGGGGGGGAACCCTAGAATCGGGTTTTAAAAGGGGGAACTCGAGTTTTCTCTTCTCTTTTGGCCGCTTTTGACAAAGAAACAGAGAGAAAGAGGAGAAAAGATTGTTCTTGAGTTTCTGGGAATTTTTGTGAGATTTCAAGGCCTTGTGGGTGAGATCTTGCTTTGGGAGTGAGGATTCAAGGCCAAGAACGTGATAGAAGGTTGCTGGGAGTGTTGGATTCGTTTCATTTGGTCTAAATCTTCCTTCAAAGAGGTAAAGGCAAAGTGTGATCGTGGAATCAAAGGCAATGAAGAGGAGAATGTTCTAGGGACTCGATTGATTGTTTACCTGGCATTGTTAGGTTGCTAGAGTTGAGTCTTAGAGCATTGTTAGGATTGCTGGTTATTTAATTTATGCTGTTTGGAATCAATACTGGATATTATCTTATTGGTTATTGGTTATTGGTTTATTGAATTTTTATTGGTATGTTGTTCCGATGTTGGTTGTGAATATGGTTAGGTGGCTAGTGGGTATGAGACCACTAGTTGTAGTTATTTATTATATTATATTTACTATTTATTATTAATAATCCTTTCATTTTGGTATCAGAGCCCTTACGGTTCTAGGTTTGGGTTCACTAGGTTTCTGTTGTAGATGTTTGGGATTTGCATGCTTGATTGATTATGTGAGTTAGTCAATTGTGTGTGGCATGGAGTCTTAGAACATCCTCTTCGAGCCGATTGTGTGATTCCACAGTGAGTTTATGTTTCCTGTGTTATAATAGAAACTGTTTGCTTAGCCTTCTGTTCATGGTAGTGCAGATGGTTAGAGATGAGGCTGTGGCTGGTCGAGGTCGTGGGCGCGGACGTGGTCGTGGACGCGGACGTGGTCGTGGTAGGGCAGAGTCCCAGTGGTTAGTGAGACCGAGGACCAGAGTGTGACAGCTGAGGGTGTTGGCGAGTCGCAGGGGTGTTCCGGGGGATTCCGTGAGTGTGGCAGGAGGGGCGGTGTTGATGCTCCAGTGGCCGGTGATGCTAGGGTCCCAGGTGTGGGAGTCCCAGCGCGTGGAGTCCCTGGTACTGACTTTGCGGCTCTGCTAGCAGAGGTGTTGGCGCGGTTACCACCAGTGGTACCGGCTCAGGCTCAGGTAGTGCCACCAGTGGGTGGCAGAGGAGCGGCAGCCAGTGGCTGCGGATGTGGGGGTCCATGCTCGTTATCTTAGCATGTTGACAGAGATGGGTCGGTTGCATACTGAGCAGTTTCCGGGAGGTGTAGATCCTACTGCTGCGGATGCGTGGAGGATGAGGGTGGAACGTAACTTCCATACTCTGAGATGTCCTGAGGAGTTCTGGGTGGACATAGGGGTCTAATTTTTGAGTGGTGATGCTGAGTTTGTGGTGGAGATCTGTGGCTTCTAGGAGGGTGCAGCGGGAGATGACTTGGGCTGACTTCGTTTTGGAGTTCAACCGCAAGTATTTTCCTAGAGAGGCATTGGATCGTTTGGAGGTGCAGTTCCTTCAGTTGTCTCAGGGGACACGGTCAGTGCGGGAGCTGGACTTGGAGTTCAGTCGACTTCTGTGTTATGGGGGTCGGGCTATGGAGCCTGAGGAGGCTCAGGTCAGGAGGTTTATGAGGGCTCTACGTGATGATTTGAGAGTTCATTGTAGAGGGAGGTATTATGCTACGCGTGCAGAGCTGGTTGAGACAGCAGCAGAGATTGAGGAGGATATCCGGGCACAGTTAGTGTCGGTTACTCCAGCGGTTCAGCCTGGTAGGCTCAGCAGCAGGGTGGTTCGAGCAGGGGCGGTAGGCCTGCACAGGGAACCAAGAGGAAGTGGGAGGCTACACAGAGGCCGAGTGGTGCGAGTTGCTTCGGTTGTGGGAGCAAGGATCACAAGGTTGCTAGTTGTCCCAAGAGGAGTGCTCCGACGGTATCGGCTCATGTATGCTATCATTGTAGGGAGACAGGTCACATCAGGCCTTTTTGTCCTAAGTTGCAGCCGGCAGCAGTGGCAGCATTGCAGCAGGTGCAGCCTGGAGGTCAGCAGGTGGCACGGATTGAGCAGGGGCCATGGGTTTACACGACAGTAGAGACTGGTGGAACCAGTGCCGGAGCGATCACAGGTATAATTTCTGGTACTTTAACTTTGTGTTTACTAGTAGGTTCAGATTTTATATTTTTTTCTGTGATAAAGTGTTAGGTTCTCAACACATGAGGTTTGCGTAGGGACCTTGTTGGTGGGCGGGTTTAAGTCCCACGTTATGTTTGATTCTGGAGCTTCTCACAGCTTCATTACTCCGGAGTGTGCAGAGTGCGGGGATCAGTGGGGATCTTGGAGAGCGTACAGGAGTTGTTAGAGTTGCGGGAGGCAAGTTCCTGAGAGTTATTGGACGGGTTAGAGGAATTGATATTCAGATCGCAGGAGAATCATGGCCAGCGGATTTGCTTATCAGTCCAGTGGAGCTGTATGATGTTATCTCTGGGATGGATTGGATGCATCGGCATATGGTGCATTTGGATTGCTATCGGGGTAGAATGGAGTTTGAGCGTCCAGAAGGGAAAGTTGGTTTTTCAGGCTATTAGACCGACTTCGGGGAGTCTCGTGATCTCAGCCATTCATGCTGGGAAGATGATCGAGAAGGGCCGTGAGGCTTATTTGGTTACTATATCTATGCCAGAGTCAGTGGGGAGTCTACGGTTAGCGGCATTCCGGTAGTGGAGGAGTTTGAGGATGTGTTTCAGTCTTTGCAGAGATTACCACCATCTCGGTCGGATCCTTTTACCATTGAACTGGAACCGGGGACGGCACCGTTATCCAAGGCTCCTTACAGAATGGCTCCAGCGGAGATGGCAGAGCTGAAGAAACAGCTAGAAGATCTATTGAGTAAGGGATTCATCCGTCCTAGTGTATCACCGTGGGGAGCGCCGGTGTTGTTTGTGAAGAAGAAGGATGGAAGTTTCAGGTTGTGTATTTATTATCGGGGTTTGAACCGGGGTCACCTCGAAGAACAAGTATCCTCTTCCTAGGATCGATGAATTGTTGGATCAGTTGAGTGGTGCTACTTGGTTCTCTAAGGTGGATCTGGCGTCGGGTTATCATCAGATACCGATAGATGAGGCAGATGTGAGGAAGACTGCTTTCAGGATGAGGTATGGGCACTATGAGTTTGTGGTGATGCCTTTCGGGTTGACTAACGCGCCAGCAGAGTTTATGAGATTGATGAACAGTGTGTTTCAGGAGTTTCTGGATGTATCTGCCATCATTTTCATCGACGATATCCTGGTTTATTCTAAGAGTCCTGAGAAGCATGCAGTGCATTTGAGGGCAGTTATGGAGAAGCTGCGGGAGCAGAAGTTGTTTGCCAAGTTTAGCAAGTGTAGTTTTTGGCAGCGTGAGATGGGCTTTCTGGGTCACATTGTTTCTGCAGAGGGGGTTTTCTGTAGATCCAGAGAAGATTCAGGCTATCAGAGATTGGCCTTGACCGCAGAATGCCACAGAAATCAGGAGTTTTCTTGGATTGGCAGGTTACTACAGGAGATTTGTGCAGGGGTTTGCAAGCAGAGCACGTCCTATGACTAAGTTGACAGGGAAGGATGTTCTTTTGTCTGGTCAGAAGAGTGTGAGGAAGGCTTTGCAAGCCTGAAGGAGATGTTGACCACTGCGCCAGTGTTGGCTTTGCCTGAGCAGGGAGAATCCTATGTGGTTTATACATATGCATCTAGAGTTGGTTGGGGGTGTGTTCTGATGCAGCATGGGAAGGTGATTGCCTATGCTTCACGGCAGTTGCGGGTGCATGAAGGTAACTATCCTACTCATGATTTGGAGATGGGTGCTGTAGTTTTTTGCCCTGAAGATTTGGAGATCTTATCTTTATGGTGCAAAGGAACAGGTGTTTACAGATCATAAGAGCCTGAAGTATATATTCACTCAGCCTGAACTGAATTTGAGACAGGGACGGTGGATGGAGCTTGTGGCAGATTATGATTTGGAGATAACCTATCATCCTGGTAAGGCTAATACGGTTGCAGATGCTCTGAGTCGGAAGAGGGTAGCTTCGGCTAAGGAGCATGAGATGGAGTCTCTGGTAGGGGAGATCAGTGCTTTGAGCTTATGTGTTGTTTCACAAGAACCGTTGGGTTTGGAAGCAGTAGATAGAGCAGATCTTCTGAGTAGGGTGCGGTTGGCTCAGGAGAAGGATTTGGGGCTTGTGAATGCCTCTAAGAATGTGGATTCAGAGTATCAGGTCTCAGATAATGGTACTATCTTGGTGCACGGTCGGGTTTGTGTGCCCAAGGACGAGGAGTTAAGACAGGAGATTCTGAGAGAGGCTCATGCGAGCAAGTTGTCCATTCAACCAGGAGCGACTAAAATGTACCGTGATCTCAAGAGGTACTATCATTGGGTCGGGATGAAGAAGGATGTAGCGGGTTGGGTTTCGAGGTGTGATGTGTGTCAGCTAGTGAAGGCTGAGCATCAGGTTCCTGGCGGGTTACTGAAGAGTTTACCCATTCCTGAGTGGAAGTGGGATATGATCACCATGGATTTCGTGGTAGGATTGCCAGTGTCACGGACTTTTGATGCTATTTGGGTCATTGTGGACCGGTTGACTAAGTCAGCGCATTTTCTGGCCATTAAGAAGACTGATGGAGCAGCGGTCTTGGCTAAGAAGTATGTGAGGGAGATAGTCAGATTGCACGGGGTGCCAGCGAGCATTGTGTCTGATAGGGATTCTAAGGTCACTTCGGTGTTCTGGAAGGCATTTCAGGCAGAGATGGGCACTAAGGTGCATATGAGTACAGCTTATCATCCCTAGACTGATGGACAGTCAGAGAGGACGATCCAGACACTGGAGGATTTGCTGAGGATGTGTGTGTTGGATTGGGGTGGCCATTGGGCAAATCACCTGAACCTGGTAGAGTTTGCTTACAACAACAGTTATCAGGCGAGTATTAAGATGGCTCCTTATGAGGCTCTGTATGGGAGACCATGTCGTACACCATTATGCTGGACTCAGGTGGGGGAGAGGAGCATGTTTGGTGCTAGTTTTGTTCAGGAGACCTCAGAGAAGATTCGGTTCTCAAGCTGAACATGAAGGAGGCTCAGGATAGGCAGAGGAGGTATGCTGATAGGAGGAGGAGAGATCTTGAGTTTCAGGTAGGAGACAGAGTGTACCTCAAGATGGCCATGTTGTGGGGTCCGAACAGGTCATTGTCAGAGACTAAGTTGAGTCCGAGGTATATGGGTCCATTTAGAGTGATTGAGCGGGTTGGACCAGTGGCATATAGATTGGAGTTACCTGAGGTTATGCGTGCATTCCATAAGGTTTTCCATGTGTCTATGTTGCGGAAGTGTCTCCGTGAGGATGAGCAGGTGTTGGCTAAGATTCCTGAGGATCTTCAGCCTAACATGACTGTGGAGGCGAGACCAGTGAGGTTCTCGAGAGGAGGATCAAGGAACTTCGGAAGAAGAAGATTCCTTTGATGAGAGTCCTGTGGGACTGTGATGGTGTGGAGGAGCAGACTTGGGAGCCTGAGGCAAAGATGAAGGCAAGGTTCAAGAAGTGGTATGAGAAGCAAGCCGCGACTTGAGCTTGTTTAGCCTGGTCCCATCTGTAATCCGTGGCTGGAGCGGGAATGGAGTATTCCAGCCCATCTCTCTTGTTACTCGGTCTCTTGGGTGGTTGGTTGTGCGACTCAGTAACAAGATGAGGTGATGCTCGGGGTACAAAGTTTCCGTGAGGCGGGAGTTTTGGAGGAAAGTTTCCTGAAATGGAGGTTTCTTAAAGTGGAAAGTTTCCAAAAATGGAAAGTGCTAAATATGGAAAGTTTTACGGGAATTAGAATTTGTCCATTTTAGCGGTGGGAAGCCTTGGAGGGGCTTTTGTGGCCTTTGTGGCGGACTTTTGAGTCAGTATGCCTGTGTGTGGCGGTCTTTTTAGACATTGTGTGGCCTTTGTGGCGGGCTTTTAGCCAATTGTGTGGCCTTTGTGGCGGGTTTTTAGCCAATTGTTGGCCTTTGTGGCGGGCTGTTTAGCCAGAGTGTCTTTGTGACGGTCCTTCGGGACGGATGGTCTTGGTGACGGTCCTTCGGGATAGATGGTCTTTGTGACGGTCCTTCGGGACGGATGGTCTTTGTGACGGTCCTTCGGGACAGATGGTCTTTGTGACGGTCCTTCGGGACGAGTGGCCTTGGTGGCGGTCCTCTTTAGGACATTTGTTTTGGCCTTGGTGGCGGTCCTCGTTAGGACATTTTGTTGGCCTTTGTGGTGGCCCTTGTGGCATGTATATGATCCTTGTGTGGTCATGGGGTATCCCGGTGAGGGGATATGTGGTTGGTAGGACATTAAGATGTCTTACGCGAGCCACGGGAAGGAAACCTAGATAGGGATAGGACTCAGACGTGTTCAGAATCGTTTGCTCGCGACTCTTGGGGGACTTAGGTTTTCCTAGTACTGCCATATTCAGAGACTTTGTGGCTCGGGGGTATGGTTGGTATATTGACTTTGGATGACGATCCAGGGGCGCGCTGTAGGGTGGCAACCCGAGAGACGAGTTTGGACTTTTTCTTATATATTATGGCATGCGGGCTTCGGCCTGATGAGGAGCCAACATTTGGCATGCAGACTTAGGTCTGATGAGGAGCCAATAAAACTCAAGGTTTAGGCCTATGAGTAAAGGAAAGTCCAAAAAGTCAAGAGCAAATGACGCCTGGAGCGTGAGTCTATCGCCTAGAGGTGACCTTTTGTAGATCGGTCGGAGGAGTGCGGGCCGTGGAGATGGTTGCACGGGAGCCCTTGGCTGATGGTTGTTCGAGATTCGAGGACGAATCTAGATTGGTGGGGGAGAATTGTAACATCCGCAAACCTTTTTTTGGTATTTTGGTGAGGGTGTCGATCGACACCACAGGGGGGTGTCGATCGACACTGATTGAGGCCGGTTTGGTCGGTTCGATTTTAATCGTCCGGTTTGCGTGGTTGGTTTAGGGAACCCTAGAATCGGGTTTTAAAAGGGGGAACTCGAGTTTTCTCTTCTCTTTTGGCCGCTTTTGACAAAGAAACAGAGAGAAAGAGGAGAAAACATTGTTCTTGAGTTTCTGGGAATTTTTGTGAGATTTCAAGGCCTTGTGGGTGAGACCTTGCTGTGGGAGTGAGGATTCAAGGCCAAGAACGTGATAGAAGGTTGCTGGGAGTGTTGGATTCGTTTCATTTGGTCTAAATCTTCCTTCAAAGAGGTAAAGGCAAAGTGTGATCGTGGAATCAAAGACAATGAAGAGGAGGATGTTCTAGGGACTCGATTGATTGTTTACCTGGCATTGTTAGGTTGCTAGAGTTGAGTCTTAGAGCATTGTTAGGATTGCTGATTATTTGATTTATGCTGTTTGGAATCAATACTGGATATTATTTTATTGGTTATTGGTTATTGGTTTATTGGATTTTTATTGGTATGTTGTTCCGCTATTGGTTGTGAATATGGTTAGGTGGCTAATGGGTATGGGACCACTAGTTGTAGTTATTTATTATATTATATTTATTATTTATTATTAAAAAAAAAGGTCGGTCCTTTCAGTTTTATCGATGGGACTTTGGAGAAACCGGTTGTGGCTGAAGAAATTGAGCGGTGGGAGGTTGTTAATTCAATGATAGTGGCATGGCTGATGAATACGGTCGAGCCGACGTTGAGAACGATGATTTCGATGGTGGATGATGCACACATATTATGGGAAGACTTGAGGTTGCAGTTCTCGGTTGGAAATGGACCGAGAGTGCATGAGTTGAAACAGAGTTGGCTAATTGCAAGCAGCAAGGAGATAGCGTGATGAGTTATTTTGGGAGACTTAAGAAGATGTGGGACGAGCTGGCGGTTTACAAGCCTTTGAAGTCGTGTTTGTGTGGTGAGCTTGCTACACAACTTGAACAAGAAAGAGATGAAGAACGAACACATCAATTTGATGGGTTTAGATGATGTTTGTTTTGGCGGGATACGCTCCACACTAAAAAACATGGAGCCACTGTTGAAATTGTCTCAAGTTTATCAGCGTGTGGTGCGAGATGAAAGACAACAAGGTATCACTCGCAACAAGGAAGAACGTGTAGATGTGGTTGGCTTCACTGTTCAAAGTGGGAACAAAGGCAAAACAGGGGAGTTTCAATACCGTGAAAAGGACGTCACATGTACACACTGTGGCAAATACGGTCATGCTATCTTCGACTGTTTTCAGATCAAAGGATATCCAGGCTGGTGGGATGAACGTGGTAGAAACTATGGAGAAGGAAGAGGAGCCGGAAACAGAGGAGGTCGAGGACGTTTTGGGCGATGGGGAGGAATGGTTGGAAGCTTTGGTCGAGGGAGAGGTTTGCATCTGGCTCGCGCAAACGTGGCTCAGACTCATCCTGCGGAGGTTGGGACTGCGAATTCAGCACTTGCTCAACCTGTTGCGAACTCGGCAGCAACTACTCGTAAAGAGTTCGATCGAGCTTCTCTCCCACAACTTAATGACGAGCAGATTACATCTTTGATCAGTTTTCTTAATCAACAGAAAATTGCACCCTCTGCATCTAAACTTTCTGGTAAGATGGATATGATCATAGACTCTGGTGCGTCGCACCATATGACTTCGAATATTGATCTTTTGAGTGATGTTCAAATGATATTACCATTTGCTATACGTCTTCCCGATGGGGATCGAGCTATGGCTGAGAAACAGGGGCGGATGTGTTTGGGTGGCGACATATGGTTAAATGGAGTTTTGTATTCTCCAGATTTGACGTGTTCTCTTATTTCCGTTGCCAAGTTACTTAAAACGACTAAAGGTTTCGTTACTTTTACTAAGGAAGTGTGTGTTTTGCAGGACCGTACTTTGAAGTTGATTGGTGCAGGTGAAGAGTGTGATGGGGTATACAAGTTTAGAGGGATTCTTGGCGGACAAGCAAACAACACAACAAGCAGTGATCAACATGCGTTGTGGCACAGACGTCTTGGACATCCTTCTGATCGTGTTTTGTCTTATTTATCTAGTATTTGTGGTGTTGGAAAAACTGTTGACACCGATGGGGGTTGTGATATTTGTTATCGGGCTAAACATACTCGGGATTCTTTTTCTGAAAGCAATAATAAAGCTAGTGCTATTTTTGACTTAATCCATTGTGATATTTGGGGAGCTTACCGTACTCCGTCTATGTCAGGAGCTGTTTATTTATTAACCATTGTGGATGACTATGCACGCGCTGTTTGGATTTATTTGTTACTTGAAAAATGGGAGGTATCAGTGTGTTTGCAGAATTTTTGTGCTATGGTCACTCGTCAATTTGATAAAAAGGTGTGTGCAGTTCGATCTGACAATGGTACCGAGTTCACATGCTTAAAACGTTATTTTGATCAGGAAGGGATATTACATTAGACGTCTTGTGTGTATACGCCGCAACAGAACGGTCGTGTGGAACGGAAACATAGGCATATTCTTAATGTCGCACGTTCCTTGATGTTCCAAGCTTCCTTACCGGTGAAATTTTGGGGAGAATGTGTGCTTGCTGCAAGTCAGCTTATCAACAGAACTCCCACACCGTTGTTGAAAGGTAAGACTCCCTATGAGATGTTATATGGCAAGCCACCCTCATTTGATGGTTTGAAGGTATTTGGATGTTTGGCCTATGCACACAAACTTTCTCGTGACAAGGATAAATTTGGGGAAAGGAGTCGCAAATTTGTTTTTATGGGCTATCCGTATGGGAAAAAAGGCTGGACTATGTATGATATAGAGAAGAATGATTTTTTTGTTTCACGCGATGTGCAGTTTCATGAATTGGTGTTTTCTTTTGCCACAATGTCTCCTACCGCGAGTGACATAGTTCCATCCCTTTCAGCTCTGCCGTTGCTTTCTGATGACGATTTTCGACCAACACCACAGGGGTTAGTGGAAGCAGGGGAACGAGTGTCGCCTACTGGTGTCAGCTCTTTACCCTCCGTTGAACAAAGAGACGGTTCTCCCAGTACGGTAGCTGATGACAGGGGGAGTGTTGATGCTGCGACTCCGGTTTTGACACAAAAACAGGTTGATGAACCACCGACTGAACAGCTTGGACGGGGTCATCGACAGAAAATGCCATCCAAGCAATTGTAGGGATATGAGGTTTCATATCATTCATACACAAATGACCTTCCCCCATCACCCTCTTCTGCCTCCACCACATCTTCTATCTCAGGTACGGTCACTTATCCTATCACAAATTATGTCACCAACGAGCGTTTTTCTGCAGCTCATGCGGTTTTTCTAGCCGCTATCTCGGCTGAAATTGAACCTGATACATACGATGAGTTAATGCAACTCCAAGTGTGGAGAGATGCTGTTAAGTTTGAAGTTGATGCTTTAGAGGACCAACATACATGGGATGTCGGAGACTTACCGCCGGGGAAAACAGCTATTGGTTGTCGGTTTGTATTCAAAATCAAATACAATTCGGATGGTACAATTGAGCGTCATAAAGCCCGGTTAGTGGTTATGGGAAATCGACAAAAAGAAGAGAAGGATTATAAAGAGAGTTTTGCCCCAGTTGTCAAGTTAACCACGGTGAGAATGTTTCTCAAAGTGGCTGCTGTTAAGAACTGGATTGTGCATCAAATGGATGTTCATAATGTGTTCCTTCATGGGGATTTAGAAGAAGAGGTTTACATGAAACTTCCACCAGGTTTCAAAGCATCGGGTCCAAATCAAATTTGTAAGCTTCGCAAGTCACTCTACGGTTTGAAGTAGGCACCTCGATACAGGTTAGTATTTTGACACTCCGGAGCGCATATGGTTTTTCACAGTCTTATGCGGATTACTCACTCTTTGCTTGGGCATTTACTTGTCTCAGCGGAAATATGCATTGGACATCATCAATGAATGTGGTTTGTTAGGTGTGAGACCGGTTTGTACGCCTATTCTTGAAAATCACAAGTTGGAAGAGGATACAGGTCAGTATTTTGACACTCCGGAGTGCATATGGTTTTTCACACTCTTATGCGGATTACTCACTCTTTGCTTTAACACGCGGGAAGATATGTCTTTATGTGATTGTCTATGTAGACGATCTTCTTATCGGTGGCAATGATGCAGACGCTATTGGACGATTTAAGGGATATCTTAATCAATGCTTTCATATGAAAGATTTGGGTTCTCTTAAGTATTTCTTGGGGATTGAAGTGGCTCGGTCATCTAAGGGCATTTACTTGTCTCAGCGGAAAAAAGCATTGGACATCATCAATGAATGTGGTTTGTTAGGTGGGAGACCGGTTTGTACGCCTATCCTTGAAAATCACAAGTTGGAAGAGGATACATGTCAGTATTTTGACACTCCGGAGCGCTATCGTCGTTTGGTTGGAAGTTTGGTGTATCTGACGATTACTCGGCCGGAGCTCATGTACACGGTCCATGTGTTGGCTCAGTTCTTGCACAAACCTCGGTTGAAACATTGGTGGGCTGCGCTGCGAGTTGTTCGTTACCTCAAGAACAATCCTGGTCAAGGGATTTTATACACTGCGAATGGTGACTTACACGTTTTGGGATTTTGTGATTCGGATTTTTCCACATGTCGGATGTCTCGTCGCTCACTCACGGGTTTTGCTATCTTGTTGGGTGGGTCTCCTATTGCTTGGAAGACTAAGAACAGAGTGTTGTGTCTCAATCTTCAGCGGAAGCCGAGTACAGGGCGATGGCTTTCACGGCTTTCGAGCTCACCTGGATACGTGGTCTCATTGCTGATTTCGGTGTCTCCTCGCCAGAACCTTTTAGTCTCTATTGTGACAACAAAGCTGCTCTTCATATTGCGGCTAATCCTGTTTTTCATGAGTGCACAAAACACATTGAACGTGACTGTCATTACGTCCGTGATGAGATTCAGAACGGTTTGATCGCGACAAAATACATTCATACTACTCAACAGCTTGCAGATATCTTTACTAAAGCCCTTGGTACACCATCGTTCGATTATCTTTGTCGCAAGTTGGGCATTTGTGATCTACATGCGCCAACTTGAGGGGGAGTATTACGGGGTTGATTTGTAAATATTACATTGTATTTAGGTTTCCTTATTTGTCTAATACCCTAGGGTTCTCACGCTTGTGTATATATACTTTGTATCATCATAATAATAAGGTTAAGCCGTTCTATTCCTATCTTCACATACTCTATATCTAAAACTAAGAAAAATACCAATGAAGTCACTGATTTTGGTTATGAAGTCGCTTTGAGAAGTGATCAAATCGATCACATAGGAGTCTTTTAAAAAAAAAAAAAAACGGTATAAAGGAGTACTATGGATTATTTAATAACAAACCTATCACTCATCAATCTACGTATTTTTTTATTTTGAAAACATGAATGATTTGTCTTCTATAATTTTGTTTTGATTGCTTGAGTCGTGTTATATTATCTCTACTAGATTATGATCCGTAGTGCCGTGCCCAAATTTATTGGGGCTTAAGGCTAGCTTAAAACTAGTGGCCATTTTAACTTACCTAAAAACTCTTTTCACCAACTTCTTGCATCTTTTTTCTTTATATGTTTCACAAACTTACTCAGATTTTCTTACAATTTAGGGTATTGTTTTCCTTTATGTATATTTTAGAAAAATATATTTATATATATAATCAAAGAGGAATGAAACATGGGTTGTTTAGGAAATATAAGACTTCCAAAACCATAATGATACACCATATTTTCTAGAATTGAGGATCCAAAACAAAGTATATATTTTGGGGGCCTGAGGCAAATGCCTTTTTTATTACCCATAGGCACGGCCCTGATGATCCGTGCTAGAGCACGAATTAAAATTTCTTTTATTTATCTTATAATTTTAAAATAAAATAATATATGATTGTTTTTAAAACATTTTGGATAAAATATTATGGAATAAAATAATATGCTAAATATGATGGCTTTAAAAAAACACATATTTTATAAGTTTTATATTGTTAATTTTGTAAATTTATGTATAGAAAATGGTTACATTTGTTGTTTGGTGAAAGTTTTTAATATTACGTGTAATTAGGTAAGATTTTATTTTCAACTGCACAATAAGATATAAGAAATCACGATTAAGTGTGATAAATTGCCAATATTTTATTCTTTTTTACGCCTAATAGTTTATTTTTATGACTATATATTTTGTAACAATACATAGAATACTAAAGATTTTATTTGAAAATTGTATAAATCATTGGAATATTCTCTTTTAAGAAGATTTTGTGGGATATTCTTAAGTGTATTCATATAGCCTACAGATTGATCAATAACCTTTTTTGTAACCAAACTATATTTAATCTATAATATATTTTGTAACCAACTTATAAAAATTATATAGTCTACCTAAAAAGGTTGTGTACTTCCATTTTATTATATAGGAGATGGATAGAAAAATAAGAAAGTTTTCTGATGTTGTCGATTTTGCTATAGCATATGTGTTAGGATTTGGGCCGGGCCATAAATGGGTTTTGGACAAATGAAAATGACTCTCCACTAACAGAGTTTTTTTATGAACATGAGAAAGAGAGTACATCATTATGTATTCTAGTTATAACTTTCCTCCGCCATAATACAGATAAAATGGTACTATTGTATAACTAGGAGATATCACTTGTTATACAACATGGATCAATATCTTTTCTAAAAATAATAATATTTTATTATTGTTATATTTTTTTAAAAAAATATTTTGTTTGAGATAATATTTATTTTTAATATTGTAATTGTTCGGTAAATCAATATATATATTTTTGAATACTAATTATTTTAGAATATTATAGTTTTAATTTGTTTCATGTATAATACAGTTTTATATTGTTTGTTTGTATTATTTGCATCATTATTTTGTGAAATATTTTGAAGTAGTAATTATAATATTGTAATTGTGAGTAAATAAAATTTATGAATTTATCAGCCATATAAATTTAGTTTTACTAATCCGCCAATGAGAAAAATAAAGATACATATTTTTTCTTCATATATTGAGTAATATATCTTTGATTTTAAAAATTCAAATCACAACATATGCAGTGTTTTTTACATATTTATTAATCATAAGTATTATATGATAATTCAAAAAAATTTGTAAATAAAATAAAATAAAATGATAGGAGAGCTATAATTTAAAATCTTAACAAAATCTTCCAAATCTAGTTATTAAAAATAATCCTTGGCTATAAAATCTTAGTGTTAAAAATTCTGATTGGTTATATATTTTGAAAATAAATAATAATTTTCGTCCAAAATTAATTAGTAAAAGAATTTTTTTTTTTTTGAAAATTAATAATTATTTAAAAGATTTTATTAGAAATTCTGATATATATTGTTTATATTTGGTCAAAGTATTTATTATCTTTATTAAATTAAGTAATTAATCTTTATTAAATATATCTAATGGCATTTGAATGTAAATTTTTACACTTTTTAAGGTTAATTTCATATTTTTACTTCTCAATTAATATAGTAAGATTACGCTAAATACAATATATATTTTTAATATCTTTATATTCTTAGATATAATGTCATGGCCAACATGATTAAAAGTAAACCCTTCACATTATTCCCTTTCAAGAAGTTTGTATATATATCCTTTGCCTTGATTTGGTCAGATAAATAAAAGGGTATTATCATCATGTACCCATAGAAGACTTGATAATTACTTATCCGTCCTACACCCTGTGCCTGTTTGACATATGTGTGTAGATGCATGAGACAATAATAGCCTTAAATACATTTTTTATCTTTTTTTTTGTCAAAAACCTTAAATACATTTCTATTATTTGATCTTGTATGGCAAATTTATATTTGAGACCTAGTAAGATCTAGTAAGAAATTTTATATTTGATACCCAATAGATAATACTCCCTTTATTTCATTTATAAGATCGTCAAAAAAAAAGATGTCTTTAAGGTTTTTTTTTACTTTTACTATATAGGATGTTTTAGAAAATGTTCAAGTTTTAATGAAAATAATTAAATTGAAATAATTTTTATGATTATATGAATTTTGTAATATGAAAATAACAAGTTTTGAATTTGGTTTTGATTGAAAACCCAAAGCTTTTACCAAAATCATTATATACTACTCCTATTATCATAACACATGGGATTCCATTATTGATGTTTGTGCAAATGTCCGAGGAAACAAGAACGACATTTTCTGTTTCCAACAAATATAAAAAGAAAGAGAATAACTTATCGTCGTTTTGCACACACCAGAAAAAAAAAATTATCATCGTCATAACTTATAGTTACAATGGCATTCATAAATCATAAATCGGCCATGTTTTTTTGTTTATCCTTTCGGAACTTTATCTTTAGTATTACAATCAAAAGTCGTGCAATAATCTGAACAATTCAAGATTTCAAAGCTGGCATGTGAAAAGTAGTACTATTAAGGTCTTCTTTAAATCATAATAAGACGATCTTGCAAGTCCGTTGGATGTAAGACGTGAATACGTGATATTTTTTTGAATATTACTATTAAGGTTAATTTCATATTTTTACTTCTCTATTAAATAAATTTTCAAAAAAATATTAGATACAATTCTAGCTAACATAAAATACTAATATTATTTATTAAATAAGTGTTCCAAAGTAATATATTTTAATTTATAAACACATATTGTACTAGTCAAATAGGAAAAAGACAAAACTGCTCTATATCCCAACAATATAATAACGAATCTATACTATTAAGTGGGGAGTACACATAGGGATAAAAAAAAAAAAAACACATAACATATATCCATGTTCCCAAACAGACCAACTTACCTATATGATTAGAAAAAAAAAATAACTTCCCTAAAACAATGGTAACAATTATTATGGAAATAAATGATTAACTCTTATAATGAGTTTTAAAGATGGATAGTTAGATATCGGAATATGCATTCAAAACACACAAACACACAACTAACCAAACTTTTCGGAATATGCATTCAAGATGATCAAATAACAGAATTTACTTTTGTTGAAAATAGTTCTCAAAATCGGTTGCTTCGATCATAATGGTTCCAACATTATCCCATTTTAAAGTCAATTATAATTGACAGCTAAAAATGTAAGTGGAAACAAAATTTCTACGACTATAAACATGCATCATCATCACAAAAGATTAGAAAGAGTATTAGAGTGGCATAAATGCAGAATATTATAACCCTCTGAAATCGATCATAAAATTTGGAGAAAATAATTGTGAGGGACCTTTAGACTGGATTAACATGTATGTCTTTTCTTTGTCTCAAACAACCTTAATTGTATGTTAAAAGCGTTAGATTCTTTTTAGTAAAGCAAAATATTTTACATTTTTATTAGAACTGAAATAATATAAAGCTTTGAAAATATATCTTTTCTAACGCGTAATTTTCAGTTTTTAAAATATATTGTACTAACCAAAATTGTAATAGTATGAAACTATGAAAATACTATAAATTTTTAGAACGTCTCATAAAAAGTTATTATATTTAGACAAATTATTTATTTTGAGCCAAAGTATATATATATATATTTATTTATTTTCATAATACCTAAAACTATAAATTATAAACTCACAAAAATCAAATACTTTAAATAATTAATAATATATCCAAATGTTGTTAGTTTGTAAATATTCAATACTCTTTTGCAAAATCAAACCAATTTGAATTTTTCTATTTTCCGTTTTAATATGATTACTTTTTGTATTTTTGTTATATTTGGGTAACTTTGGTTAGTTACAGTTATCTATTAAATATCCAAACCGTACCAATATTTCTAAAATATCTGAATGTTTATTATATTAATATATCCAAATTAACCGAAACCTAATGCAACCCAACCAAACCAAATAGTTAACCGAATTTCCAAGCCTAATTTTGACTCTCGGTTCGAGTATTCAGTTTAGAAAAATAGTTCATCATAACTAACCGAAGAACGGGTTATTGTTTGAACAAAAATTATTATTATAATCATGTCCTCAATTCGAGTATGTGGAACTATTTACTACTGTAGATCTTGCGAAACATGTATTTTTAGAGTCAAAAATTTTAAATTTTTGGACTGGTATAACATGCCGGGGTTGATCCCTATTTAGATTATCCAGTTTACAATGTTTTAATTTATTTAAGCAATTTTTTTGTCCAGTTTGATAGTTTATAAGTATGACATAAATTTTAATAATCAATCTAGATTGCCTAATGCTAATCAGATATTTTGACTTTACATTTCTTTTCGGTTTTTGTTTTTTTGTTTTTTCTTCTTCCCATCAAAGTTCAAACCAATACAAACAAAAACAATAACACTACGGCTCATATCAATTGAAAACAATCCGCCCATATAAGTTGGTATTCTCAACTTTTAAAGATATTTATCTAACAGTTCAATAGTAGATATGAATTACAAAATCTTGAAAAATGATTTCTCAAATAAATCATAATTCTGAAATATCAATTCCAAAATCTTGAAAGAGAAAATTTAAAATAAAAAATCCCCGCACGTACGTGCGGGTCCAAACTCTAGTGAGTATTTGAATGAGCGACTTAAGAACCAATAGATCTTTATTTGTTATACTATTATCCTTTGGTCTTTTGATTCTTATTACTGCAAATTGCAATGAAAAGTCGCGCAAGTTACTTTTAGATACAACAATTCATACATGGTTAAGACTATAATTTTCTTTTTGCTAACTGTTTTAATGTTTTGAGTTTATTAAATTGTCTTTGCAAAAAAAAAGTTTATTAAATATATATATAGATATATATTATTAATTAATTTTGATTTTTCATTAATTAAAAAAATATATATATATATATATTTCTTTTGTCTTGTTTCATTTTTTTTTAAAGTACAAGCAAAACTCAATATGCAAATAAGTGAGTATATATTTGCTTAATTTACGAGAAGTAATTCAATATATATTGTTCTTCATTTAACTCATACAAATTATTAAAAAGCAAAATTAAGAAAATAAATGTTCAATATAAAATATGTCAATTCTGAATAATACTTATAAATTTCACATTTTTTAACCATTCTTGACATACTTTTTATCAATTATTAATTACTTAAGATATATTGAAACTCGCTTAAAATATGTATTTGTAAGATATTGTAACGCCCGTCCGGAAACCCGGTTTGGGAGATGCATCAATCAACGCAGAGTTACGTCAGTCGACGCAAGGTTCATGTTTGCGGGACAACTTAAGCTAAACGCTCGTTTGGTTGTGTTTTGGGGTTTGGGAAATCCTAAACTCGAGTATAAAAAATAATACTCGAAGACTTTTAGAGTTTTTAGCCTCTATTGTCGTTCCCAGAGAGAAAAGAGAGAAGCTGTTCTTAAGTGTTTTTGGAGATTTGGTGCCTGTTATTGAGAGATCTTTCCTATGGAGTGGAGATATGAGGCTAGGATCGTGGTAGAAGCTTGCTAGGAGGCTTTTTCATGAGTTTAGAATATGTTTTCTTCATTCTCAAAGGTGAGTGTGTTACTATGGCTGATCTAAGCGATTAGATGCTTGTTTTGTTTAATTTTGGTTGTTGAATGCTTATGTGCTCGTGTGTGAGTGTTTTTCATGAGTTTTGTGGCTTTTGGAGATCGTTTCTGGCTTCACTGAGCCAAGAGGAGACAAAGGAGATCATTCTCGGCGATGCTCCGCGTGAATGCATCGATCGATGCAAGGAGTGCATCGGTCAACGCAGTTAGAGATTTGACGGTGATGCAACAAGTGCGTCGGTCGATGCATCTAGGGATTTGGAGGAATTGCATAGGTCGATGCAAGGTGTGCGTCGGTCGACGCAAGTGCACAGAGTCGACACGCGTGTTCATAGGTCTCTGGTTTGCTTGTTTTCCTTTACGTATTGTTTGTGATTGTCTTTTCGCTTGTGTATATAACCCAGTAGATGGGAGGATCGCCTCACATATTATTTATGATAATACTCATGCATCTCATTTGTATTGTGGTGCATGTAAAGACAAAATGTGATAGTGGAATCAAGACAATGAAGATGAAGATGTTCTAGAGGCTCGGTTGTTTATTCTATGCTGCTGATAGGTTGCTAAAACGGAATGCAGGGGCCTAGAAAGATTGTTTAGGTTGCTGGTTCATTGTGCTATGAATTGGTTTATGTTATTGGCATTGTTGTATAGATGCTATTGCTTTATTTGTTATTTGTTATTCAATTCATTGGTTTAATATTTGGTTTAATATTGGTTATTTCCACTATTTAGTTTGTGAGTATAAGATTACTAGAGAATTATTATATTAAAAAAATGGGTCAATTGTTTCAGATACAGTATAGGTTCATTTTTTTTTTAATTTTGTCAACCAAACATTAATTAGAAAAAACTTCATAATTGGTGGCCAAAATTAGAGGATAAGAGTTTATAAAAACAGATTTATTTTAAAATTTATATTCTGCAATTTATGTTACTATGCAATTATTTAATTGTCATCAACTTTGTTTCAAAAATTTATATAAAATGGAATGAGTAGTTGATTTAAAAAATTTATTTTTATTAATCATCTCAAGAATAAGTTTGAAAACAATTGCCATTTTTTTTTTATGACTGCACTCAAAAGTCTTGCACTCAAAAGTCTTCCTAATTGAAGGATACTGGATAAATAAAATATTGTTGTTGATGAGGATAACCCACGTTAAACTACGTGGTCTACGCTACACAAGTGTAGATTATCACTAAACACATTACCTATGTAAATCGATGTCAACCATACAGCTAGTTAGTTAGCTTAATTATAAGTTACAAGATAAAAATGATTGAGTGTACTATATATGTAACCATTTGTTACAAATTTTAAAAATAATATAAAAAGATTTCACATTTATATATGAAAAATCAGTACTTTTATTTCTGTATACTCCAAAAAAAAAATCTTTTGTTAGTTGAAGAAAACACATTTTTGATAAACAGTTAATACTCATGGTGATGGACACTGTTAAATCTTTATATTCTCAACGATAAAATATGTCTATATAGTCAATGTTACTTGTACAGTTGTACTAATGAACTCGAATTAAATCTTCACACCTATAACTTTTTGTAATACAATATTTATTTCCACTGACTTGGAAGACATGACTTTTTTTTCTGCAACTGAATCTAGATACTTACTGTGCCCTTTATTATTATATGAAATGTAAAAGAAAATGCTGGCATTTACATGTTTTGATCGTCAATTTATTATTTCTTTCCACTCAATAATAGTCGATCAAAATAAGTTGGTAAGAATATGACTATCATTTATTATCGGCTATGTGTAGTGATCGAGGGCTTTGTGTAGTCAAGCTAAAAGCGGTTGTTGTTAACCTTGTTAGTCTTGTAGGTTTAGAAGTGTTTGTAACTTTGTATTGTACATCCAATCTTCACTCAATTTAATTCCAGCTGACAAAAAACAATATGACTAGTATAATTTATTATCAGCTATCCAAATGGATGTCGAATATACAGCTAAATAGCTTGTACTCGAATTAAAGGATATAATTATCAAATATACGTGGGTACTTTAATTAGCTTGTCTTTTGTTTGGGGTTCAAATAGCTCTTTTTGCCAAGGTATATATTGACAAAGGGTACTTTCATAAGCTCTAACGACTTATTGGTCTTTATTTTTAATACTTTTAGTTAGGTCTTTAATAATTAATTTATTATTCTAATGAAAAGTTGCACAGTTAATGGCTAATAATCTGATTAGAGTATTTCCAATAAATCTCTATTTTTTCTCCTCTATAAATAGAGAAAATATAGCAAACTCTATTTTAAAGATGAAAATAGAGGTGAATTGAGGTAAAACTCATTTTTATTATAGAGTTTCTCTATTATAGAAGAAAAATAAAGAAAATCACTGGACATCATCTTAAAAGCAACCAAACACCTCGTTTGCAAATGAACCGTTCCAATAATCACCAATCAACAAATTATTTGAAAAAAACGGTTTGATATCATAGTTGGCAAAATGGTTAAAAATAGTGGTTAGAACCTATTTTTGATAGTTACAAACACCAATTCTAATCACTAACAAAAACCAACGTTTGCATTTATAAAGAGGTTGCACAGTTTTTTTTTTTTTTGTTTTTTCTTTTTGGATTATTAACCTTTTCAGAAAAAACATATTAAGAAGAAATAAAAAACACATATTAAGTCAAAGATATTAATTTGAATAGTAACATGCTTTTTAAATGGAGATTATGATTTCGCTAATATTAATTATTAAATGAAGATTTAAAAAATAAATATTTGAATAATTTTCTTAATATCATTAAAATAGACTAATATTTTATATTATGAATTAGATAATGATTTATAAAGTTTGACAAAAAAAAAAGATAATGATTTATAAAATGCCAACGAAAAAGCTTCGATACATAAATGAAACTAGTCAAACTACTCATCTCCAACTCCAAACTAACTAAAATGTGGCACAACAACTATGAAGAAAAACAAAAAACGATGAGTGACTTTTTAGTTTCTAATCTCAGGGAAGACGTGGGGAGTGCAATAAAAAAAGACCAATGAGAGGGAAAACAAAGACCTGTGAATTGTAAAATATTTTTTAGTGAGCTGTAATAAAATACAATGATCGAGACATGTAATGTGTGAATGCCAGCATAGCTCTTACATGTGCAATAGCATAGAAATAAAAATATCTAGCTAACTATGTCTACGCATGTCTTCCATCTCACACGTGATACAATAATACAGTATCACTGTATGAGTTCATATATTTTATATATCATAGTGTTCCTTAACTATGGTTAAGAGGGATCTTCGCATATAAAATTACAAGTGTGAACCAATAATTTATAGATAGCGTTGAGTCAATGACTATAGACTATAGTCTATAATTCTATATAGATCAAGACAAATCTATCGTAGAAATATTTCAGTAGGTCCATAATAATAACTATACATACAATTGTTTTTTTCATCAGCTAATAAAAATCTTTATGGAGTAGACCGAGTATATATATTGGATATGATTGAACATCCCAAAAAAGAGTAACTCGATAGTTCGTATTTGGGTCAATGGAAACAAAATAAAAGTTTTACAGGTTAATTAGCTGGTTTTAATGACGTCGCGTTAAATAATTCATGTTGCTGAATAATCTATACTTGAATAGCCAAGACGACGTAGTGCATCGTGTGTAGTCAACTACAGTAATTTTGGTAAAACAACATCAGCACTATTTTTATCATAATAGTAAAGATTAAAAGAAAATTTATTACAAAACGGATGTTTAAGTGAGTTTAAGTGCAAAAAACAGAAAGAGCATTTGCTATTAGATTTACACCAGAATTGTTTGAGAATTTAGTATAAGATTTTCAACATATATATATATATATATATATATATATATATTATAGTAGAATCATTATCAATTAAAAAATTTTGCATCAAAAATATAAGACAAACACTTAAAATGAAACAAAGGATTTGTTTAAAACATCACTAATTAAGTAATAGATAATGAGAAATAAAATTATCTAGTGACTAAAAGTAAGAAACTAAAACTTTTTCATCATATAAATGTATGAATAATGGAAATTGTTAGAAGTGTTGAAAAAATAATGAAATGTAAATTAATTACCTACATAAATGCAAGGGAGCAACATTTCAACAAAAATTGTGGGGAGATGAGGAGACAGTCAACCATGCTCTCTTCTTATGTCCTCGGTTATGCAGGTGTGGGATTGTCCCAATTCCGACCTCTACGGGTTGCTTCCCATCGCGAGTCTATATATGCTAATATGGATTCCTTATTTTGGAGGTTTCAAGATATTCCTTCGGTGGAGATGTTTCCGTGGATTTATGGTTATCTGGAAGGCTCGGAATGATAAACTATTTAGCAACTTGGACTCCAATCCGGTAGCAATTTTACGGATAGCAGAGGAGGAATCCAGGCTTTGGTCTTCAGCCCAGGAAGACCTATCCAGATCCTTTTCTACTGATGTCCCTCGGCCTCTACCCAGATCTATGACTCAGACTTAACGCGGCTCATGGTTATGAGTCTAGTTATCATGCTTTGTAGATGGATCTTGGAAGGCGACTGATCAGTTTATAGGTAGAGGATGGTATTGTATTTCTCCTGTCGGAGAATCTCCACCATGGGTGCATCTAATTCTCGCCGTAGCTTGTCACCGCTTCACGCAGAGGTAGAAGCCCTTATCTGGGCAATGAGGTGTATGATTGGTGCTGATAACGAGAAAGTCGTCTTTCGAGTGGCCTACTTTCAAGACATATATGGACGCTATTGATGAAGATAAAGGTTAATTCCTTTCATTCTCTCTCGTTCAGATACCAAGATCACAGAATGGTAGAGCGGACAAACTGGCCGTCGTGCTATAGTGGAATCGCTTCCAATCACCTTTGTGAACAATTTTCCGTCTAATTGGCTCGTTTGAGCCAATCTTGTAACCTGCTGGAAAAAAAAAAAAAAAAAAAAAAAAAAAGAATTAATAAACTGTGGAATTTTTTTTTCCTTCTTCTCTCTTTGTCTTATTCATAACTGAAGTTGTAAAGGGCAGATTGCTTCTTCTCCGGAGAACAGGTACGAATCGCTTCCTCCTTCTCTGAGAACAAAAAAAAAAAAAAGTTTGACCTTTCTAATCAATTGTGGAATAAGGCAAAACCTTTTCTGGAGAAATGATTTGAACTCTCTGATCCAAGTACCTCTAGGTTGATGACTAATCTTTTTCTTTCTCCGGAATCCTTCATTTTTGCTTCTTCGATTTCGTTTTGATGGCTTAACTTAAGAGGAGTAGGAATTTGCGTTTATGTAACTATACTATATATATGTATTGAGTTGTATGTTATATTAATTTATTCATGTGTTGTACCATTTTTGGTTGTTAATCTTGTTTCTTGTCGCATTTCAAGATTTTGCAGGTTGTGTGTTTCACTTGAGAGCTGAGAAGAGAAGTTTCGGCCACTTAGGTGTGTCATGGCTTCGGACAGCACCGCGCCGGCCACGGAGACGGGACAAAATGCAGAGGAGGTCGAGAAGAAGGCAGGAGATGATTCCGGAGTATCATCAACACAGGAGGTGGGGAAGAAACCAGGAGATGAACCAGAAACATCAATTGGGAAGATTCTTCAAATCGTGACTAAATTGGACAATCGCTTTC
The DNA here is from genome assembly GCA_023657505.1 of Camelina hispida. Taxonomy (NCBI): domain Eukaryota; kingdom Viridiplantae; phylum Streptophyta; class Magnoliopsida; order Brassicales; family Brassicaceae; genus Camelina; species Camelina hispida. Next base: position 34,716,205 of record CP094637.1, read on the forward strand.
CACAACAGCCAGAACAACAAAGGATGTCCAGGTCGAAACTGCCCCTGCCAGACCTACTACTAGTGGTAACCCCCTGCCAGACCTACTACTAGTGGTAACCAGCAGCCAACCTCGGGTGGTTTGGCAAAAACACAAAGTGACACAACTGCTTTTGCGACGTGAGACAAACCGAGCATGCGATTCCTAAGCTGAAACGTAATCTCCGTCTTCTTGAAGAGGACGTGTCAAAGCTACAAGACCTTAACATAGAGGTTGCAGAAGAGGTGAGGAGACAAATCCGTCCACTTGAC
>CP094637.1:34716594-35040658 GCA_023657505.1 Camelina hispida
GCTTGCTATCCGGACTAGTTAGGACTAGGTGAGCAACTCGACTTTGGGGTTGTGGGATTGGATTTGTTCTCGAAAAGGAGAAAAAAAAAACGGGTAAATAGTCTTTAGGAGGGGGAATGGTTTTCAAGGTTTACAAGTCAGTAAAGGATGTTGGTTGTGCAATGTAAAAGAGTATTTGGTTCTGGCATAGAAAGAAAAGTTTTTAGACAAGGAAGAGAAAGCAAACGCTTAAGAAGTCGTAGAATCTAAGAAAAAAAAAGAGAACCATAGTGATAAAAAAAAAAAGAGTTTCCCATCCGCTAGAGTGATATGAAGTTAACCTCCTCCTAAGGCTAAGTTAAAAGAAAGAGAGAATGGATTTAGAAGAGATATCGACGAAGGGTAGAGATAGGACAAACTTCTAGGTTAGAAAGTTAGAGCTAAGTTTCCTTGGGACCTTTGGGTAGACGGGGTACTGCTCTTGTATGTATCAGTTGGTTTCAACCTTTAGCCTTCTCTTAAGCTTAACTCATTTTTCGTGAGAGATCCCTGTTCTATATTGTTAAAAACCACTTGCAAAGGAGACCATTTTTGTCTCTACCATTTCATCCCGCCAAATGAGTTGATGACATTGCATAGCTTGATTCATGTTCTTTGTTAATAAATGTTAAAGGAATGATAGAAATGATGGCATGTGTAGACTAGCGTTCGGAATCGTTTCAGGTTTTGATGAGCTTGTCTAAAGTTTTTTAATTAGAGTTCCTTTCACCATGCATCATAGAACTAATAACAAGGACCTTGATTCTAACTACTCTATTCAGCATGTTTTAGATTCTGAACCCCATTTTCAAACCTCTCTTCCATACTTTGTTCTTCGGTTGTTTGCTTGAGGGCAAGCAAAGAATAAGTTTGGGGAGTTGATATGTATATATTTACAAATTTTCATGATGCATTTGTCAATTCATTTGTTCTCTTAACCATTGCTATTGTTTTAGTCTCTTTTGTACAACATGCATATCTAGGTAGTCTTTGCATTGGTCTTGCACACATCTTGCATTCTGGAGTTTTCAGGTGTTTTAGGAGGTGTCCAAACAATCAAATGCAAATAAGGATCAGGAGAGCAGTTAAGCGATCGATCTACACTACCCAGCGACGCAAGCTTCCACGTCTTTGATCGAGTCGATGAAGATTTTACTTTGGATTCAGCTTTTCTACGTTCTTCATCAAAGTTGTAAGAGAATTGAGTCATCTTTCCAATGCAGTTTATTTCAAAACCAATCGGAGTCGTGGTTCATGAGTTATCTCCGTTTTAGTGGATGCATGTACGTTCAGAAATCCGACTCGACCCGCATGCAAAGGAGAGCTCCCACTCGATCGGATGTTAAGCAGCGACTCGACCAAGACGTCCCAGGAATAGCTCCCGAGCACCCTCAAGACGCGACTCGACCAAGACGTCCCAGGATGGCTCCCGAGCACCCTCAAGACGCGACTCGACCAAGACGTCCAGGATGGCTCCCGAGCACCCTCAAGATGCGACTCGACCAAGACGTCCCAGGATGGCTCCCGAGCCACCCTCAAGATGCGACTCGATCAGCAGCTCCTGAGCACCCTCACGTCGCGACTCGATCGACAGTTCCTGTAGCACCCTCACGTCGCGACTCGATCGACAGTTTCTGAGCACCCTCACGTCGCGACTCCGATCGATAGTTTCTGAGCACCCTCACGTCGCGACTCGATCGACACTCTTACGTCGCGACTCGATTAACACTCTCACGATGCGACTCTATCGACGCTCTGAAACCGATGTCCTGGTTATGTCCCGAAGACGCACCCGAGAAGGATTCCCGAACCGACATTCTACATTGTCGTTTTATGTTTTAGAGATTTCCATGTTTTTCCTATAAATAGGTTTTGTTAAGTTTTCACTCGAAGGATCTTAGCTTTTATCTCGTTTTTGTTCTTTCCCTTAAGGTTTACCCTAGCCACCTAAAACGCTTGACACTTTGTATCCCGATACCTTTGAATTTATTCAGTATTTTGATTCGATTTCTTCTACAAACTTGTTCATCTCATTTTTATCCATCTTAGGATGCTTGACTTAATGTTTTCTGAGTTTGTATCTTTGATGACGATTTTCGGATCTGAGTAGTGTAGTAGTTCTTGAGGATGGGATAGATTAGGTGGAGGATCTTAGGATGTAGAGTGTTTAAGCTTTGATTGTATGATTCCCTTCTGGACTAGAGTTAGAAATACTAGTTTCTCTCTGATCAATTGGAACTGGGTTTTAGACATTTCCGCATCAAAAGGTGTTCGATGAAATGTCTGACCAACTAGTGCCAGAGACTTATGTTCCTAGCCTAAGAGATTAGTTGTCTAGGATGTTTGTTGACGTGAATGAACTTGATTTTCATGCCATGCTTGATCATGTTTCTCTAGCGAGAGCTAGGTTGGAAGTGGTTGAGTTTTGAGTAGCTTCTGTCAAGAGATTGGATTAGCTAAGTTGTGATGTTCATTGTTTAGGGATAGTTTGCTTGTGCATGTTAAACACTCTGTAGACTAGGGATACTCCACCGACATCAATTACTCCCATCCTTAGGACTTCTATTTTATCTGATTGTTTCTGCATCCTTAAGCTTGTTCTTTATTTCTGTTCAATAGCTTGCCTCTTTGTCTCTGCTCGTTTAGCTTATTTTTGCTCTCTTAAGTTATATTGCATTTTAGCTCTTGTTCAGTAAACTCGTTTTGTTCTTGCATCTCGTTCACTCTAGGTTGTTAGACAAAAACTCAATTTCGAATCTGGCTTAACTTGTGACTGCTTGATTGCATCTTGATTGTTAGTAAAGTTTCCCATTTGGATTGACACCTTAAGTACTACAACTACATAAGGTTAATTGAGACCTGCTAGGACGCACAAAAATCCTAGTATCAATCGTCCTATGGGTTTCCAACACTATAGGGCTTCTGTTGCGCTCTACTCTACACGTTTTGTCTGCTGCCAATTGGTAGCTTGTTACCACATGGTTCATTTGGATTGGAGCGTCTCTCGGAGTTTCCTATGCACTCGCTATGGCTGTAATCCACCTAATCCTCTATTGTTTCTCTGTGCCGCCTTCACCTTGTACCTGCTCTTTGCTATGTATCTTTGATGGAAATATTCATATCCCTGAGGCTGAGCCATCTTAATGGCTGCAGTAAATAGAATCTTTATCTGACATAAAAAAACAGAGGGTACTTTGAAACAGCTGTAAAATTGTAAAGCAACTAACCAGGAAGAAGAAACTCGTTGACACAAAAACTAGAGAGTGATTTAAAGACAGAATTCTCAGAAACATAAGACAAATTAGTATAACATTAACAGCAAAAAAAAGAAAAAGAAAAAGAGAAAGAGACATTACTAACTGTAAGCTGTCTCAATCCCATTAAAACTACGCAATCAGAAGACATTACTAACTGAATGATTCGAGTCTTGAGAGAGGAAAGAAAACTAACCGAAGAGCAGCTTCTCTGGCAGCATCACAAACTCTGGCTTCTCAGCTCTCTTCTTTCTGAATCACCTCCAAGGAGCACCAACAATGGACCTAGAGTATGGCTTCTTGGTGGCACGTCTTCTTCTCTTCACAGCCTCTTGAGCTGCATCCTATAAAATGAAACAAAAATCAATTAAATCTCCTGAACCTAATCAACAAAACATACAGAAAACTTGAAACTCTATAATGTTCATCACTACCTTCTTGTGTTGTTTTCTGTACATGGCAGTCCATGAAAGCTTGGAAGGCTTCAACTTGTGGAAGTACCTCTTGCCACTTTGAGTTAAGAACAAGAAAGCCTGATGGAACTATGAAAAACGAAAAAATCAACAGGCATTATAAGACTAAAGACCAAAAACATAAAATCTCATAAGCTCAGGGATTCAAAAAAAAGAGTTTAGCTAACCTGAGAATCAGATCGGATAAATCTAATTCCCTTCCTGGGTAAATTTCTGCCCACTGAGACGACAAAGCTCCGTCCTGTATATTCCAAAGATAATACACCAAATGAGACATTGATTGCAACAAGCAAATGATCTTTGCTAGTGAAATATCTAAGTCTGCATGATTAGAAATGAATCATCTTGTACCAAACAGTGAAACTTACCTTTTGATTCCAATTGATTCAATCTTACTCGACCCCAAATTCAAATCGCTTCCAGCTCTAACCCTCGGACTCGATTCTGTCTATCGGCGATTGGCCTCCGCCGAGACAATCGGCTTCGCTACTCATTTACAGATACTTCAATTCCAAACCCTTCCTCTGATTCAATATCCTTCAATCCAAATTCCTTTGTCGGTTCGGGAATTTGATCGAGAGAGAGAGAGAGGAAAGCCGAAATAAAATCTCTGCTTCCCAATTTTTTTTCCTTTTATATTATTCTATCCTCCAACACAAACACGACACCTATCGTCTCTTAAACACAATCCCGTATACTATATTAGGGGCTCTCTTAAGTTTTTTTTTACTTTTGATTATTTTTTTTTATCCTAAATCCTTAAAAGTCCATATAAGAGCTTACCGATAAACTTGGTCTTAGTGTTTCTGCTTACTTTTAGAAAAAGAACGACAAAGATTTTTATGCAGTTTCTTTGTGGAGCGAGATTTCGTAAGCGCCTCCGCATACTTAATCAGCTCTTTCCTCCCGTTCTGATCTGATCCAAACATCAAGAAAGTAACAGGAGCGGAGCGAGAATATAGGTTCTAGAATTTAGTATTTGCTCTTTGTAAAAATACAAATATTCACATTTTTCTAATGGGTTTAACTCATTCTCAAAAAGTATAAAAGAGTATAGTTGCCACACATGATATATATATATTTGTCCAAGTGATATTAATTTTTCGATGTGGAATAATTCTAACACACCCACATTTGAAGCGTGAAGTGTGTGGCACTGAACATTTACGAGAAAAATTTTACCTAGGCTCTGATACTATATTAAAAATTGGCCTAACTCAATCACAAAAAACTAGTTCAAAAGAGTAGGGTTGCCACACACTAAATATATTGCCAAAAAAATATCGATTTTTTGGATGTGGATAATCTAACATTTTCTTGATCGAATAACAGGTTTGAAACAGTTCAATCTCAAAATTTTGGCTATACAATATTCAATCAAATCTTTAACGAATTGAGTTTCCATATGTTTTTTTTTTTATCATAGTAATGTTTGGTGTTTATTAAAAAAAAAGATATCACCTCACTACAAAATTATGATTATATAGCTATGCTTTTCTGCTACGGAAAAAATAATAACAAATATTAATTACAAATAGTTACAGACTCGTGACAGAAATTTAATCAATTATATTAATGAGAAGTGAAAAACGTTCCACATTCAATTTCTGCAAAATTTGAACCATTATACCATTAATGAAATGCCTTTGACGTTGAAATATTTTACCCTGGACGTAAAATACTTTATTTTCGCATTAAAAAATAAATCAAAAATCGGTTAGAAAATAATCTAATTGCATAAAAAGTAATTGCACAACTAGAAATGGCTAAATTAATCTCTAAATTTTATGAATAAAAATCACTTTGACGTTTAATCAAAGGATACATGACCATAATATAACACGCATAAATCTATTTTTGGGTAATAATGGGCTTAGGTTAGATTGTTTAAAAGTCGGCATAAATAAAAAATTGATGGGTTTCAGCATGAAAAAAGCCCGATGAGAAAACACTTCCTTTCTGTGACAACCCGTCCCGCGAAACCCACTAGCCCACCGCTAGCTGCCCCAACGGACCATCCGTGGGCCCCACTAGCCCACTGCTAGCCGGCCCAACGGACTCCAAGCTGGCCCTGCAGGCATCGATCCTAACCCATCACTGGTGGATGTCAATTGGTGGCAACTTGTCCTGTGGGAAGGTTGTTAAAGGGTGGGGACCAGGGTTCGAGGAACGGCTGGCGCACCAATAACCTACTGTGGATTTGGCATGAATATTTCCATTTGCCCCAGTGAGGTGGTTAGGATCGATGCCCTGCAGGGCCAGCTTGGGGTCCGTTTGGCGGCTAGCAGTGAGGCTAGTGGCTAGCAGTGAGGCTAGTGGGATCCACGGGACGGGTTGTTACACTTTCTGTAAACCCTAAAAACCTAGAAACCTTAAAAAGATAGGTCCTTTACAACTATATATACAATTATTTCGTATGCATTACCATACCCGAAAAAAACATTCTTCTCTGAATTTTAATAATTCTTTTGTCATGTTCTCAAATTTTTATTTGTATTCCGATCTGCTGTTTTTAATGATACATCGACTGATCCCTTTTATTTTCCTGTTCGTATAGTGGGTTTCTTGGAAAGCAAGATCCAAAAATCAGAAGCTTTGGTTGTTGTTGGTTCATCTTCTAATCAATGTATAATATCGTTCTTTTTTTTTTTTTGAGTTTTATAGATTCGTTCATATTCTCATATTCCAATTGTATTCTGATTTTGCTGTTTTTTTATGATTCAGTTTATTTTCCTGTTCGTGTTGCTGTTACTTGGAAAGCAAAATTTCAAATCTTACTGGTTTGTATTAATGATACATCGACTGATCCCTTTTTTTCTTCTATTCGTATAGTGGTTTATTGGAAAGCAAGATCCACAAATCATAAAGCTTTGGTTGTTGGTGGTTCATCTTCTAATCAAGGTATAATATCATTCTTTTTTTTTGTTGAGTTTTATAGATTCGTTCATATTCTCAAATTCCAATTTGTATTCTGATTTGCTGTTTCTTATGATTCACTTTTATTTTCCTGTTCGTGTAGCTGTTACTTGGAAAGCAAAATTTCAAATCTGACTGTTTTGTATTAATCACCTAATTTAATGTGTTTTTCTGTTCGTGTAGTGTTTTCTTGGGAAGCAAGATTCGAAAAACTCACAAAGCTTCGGTTATTGTTGGTTCACCTTTTAAAAGGGTATAATATTTTACTATTTTGGATGATGATTTACATTAGTTTCTTTTGTCATTATATTAGTGTTCCGATAATGTGTTTAGGACTTGATCTACAGATCTACAGATAAATTGTATTTACCTGTTTCTATGGTTGTTTCATATATAATAATAAGCATAATTTCAAATCTCACTGTTTTGTATATTCACCTAATTTAATGTGTTTACCTGTCCGTGTAGTGTTTCCTTGGGAAGCAAGATTCAAAAAGCAGCTTATTGTTGGTTCACCATTTAAAAAGGGTATAATATTTTACTATTTTGGATGATGTTTTATGATATGCTCAAATTAAACCTTAGAGCTACTCTCTCAAATTAAGAGGTCAATGTAGTACTTAGGGGTCGAATTCCACAAGGACTCAAGACTACACAATAAATTAGAGTTTTATAATTATGCTAAACAAATTAATTTGAATTAAAATAAAAGCAATGCAAAATATTAAATAAAAGTTGTTGTAAATTCCGAAGATTAAAAAGCTAGGTCTAGGGAATTTCTCAGGAAATTATGAAATATTATATCAAGAAATAAATTATGATTCAAACAATTAAGAACAGATCTAGAACTCTAAACAATTTTGTAAATTAAATCAGTTCTCACTGCAAATAATATCTAAATTTAAAACCAGAAAATCAAATCTCTTTGTAAAATTATAGGTTAAAAATCAGCAATAAAATCAGGTTTAGATTGTTCACAAAATTATTAAATCAAATCTCTTTGCAAGAAATAATTTTGCTCATCAAAAGGTTTTATCAGGAAAATCAATTATATTCTCATATCAATTTATTTTCCTAAAGTATTAATTCTAGGTGATCAATCAAGAATTAATATGAAGAACAACCTAATATAAAGATCTAGATAGATATTGAATCCTAAATATACAGATCTAATAATTCATAAAATCACTGTGAAAAACCCTGAACCTAACAAGCAAACTACTCAGACATAATCATTGAAGAACAAAACATCTTCTGAATAAGAAGCAATTGAATTAAAAGAGTAAAGAGGGAGTTCAAGAATTCTTCTCTCAAAGCAGTTCAGATCTCTCTCCCAAAAGCTCTCAAAATCTCACAGGATTGCAGAAAAAATAAAACTTGATAGATTACAACTTCCAGGGTTGCAAAACCTAAAAATACTATATATATATATCCTAAAACACGTCAGAGACTTGTGTTGCAAATATGGAAAACTTTGGGCAACTTTGTAAAACTTCCAAATTTTGGGTCTTGAGTCGGCAGACAGGGGTGTCGATCGATGCCCATAATCTTGGTGTCGATCGATGTTATTGCTTTGATCCGATTCCAACTTCTCTTCCTTGATGAATTGCTCCAAAACGATCCAAATTGCTCCATTTCGCTCCTTTCATGCCAAAATCCTATAAAACCTATAAAGACTCAAAAACATCCTAGAAAACAAATCAAAAGACACTAAAAGACTTCTTATATCATGGTTAAAAACCACAAAAAACCATGATATATCAACTCCCCCAGACTTAGCCTTTGCTTGCCCACAAGCAAAACATAAGCTTACACATGTGAAAGAGGTTTGAAAACAGGGAACTCACTTAACTTCATAATGATTCTTATTCGCACTCTTCATTCACCTGACTCAAGAACTTACTTCTTATACTCAACCATGATAAGCATCAACATTCCTTACTCAAATCCCACAATCTTTTTGGAATCTCTGAAATCTCCATTGTCATCTCATTAGTCAATATTAAGCAAATACAGGTGAGTTCTTACATTGGTGTATCGATCAGTGGCATATGGACTCTTTTTAGGCCAAGACATTCTTCATACATCTCCTTTCCTCTCCCTTTTCTCACTTCCAAAGGGCTGATTTCTCCCAAATTTTCTCTTTTTTTTAATCAAAGGTGTAAGCGAATACCGGGGTCATTGGTAATTTACCTATCCCTCGCTTCCAAGCTTGTGTGTCATTTGACTCAAGAGTAGAATAATGAGGTCACAGGTAATTACCTCCTCTCTAAACTAATCAAAATCATCTCATCTTTTATTCTTCTTTTTTATCTGATTTTTTTTAAGTATTGAAGGAAGAGAGAGGGGAGACATACTTTGAAAAATTGCACTGTCTTGTATGGCCCGAAGAAGAAGTCTAGTCCACTGATTTCCAACCCCAAAGTAAGAGATTAAGTCTGGTTAAAATCCTGATAAAAGTTGAGACAATGTTAGATCAATCAGATATCCATTGGATAAGGGCTTTCAGGATTGTTGATAAGGCTCATAGTCTTTCTAAGCTTTAGTTCTGAGATCAAGCATAAACAAATAATCATTAGAGTGTTAGCCAAATAAGAGAAATCATTAGTCAAGATCAGAATTCCCAAGACAAAAAGAACATTTTGAAAAATTTGACTCAAACTTTGTGGTTTTGACTGACACAACTGAAACTCAAAAACAAAAACATAGTAGTAGATAATCCCCCAGACTTAAACAACACTGTCCCAGTGTTATCAAGTAAGAGGAAAGCAAAAAGACACAACAATACGAATTGTAATTTGTAATGAAAAAGATGAACATGAATCGGGTTACCCATGGTGAGAACTGGTGTCGACCGATGTTAGTGCAGTCGATACCCTTTGCAAACAGAGATTGGGCGAGAAATCCTTAGTCATGCAGGTAGATTGTGTTGATCAGTCAATCCTTGGATGATATTAACACAAGTTAAAAGCAACATGATAGATAGATAGTTCATAAGTTCAAACAAATTCAAAAATAAACTGACGCAATGCAAAAACAAAAATGACTCAAAAGGAAAAGAAAAACCTAGAAGTGGTTGCCTCCCACTAAGCGCTTGTTTTCAATCATTAGCTGGATTTGCTGGAAGCTCAGGCATCCGGTGGATCAGAACATGGCATGGAATGCCTCTGAGTGAATGACCTCTTCATCCAAGCGTGGTGTATAAGCAGTAGGTGCATGAGGCTTGCCTAGTATGCGAGGAACAGGACCAGGGCGGGATTTAGGGATGGGAATGCGTCTCTTATGTCCTGCAAAATCATCAACAGAAGAAACAAGCTCTACAATAATATCGCTTCGTTAACTGCAAAACAGTTTTTGTATCTTTAAAATGCTTGTTGATGATATGAGGAAGTTTAGGAAAGGAGATGCATACCTTGGCCTTACCTGAGGACTCTGGAGTATGGATTGGTGACTCTTCTGTTTGGGAGCAGGTTTCTGACTTGGAGCATCAGTCTTGGAGTTGTTCTGTCTCGGTCGTGGAGGGGTGTCGATCGACACAGTGGTAGTGTCGATCGACAAGAGCCTGATGCTCGAGTATCAAAAACTTTCTCAACAGAAAAAGTTTGTCCATCAATGGTAGGAGCTCTCCTCAGCTTATCCATCTCAAAATTCAAACTCAAACCATCCACATTCAGTGCTATGTGTCCCTTCTTCACATCAATGATGGCACCAGCTGTAGCTAAGAAAGATCTTCCTAAGATAAGAGGATCATTAGGCTCTTTATCATACTTCAGCACCACAAAGTCAGTTAGAATCATGAAGTTTCCAACATTAATTGGAATATACTCTAAAACACCTTCAGGAATTCTTCGGGATCGATCAGCTAGGATTAAAGAAATCTGAGTTGGCTTGAATTCTGTCATCCCAAGTCTCACAGCAACAAAATGTGGCATCAAGTTGATGCTAGAGCAAGATCGCAATAGAGAGTGAGCAAATCTTCCTGCTGAGATTGAGCAATCAAGTACAAAGCTTCCAGGATCTGGTAATTCTCTGCAGTCCTACATTGAATGATGCACTAACTTCCTTAGGACAACCACCTCCTGCTTCTTTCCCTTCTTCCTCTGTGGAGGCTGGTTTAACAGAATTGCACTGACATCCTTAGTAAGCAGTGCTCCTTCCTCAGGGCTCAAAACCGTTTGATACCATTCTCTTGACATAGTGCCTAAGTGGTGGTGAAAGCTTTACTGCATCAATCAAAGGCATCTCAATCATCACCTTGTCCATCATAGCCTTGCATCTAGCTTCCTCAAGCTCCTGTTTGGATCTCCTAGGCTTAGGAAAAGGCACCTTTGGTTTGTACACTCTCTCAGCAGCTGGAATCGAAGATTTTGCAGTTTCTGGTTCAGTCCGAGATGAGTGCCGATCGACACTCAGGTGGTGTCGATCGACACCATCATCTGAAACCGAGAGATTGTCGATTTTTCTCCTTGTTCTGCAGAAGCAATTTCATCATCATCTTCATCTCTCACTGATATGGCATTGCAAGCATGTCTGGGGTTTGACTCAGTTCTTGCTAGAAGAACACCTCTCTTGCCCTTTAACAGACCCAACAGTCTGTGCAACTTGAATCTCCAGCTTCTTAACATAAACATTCAATGCATCAATCTTCCCATTCAGCTCAGTGTAGACATTGTCAATCTTCCATTGAATGTCATTGTCAATTGCTCATGTCCTTGCAAAAGCTGCTCAAGCATGGCTTCCATTATATTCTCTGAAGAATTCTTAGGAGGAGGAGACTGATAAGATGAGTTCCCATAGGTTCTTGTATACCCATTGTTCTGTTGCTGCTTTTGGTCACCATTGTAAGGTCTGTTGCCTTGCTGATTACCGAATCTCTGTCCCTGATGCCCAGCTCCATACACATAGTTGACATTCTCCTCTGCATTCTCTGGCTCAGGCTCAAATGTCTCAACTTCAGCAGAAAATTGGACTGACTTTTTACCTATAAGAAGTTGTGTACTGAATCCATCTTAGCATTAACAGAAGCTAGCTGGTTTGAATCAAAACTCTCCATGCAATCTCTTCTTTCAGCATCAGCTCTCTTAGTGCTATTGCTAGAAGCCAAATTCTCAATCAAAACTTCAGCATCTTCTAGAAATCTTGTCTTGAAGTTCCCATGACTTGCAGCATCCAAAGCTAACTGATACTTCCAGTCACACCCTCTAAAGAAGATACTCAACAGTTGTACCCTTGAAAAACATGGTGTGGACAGTCCCTCTGATAAGCTTTGAATCTCACCCAAGCTGCCTTGAAAGCTTCATCATGTCCTTGCTTGAATGAATAGATCTTGACTCTCAGCTCATCTGACATTGCATCATCATAGAAAATGTTGAGGAAAGCCACCTTGATATCATGCCAATTTGTCAAAGATCCAGCCGACAACTGCTTCAACCACTGATATGCCTCTCCTGCAAGTGAGTATGGGAAAAGCTTGCAGAATATGAAATCCTCAGCCACTCCATTAGCCTTGATACTGGTCACAAGATCCTCAAAGTTCTCAATGTGGTCCAAAGGCTTCTCATGGGGCAGGTTAGAGAAAGTCTCTGCCCAACTAGCTAGAAGTAAGCATGCTTCAGCTCAAAGTCATTCCTTTGGAATGGAGGAGGAACAATTGCAGACCGGTTCTCATACACAAGATCAGTTCGGTTGTAGTCAGCAATGGTCCTGATCAAGTCTCGGTTCTGCTCCTGTCTTCCAACCGGGTTATTAACGTGGTTGGCAGCTCCACGTACGTCTGCAGGAAGGGGGTGTCGACCGACACCCTGTTGGTGTCGATCGACACCATCAGCTGGCTCGTCGACAACAGCAATTTCAGCAATCACATTGCCTTCTGCATCAAGCTTTTAGCCCCGTTATTGCGCAAGTGGCCCTCTTGATCCCTCAAAGCACCATCCTCATCACGCATAAGAATGATCGTGTTAACCATCTTCAAGGATTTGGCAGCTTTTCGGTTCTCATGCTCAAGTTTTCTCAACTCTTGGTTTGAAAGCTTCAAAGTTGGACCAGTCTTATTGTTTCTAGTGTTAGGCCTAGGAGGCATGCACCTGAAACACACAAGAGAAAATAAAACAAAAGCATGTAAGTTTCAAATATATATATATATATATATATTATAGACAAAATTAAAAACTCAAATCTAATGGTAGATCAAAGAATCCCCGGCAACGGCGCCAAAATTTGATATGCTCAAATTAAACTCTAGAGCTACTCTCTCAAATTAAGAGATCAATGCAGTACTTAGGGGTCGAATTCCACAAGGACTCTAGATTACACAATAAATTGTAGAGTTTTATAATTATGCTAAACAGATTAACTTAAATTGAAATAATAATGCAAAATATTAAATAAAAACTGTTGTAAATTCAGAAGATCAAAAAGCTAGGCCTAGGGAATTTCTCAGGAAATTATGAAATATTAAATCAAGAAATAAATAGGATTCAAGCAATTAAGAACAGATCTAGAACTCTAAACACTTTTGTAAATGAAATCAGTTTCACTGCGAATAATATCTAAAACCAGAAAATTCAAATCTCTTTGTAAAATTCTAGGTTAAAAATCAGCAATAAAATCAGGTTTAGATTGTTCACAAAATTATTAAATCAAATCTCTTTGCAAGAAATAATTTTGCTCATCAAAAGGTTTTATCAGGAAAATCAATTATATTCTCATATCAATCAATAATCCTAAGATCTAAATCCAGATGACTAATCAAGGATCTATCATTCAGAACAACCTATGATGAAGATCTAGAAAGATATTGAATGCTAAATAAACAGATCTAATAATTCATAAAACCCTATGAAAACCCTGAACCTAACAAGCAAACTACTCAGACATATTCAATGAAGGACAAAACATAATTCTGAATAATAAGCAATAGAGATTAAATGAGTAAAAAGGAGTTTAGGAAATCTTTTCTCAAAGAGTTCAGATCTCTCTCCAGTAGCTCTCAAAAATCTCTCAGGGTTGCAAAAATAAAACTTGCTAGAAAATAACTTCCTGGTTTGTAAAACCTAAAAATACTATTTATATGTTTTAAAACACGTCAGGGACTTGTGTTGCAAATATGGAAAACTTTGGGGCAGATTTGTAAAACTTCCAAAACTTGTGATTCTTCATCGGCTGAAGAGGGTGTCGATCGATGCTAAGGCAGTGTCGATGGACACTCCCTCTCTGTTCTGACTCCAAGTTCGTTTCTTCTGAATTGATGCTCCAAAATGATCCAAATTGCTCCATTTTGCTCATTTCATGCCAAAATCCTAGAAAACCTGTCAAGACTCAAAAACATCCTAGAAACACATCAAAAGACACTAAAAGACTCTTTATATCATGGTTAAAAACCACAAAAACCATGATATATCAGGAGATACACCATCTTGACGTGAAAACAACGTTCCTTCATGGTGAGTTGAAAGAAACTGTTTTTGTCACTCAGTCGGCTGGTTTTGAGGTAAAAGGCTCCAAGGATAAGGTCTACAAGTTGCATAAAGCTTTGTACAGATTAAAACAAGCACCAAGAACTTGGAATGATAAGTTAAATCAAATTCTCAAGGGTCTGCAGTTCAAGAGATGCGCAAAAGAACCGTCAGTTTATCAAAGAAATATACATGAAGGCTTTATTGTTGTTGTAGTGTATGTCGATGACCTGTTCGTGTCAGGAACGAACATAAAAGCTATTGAGGACTTTTAAAAAGAGATGGCGTCCAAGTTTGAGATGAGTGATCTCGGGAAACTAGCCTACTATCTTTGAATAGAGGTATGTCAACATAAAGACGGAATTACACTAAACCAAGATCGCTATGCGTTGAAAATATTAGAGGAAGCAGGTTTGAAAGACTGTAATATGGTTTACACGCCAATGGATGAGGGTTTGAAGCTGTAAAAGTCTCCGAAAGAGAAGGATATAGATGCAACTAAATATAGGAGGAGTATTGGATGTTTGAGATACCTACTTCACACAAGACCAGATCTATCATATTGTGTGGGTGTTTTGAGTCGGTATATGCAGGATCCTAAGGAGTCACAATGAGCAGCATTGAAGCAATGCTTGAGGTATCTTTGAGGAACAACACATTTCGGGCTCACATTTGCAAGATCAGTCTCACCAACAATTGAGTTAGTTGGTTACAGTGACAGCAGTCACAACGTAGATCCTGATGATGGCAAGAGCACGACCGGTCATGTGTTCTACTTGGTAGGGAGTCTGATCACCTGGTGCTCGCAGAAACAAGATACGGTGGTGTTATCTTCGTGTGAAGCCGAGTTCATGGCTGGTACTGAGGCTGCGAGGCAGGTGATTTGGCTCCAAGACTTGCTTGGTGAGATCACCGAGTACCATGTGGGAAGGTGGTTATTCGAATAGACAACCAATCTGTCATTGCTTTAACCAAAAACCCAGTTTTCCATAGGCGAAGTTAGCACATTCACACTAGATATCATTTTATTAGAGAATGTTGAGTGAGGACTTGTGGAGGTTGCATGTACTAGGAGAAGAACAAAAGGCAGATATTTTGACAAAAAGCTCTTGGAAGAATCAAGTTTAAAGAGATGAGGGAGCTGATTGGAGTGAAGGACTGGCTGGAGATAACTTCAAGCTTAGGAGGGAGAATGTTGGTTAAGTTTGAAGTTAACTTGAGAAATAAGTTACTAATCCTATTAGAGTTGTGATCTAAAGTGATAAGGATCAAATAAGTTTAGGAGTTATCTAAACTTATGTGGTTTTCTAATAGGATTAGGAATAGAGTTTTATTATATATAGGGGTCGAGGCATGACTTCTTGGTGTGTGGTTTTTGAGAGAAAGAGAGTTTGAGAGTTTAAGTTTTGAGGAATTTTCTTAAACTAATAAAAGTGAGTTTATACTTTAAGTTCTCTTGAGTTCATAAAACCATAATCAATTCTAGACACGCGACTTGAGAGTCTTAAAATCGCATGGAGACTATTCCATAAGAAGGAGAGGTGTCTATAAAAATTTTCAAACGAGAAGAAGGAGAACCATAAAGGTCCTGCATCAGATAAGAAACTCAAAGACCAGATGGAACAAGAAGATGACCTAGTGGAGAAGTAGGGACAGACAAGCGAGCAGAAGAAAAGAGATGTAGAAGAAACGAGTAAGCGAGAAGATGGAAGGAATGAGACGGCTAATCTAGAAGAAGGGAAGAAGCAAGAGAAGGTAAAAGCAAAGATAATCATGGGTATGAGAAACAAAGCCAAGAAAGGGAAAGAAGATGGCAAGAAAATTCAGCAGTAGAAAATTCTATGTTTCATTCTAGTTTGAAAAAGTTGAAGCTAGAAGCTTACCCTGACAAGGACCCTCCGAGGGTTAAAACCCATACATCTTGGCATCTTGAAAAGCTCTGCATCGAAGGAGGAGAGCTTAACAGATTCAGTGACGACCCTTAAACAGTTCAACTGCAGAATACAAATGGCCCGTTAAGATCTGGCGTTTGAAGTATCTTCATAATTTCGTAGTTGAGTGGAGTGATTTGCAAGCTCTGTTTCTACAAATGATACTGTTCGAGAAGTATAAATGTCCAAACGTCACATTCTGTCCCACGGGTAGTAATGGAGTCTGGAAGAGGTCACAACAACAAATGCTGATGGAGTCTAAAGGTTACAGCCTAGCCGGAGCCCATACTGATTACTGAACCCAACCGCAAAAAAGCTCGAAAAGTACTATGTATGTGCATTTTATGTAAGTGAAAGTAGTACATGCTAAATTTGATTTTGGTGATTCAATATATAATTTGCTTATACACTGTTACTAGTGTGCAATCATTGTGTACAATTTCAACTAAGGTTGAATCGAATTAATTATATACGAAATTCGAAATTCGATTATGTAAGATTATTATTCCCGTTTTGAATTGACAACCCTGCCTACTAAACACCCATTGTTGTCCATCCAGTTGACAAACGGACTAATCCACTTCTTCCACTGCAACATTTAAAAGTCTTCTTGTAGCAACCAGTATTTTTATATGTGTAGAGAAGAAGAAAGTCTTATTTTCTCAAACCTTGTCTTACAAGAAATATCTAGGGCTTCAGATTAACTTAGGGTTTCGGAAAAAAAAAAGTGGGAATTTAGGAGAAATGAATTGGTTCAAAGTCGATGAGATGGGTTAAGTTTTGGTGTAACCAGGGCCGGACCAACGAAATCTGGGCCCATACGCTCGTAGTAAAAAAATTTCTCATAATAAGTTTTGCATAATTTAAAAGTATAAAGTAAAAAAAATATATTTTTTATTATAATTCTTGTTTTTAAAGACATTTTTTAAACATTTTTTAGGGAAAATAAGTTTCAAAAACATTTTTCTTAAACATTTTTGATATTTTTTACAAGATTTATTCAAATATATTATTTTTTCTTAATTTAGCATGTACTACTTTCACTTACAAGAAGCAGAAGGTGGAGCCCCTTCAAATGTTTCAAAACAATGCGTTCAAGTCCGGCTCTGGTGTAACGATGAATATATGGAAGCTTTTTAAGACTCATGTGTTTCACATCAATACTTTGCTTCTTCTCTTTTTTTTCCACACGGAGACTTTTCTTCTCACATAATTTCATTTCTTGGCCTAATGAGAAAGCAAAGAACAGTGTATTTGGATGCTTTTCCTCTTTCGTTGTTTAATGTCTATGAGAAGTTTTCTACATGTTATAAAAAAAAGGAAGAGTTCTTGAGTTTAGTTTTTTATTCATAAAGAAAGGATTGCTCACAAGGTGTTAATAAAATACTTGAATGACATCTTTTTGGTAGAAAGACTTTTATAATCAAGGTACCATGTTTCGCCTATTCTTCTCGGAAACAAAGCCTTTTCTTTTAATTTTGGTTTGTTTTATTATATATCTTTGGTTGTTGGAAACATTTACACGCCTGCAAAATTATGAGGTAACCAAATTCGAGTTTTGCATAGGAAAAAAATGTAGACCATAACACCATATGCAACTTGTTTCTTTGTATAAACACCATATGAAACTTTCTAGACGTTTCATTATAGTAGTATAAGGACAGTCTTTGTTTTGGTTCGCTTCATCAGATTAATTTGTCACCATTTTTATGACATAATGCTTGAATGAGACCTTGGACTTGGTTCTTCACATAGTCACACGGCTGACACATTAACAATTAGGTCTGCAGTTGTCAAGTTAAACTAACTCCATTGACTCTCTGTTTTTCTCGCTTTAGAAGAACAGGTATTGACTCTACACATCAAACGTAGTTAGCATTCTGATCATGACGCAGCAAGAATGTAACGTCGATAAGATTATCAAATTCCTATCTGAGTTACAGACTCAGCTAAGTGATATACCTCCTGCACCCAAGAAAACTACTGGTAACAAAAATGAACAAGTAAGCGAAATAACTGAGGAGAAGAGACAATCTTGGTGGGTTCGGGTCAGAGAAAGAGTTAAAAAAATTGGTAAGATGAAGAAAGAGGCTTCAAACCATGCAAGCGACAGTGGAGGCAGTCAAGGTGGAAGCAGAAGAATGATGCGAAACATTGACGAAGATCAAGAAGATGCAGACCTCGCTATCCGGAAACTGCAGAGTGACATTCTTCAGATGATAACTGCATTTAGGAACTTGACTGAGTTTCAAACAAATATGAGCAAGTCATTGGAGCTTGATCTTCGTTCAGCTAAGTTAAGAGCAATACTACAGAAGACGGATTCAATCAGGTCTCGTTCCCACGATCTCAAGGAAATCAGAAGAAAAGTCTTCACACTCAAGTGTCAGATCCCATCATTGCTCCACAAACAATCATCCAGAGGGACAAGCATCACAGATTCTCAAACCGCTGAGGAAAATGATGAGATCAATGAGACCGGGAATGACATATACTTGCCTGGCCTCCACGTTGCTGAAGAAGATTTCAAATATTCCTCAGCTTTTGAAGAAGTTGTGGAGAAATTTGAAGGACTTGACTTCCCTCAGAAGCTTTGCTTGCTGTCCTTTGCCGTGTTCCCTGAAAACAAAGAGGTTGAAAGGACAATGTTGATGTATTGGTGGATCGGAGAAGGTTTCATCAACTGTGATGATTCTGAAAACTCAGTAACCAGAGTTCTTGATGATTTCTCAAGAAAAAGATTAGTTGAGCCGGTCCAAGACGAGAGGAAACTGATACCACGTAGTTATAGGATGGAGCCTCATGTGCACTCAGCAGTTATATACTTAGCCAAATCTGTACATCTATTTGAACTCTACAACCACAAAGGGAAGCTTGTCATGGAAAAATCATTAAAGGAAAAGGTCTGCCTAGTAAAAGGTTCCTCGTTGCTAAGAGAGGCAAAAGCATCTGCAATGAAACCACAAAACCTGAAGACAGTTTTCAATTCATCTGAACGTTACCCTGATTTCACATTCAAGTGGTTTCCGTTAATGAATTCACTTAGAGTGCTTTATTTGGGAAGGTGGGAGAGAACCGCTAAACGCCACATTGAAGTTGAGAGCACAGATTTTCTTAAGAAGAACATGAAGTATCTCAAGAATCTGAGGCTTGCAAGTTTTCAAGGGATCTCGAGGATAGAAAAGCTCGAGAATTCGATTTGTGCACTCCCGGAGTTAGTGATATTGGATCTTAAAGCATGCTACAACCTTGAGGTGCTTCCTAGCGATATAGGCTTATTTGAGAAACTGATTTACTTGGATGTATCAGAGTGTTATATGCTAGACCGCATGCCTAAGGGGATTGCAAAACTCTCAAGATTACAAGTTCTGAAAGGATTTGTGATTAGTGAATCGGATCATGAAAATGATTGTGCAGTTAAACACCTGCTGAATCTGAGGAAGTTAAGCATTACTGTAAACAAAAATTCTTTCACGGTGGAAAGTCTGACGGAGTCGTTGACAGGCCTCAAGCAACTTGAGAGTCTGAAAATTTCGTGGGGGTTTCGATTTCGTCAAGATGGCCAAGAAGGAGAAAAGAGTGAAGAAGAAACTAATGAAGCAGATGAGAAGGAGAACCAAGGAGTTCCTGAAACAGAGAAGAAACTCAAAGACATGATGGAACAAGAAGATGGAGTTAGTAGTAAGAAAGGAAGTGACAAAAATGAAGAGGCTGATCTAGAAGAAGGGAAGAAGCATGATGAGGCCAAAAAGGCAGAGAGTTTAAAATCTGACAAGGTTGTCGAGGAAGAAAAGAAGACAAGTCCTTCCCAAGAGGCAACAGAGACTAACCAGAAGAAGCCAGATGATGAAAGCAAAGTGGAGAAGGAAAAAGATGGAGATCCCAAAGGGAAGGCTGATCTAGATGAAGGAAAGAAACAAGATGAGGTAGAAGCAACGAAAGCTAAATCAGAGAAAGTTGTTGAGGGAGATGAGAAAACAAGTCCACCACAAGAATCCAAAGATACGATCCAGAACAAGACAGATGATAAAACTAAAGTGGGAAAGGAAGAAAATGGAGACAAAGATAAGGCTGATTCAAAAGAAGGAACGAAACATGATGTAGAAGCAGAGAGCTCGAAACCAGACAAGGTTATCGAGGGAGATGAGAAGAAAAATCCACCACAAGAATCAAAAGACACAATCCAGAGCAAGGCAGATGATGACAGAGAAATTAGCAAAGTGCAGGAAAAAAGAGAGGGAGTAAAAAACGGAGATGATTTAAAGAAGGTTGATGATGGAGAAGCAAAGACTCAGAAGTCACAAAAAACCATTAAATTTGGTAAATCAAAAGATCTGAACCAGAACAAGCCAGATGATCTGAAAAATGACAACGGAATGGCGGAAGAGATTCATGAAACAGCATCACCATCCAGGAAATCAACATCAAGTACAGCAAAACTGTTCAAGGCATTTGGAAACCAAACCAAGAAATGGGGAGGAGGATGGCAAGAGAATGAAGCAATAGATGATACCTCTAAACTTCCTTCTAGTTTGAAGAAGTTGGAGCTAGAATGCTTCCCTGAAAAAGACCCTCCAAGTTGGTTAAATCCCAAAAATCTTGACAAACTTGCAAAGCTCTCCATCAAAGGAGGAAAGCTTAGCCGAATCAGTGATGAACTTCTTCCAACTGCAGAAAACCA
This sequence comes from Camelina hispida, assembly GCA_023657505.1. Classification (NCBI taxonomy): domain Eukaryota; kingdom Viridiplantae; phylum Streptophyta; class Magnoliopsida; order Brassicales; family Brassicaceae; genus Camelina; species Camelina hispida. The sequence goes on from CP094637.1 coordinate 34,737,322, forward strand.
ATGGCCTGTTCAGATCTTGCGTTTGAAGTATCTGCATGAATTCAAGGTTGAGTGGAAAGATCTGCAAGCACTGTTTCCAAATATGACACTGCTGGAGAAATATAAATGCCCAAAAATCGCATTCTGTCCCACGGATGGTAATGGAGTCTGGAGGAAGCAACATACATCACCAAATATGTGAAGGGAAGCTGCACTATGGCAAGATTCTTTGTAACATCTTTAGAGATGATGTCTCTATACACCCTGAATAAAATAAAATACACATTCCTGCGCATTGTAATTAATTTGTTATCCTAAAGCCATAGAATCACAAGATCGTTCAATTAGAAACAAATATAATGTTTGGGAAAAGAATAAACAATCAAAACAAGGGTCTTATTCACCCCAGACAAGATCACAACTCTATGTCTGGGATTTTACTGCAGGAAATATCTTAAAACAGAAACAGGAAACAGTAAAAAAAACAAACAAAAAAAACCGGTAAGATGATATCTCAAACCCGGTTGTTATTCAACACGCAAAGCTTCAGACACACGCAGAACAAGTATGAAAATGATTAAAAGCGACGATCATGATGCTTAGTACTTTTGTAAGTAGATCTTGCTCCAGCTCCTTTGATGATCTTCATTATTGTGGTGGTGATGCATCGCTGTGTTCAACCATAACGTAGTCCTGCAAATACACGCAGTGTAAAATGCTAAGATGAAGTTGAAAAGAGACAAGATTTGGTGCAAAGACGACTCAAGCAGATACAACCTGCAAAAGGAGAGAAAATATGATGCAACTAATTTTTGACAATTTGGACTTCTGATACATTCTAAAGTGTACATGCATTGATGGTCCTATATGTTCACTGGAGAGGTGATAAGAGTAGAAAAAATGTAACTTACTCCAAAGTTTGGGCAATTGTCGCGTTTCACTGTCAGATTTTCGTGAGATGACACTTCGACTTTTTCAACAACTTTCTCCAGGTTCTCACAATGCTTTATATTCAGAACTTGTAGGCTGGTAGGCATCTCCGAGAAAATCGTTGTGATTTTCGGGCAGCAATCTAAGCTTAGGTTCTTCAGATTCTCTAAGCTACCAGCACAGCTTATTGTCTCCAATGATAGAAGATTTGTAATCGACAAAGTCTCCAATGATTTCAAATTTTCCTCATCCACACCAGAGAAAAGGTCGTTTATGTCAAAGCACATCTTTAGCCAGCAACCCTTCACCACTTTGGTCTTGTTAAAGATAGATGTGAACCTTGTAGGAGTACAGTCCACAAAAGACACAAAATCAGCCTTAGCTAGTGCGTCATCATCCAGCTTATTAGTTTCATTGATCTCCATGACTTCCTGTGGACTTTCGGAATCAACAAGTGATGTTAGTGTCTTCTTATATAGAGCCCTGTCTATAGGGACTTGGAGAAGACGTTCCTTGCGCGTGGCATCTCCCATCTCAGTACAATCACTGGCGCGTGGTTCAGCTGATTGAATCTCTCTTGTTTCTTCTAAGATTTCTGGGGATGCAACAACTGCTGCATCAGAGGAGCTAGGATTCTCAGTTATCTTACTTGACATTTTGCTCCTTACTTCGTCCCAATCCTTACCTTCAAAAAGCCTTCCATCTGCCAGAATAATACTCTTTAGACAATGGATTTTGGTCTCCTTTGGCAACTCTGGTGTCATCTCCACTTTGGTTCCACGCAGGTTCACTTCACGTAGGTAAAACATGTCTTCAAATGATCCCTCAATCTTCTCCAGCTTGCTACTGCCGGAAACATCAATGACTTCGAGATTTTTGAGTTTCTGGATGTTTGGGATAGCATCTAGGTTGATGCAATCCCGAAGGAGAAGTTCATTGAGACTGGACAGCTCATCGATGGTGGTAGCCAACTCGCTAAGATTAGTTCCTGAGAGATTGAGAGTTGTGAGTTCAGGCTTATCTTCGAAGCACACTTCAAGCATTTCCACTAAGCTCGTAGTGCCGGAAAGATCAAGAATTTGGAGACCAGACAAGGGCTTCAAACTAGGCAATCTTCTCAATTTGGTACAATTGCGCAACAAGAGCCGAGTCAATAATTTAAGCTTCTCGCCCACCGCAGAGTCCTGGAATATTGGCAGACGCTCTATTTGACTCTCCGAGAAGTCAAGGAGCTGAAGTTTTTTAAGAAGGTAAAAGTTTTTGTTTTTGCTTTTGTTTTTCTTGTCACCTTTTTGGTTGTCGAAACAAGTCTGAAGTCCACGAGCACCGGAGACATCAACAACCTCAAGATTCACTAGCTCCTGTATGTTTGGCAGATCTTCCAATAAATGGCAGTCCTTGATGATGAGACAGTGAAGTTGCGTCAAATCAGAAATGCTGGGAGGGGAAGATGTGATCTTAAGCCCAGAGAGGTGAAGACTTTGAAGTTCAAGAAATGCCTTGAAGAAATCAGGACTGATTTTCTTCAGGGAGCTAGCACCAGAAACTTCAAGAGTATTCAGCTTTGTAAGAGTCTGGATCTCTTCAATACTGTCCAGTAGATCACAGTCCCTGATTACAAGAACCCGGAGGAGTTTGAGATGATCCTTAAAAGACGGGATAAGAGGTTCTAGTGTGGGTTCAAAAAGACCAAGTACTTCAAGCTCTTTCAGATTCTCGAAGTACGTTTTAGGATTTTCACGACGCAGACGATCTCCACCAACCAGAATCGTTGTAACCTTGTCTCCTTTCTTTGCTTGCACGGTTTTAATCATATCATCTATTTGGGTGATTTTACCAATACCTTTTTCCTTGTGACCACCATAGACCCTAGAAAATCCAAGTCGAGATCTCCCGAAATGGCCTCCAAGTCGAGGATCAATTAAACTGATCATCGTCATCTCTGGTACCACCACATTGTTTTCTTGTATCTTCAGCATTCCGCGGTTTATAAGATCCATCAAGATAGAATGACCTTCCTGGTACGCATTTTCGACAGACCTAACAGGATCAAAGTAGCCTTCAAGCATCCATTGTGTGATCAGGTCACGGTAGTAAACACAGCCACATTGCTTAAAGAAGTCCAAACTATGCCAAAAACAATCCAAGATGGCACCCTTTGATGTATCATAGGTTTTCAACAGCACATATGCAAGATACAAGATTGGATTGACAGCGCTCTCAGAAGCAGAACATAAATCGGGTGAATCAGACCGATCAGCTGAGAGAACCTCGTCTATCTTTTCTTTTAATTCCGTATAACCTTCTGTGCTCGGACATTTTTTGCTTAGCATAATCAACTTTAGGGACTTGGCTAGCACGACGATTGCAGCTGGCGAATTCTTGCTTTTGCTCACAATCTTATCTAGTAGTCTGCAAAAGTCTCCACGTAGTCTTTTGTGATAAGAACCATAAACAAATTCTGCAGGTCAGTCTCATGGATTGAGTTACGTAATTCCTCTGAGACATCCGTGGTATGGAAATTGATTAGATCGTCATAGGAATTTGTAGCTGCCAGCGACACATCTTTACTAGAGGGGCCACTTTCCCCATCACGCTTTGTATCTTGTACGTTCTCCGCGGCTTGTGACTGAGTACCCTCATCTGGCACAATTTCGCTGTCTCTCTTTGCTCCCTCTAGCCCTTCAGTTGTTATATTCTCACTCTTTGCTCTCTCTAGCCCTCTAGTTATATTCTCACTCTTTGCTCCATCTTGCTCTTCACTTCCATTCACACTCTCTGCTTCCTTTTGCTCTTCGCTTCCATTCTCACTCTCTGCTTCCTCTTGCTCTCCACTTTCATTCTCACTCTTCGCTCCATCTTGCTCTTCACTTTCACTCTCACTCTTTACTCCATCTTGCTCTTCACTTTCATTCTCACTCTTTGCTCCATCTTTCCCTTCACTTCCATTCTCACTCTTTACGTCAGCAGCAACAACAGCCTTTGTAGGCTCCTCGCCTGCTTTCGTAACAAGAATTTTGAGACGGTTGACATCTTCAAGAATATCATCAACAAGAAACTTCCAAAGTCCCATTAGATTCATCACCACCTCTTCACTGGTTTGGTTTCCTTCGTCATCAAGGATCAATAGAATACATGGCTTTCCTGAAGACGGAGTATCTTTCTTCGCATCCTCAGCTGGCAGCGTCGTCTCTGCTTCAGTTGCTTTATCTTTTTTTTTACCCGCAGCCTTGTTTCCAGCATCCTTACTGGCCTTTGCAGCCTCCAATCTCTCATCCTCGATCTTTTGGTCGATCTCTTTTCTCTGCTTAACGATTTCGTCAAATATCTTCTTCTTCAAATCAGAGTCTGTGAGTTCCTTCTCATCCTCCTCGTCCTCATCCCTATCATCCAATTCAGTCTCTTCAAAATCAGAGTAAACGCATAGCTGAGAAGCTATGTTCTCGTAGAGCGACCATTGATCCTTAAACTTCCTGTTGAGATGCAAGAAGATGGTCAGAAAGCACAAGCCGGTCTTGATGACATGCTCTCCCACAATGTTTGCCAGCCTCGTCTTCCCGGTCCCAGCTTTACCAGACAGCAAAACTCTCTGAGGACCATTTCTTTTCAGAACATCCACTATGTTGTTACGCAGTTTCTCATCATTCACCTCATGTACAAATTCTGGATCTGATGAGAAAACCCAAACAAACTGCATCAGAGCTTCTTGAGAAAAAAAAAAAAAAAAAAACCCATCCCTCCCTCTTTTTTCTCAAATCCCAAATTTTAAAATTCTTTTCCAAACTCAAAATCAAACACTAATCCTAAATCTCAGTTTTCTTTCAGTATACCAGTAATTCGGATGCTAAGTTTAAACAATTAAGTAAAAGCCAGCAAAGAAGACAGATGCTGCAAAATCAATTCGGATGCTAAGTTTTTTATTAAAATCATGGTGAGGCTTGGGAGAAGGAAAGAAACACTAACCAGCAAACTTAACCGCCATGATGATCAGATTCTGTTGGCCGGAGAGTGTAGTTCCGGAGCGAGCCCTTTGCCTTCTCTACAAAGGCGAAGTCAACCTCTCAATCAATCTCTTCCTTTTCTTTTGCTCTTCATCTCTCTTTTTCTTTCTCTCTCTTTTACATCAGTTTCAAATAATTTCCTTTAGTAATATATATTTAATAACTTTGTGATCGTTGAATAACAATAATCTTGTTAAGTTTTTAAAAAAAAAATAGAGTTAGTTGATAATTTATATCATTGCAGGTTAAAAATTCGATTCAATTTTTTTCACTTTTGCTTAATTTTATAGTACCTAATAATAAATAACTAAAAGGATTCCCCAAAATAATTATTAAACGATTTAGGGATGCAAATATTTAATTTTAGTTTTATAAATAAAATTAAATTGTAAAATTGTTCTAAATAGCTTTTTATTGTTTTATAAGATTTATTGATTTACTGTTTTATAGTTTCTTATTGTGTTGGAACGCTTAGCTCATCCGGTGTCCGGTGATCCTTTATGTAAACATTGGGCTCGGTGTGGAGACTATCAATCATGCATTCTTTGAGTGTCCCCGATCGCGTCGGATTTGAGATTTATCTCCGCTAGATATATATGCCTTGATGGATTCCCCTATGGTTCTATTTTTTTCAAATCTAGGTTTCCCATATTGCGGGCGCTCTCCCAGTCGGCCGCCTCGGATAAAAGTTTTTGTCTACCATGGATTGTCTGGTCTATCTGGCAAGATAGGAATAAAAAAGTTTTTCAGGGTATTGAGGCAGAACCAGGTTATGTTATTAATCAGGCGGCTACTGATAAGTTGTTATGGGAAGAGGCCAGGTCCTTCACTTCGGCCCCTTTTGATCATTTACCTTTGGAGGTCCGGATCCCTATTCCCCGGTGCCAGGTCGATGGATCTTGGAAGAGTTAGGCTGGTGGTTGTGCAATAGTGAGGATGTAACGTTGTTATTGGGAGCACGAAGTCAGCGACGCAGACCTTCACATTCGGAGCTTCAGGCGTTAATTTGGGCGATGAAATCCATTTTAGCGAGTGGTGTTGACTGTCAGAATTTCGAGACGGATTGTGTTGAACTGTTGGCGATGGTGCAGTCCCTTGATGATTGGCCCGTTTTCTCCAATCTATTGGATGAGTTCAGTTTACTTCGCTCATCTTTTCCATCCTTCATGCTTTCGAGGATCCCGCGCAAGTCCAATGTCCGGGCTGACTGTCTTGCTCGCTCTTCAAGATTGTTAATTTCTGCAACTACTTCTGTAAACTATTTTCCTCCGGTTTGGGTAACCACCCTTGGAGTTATTTACTAAATTAATGTTTGGTTGATAAAAAAAATGATTTTTGAACCAATAAACGGAATATGTTAAATAATTTCATTAAATAGTTTCAAAAACATTACTTTATTATTTTATTGACCAATATAAGTTTTTTTTTGTTAGTTATTAATTTAATTAAAACGCAATGGTATTTTTTGTAAAATGCCGCATGATAGTAGGATTAAACTTCTAACGAGCTTAAATAAGTACATATATATATATATGCATATAATATATAAGTTTGTAAAGTCAACCAACATTTTTTAATAAAAATGAAACAATTTCAATATTATATATATATATATATATATATATATATATATTAAACTGATTGTTCATAAAGATATTGAATTAGAAAACAAAATTTTCTTTTTATATAACCATTCATGGACTTCCCCCTATATTTTTTTTGTTAGCTTTGTAAATATTACACCTCCAATTTTTATTTCTTGACCATTTTAATTATTAACATTGGTATAAATTTACTGTTTTCACTGAAAGAAATCTATGATTAATCATTATTTTTTTGTCCATGATCTCTCAAATACAAATATATCTATCTTATTTTTTTAAAACGATAGTATTGGTTTACTCATATCTTAAAACATGTACTATTAGCGAACTTTTATAAATAAATAATATTTCCTCTGTTTTGTAGTTTTAAGCTTAATTTTTTGTTTGATTTTAATTGTTTTTTTGTTATATGATGTTATTTTTAGTAAGAAATTATTTTTATTTACTTTTTATTAAATGAATAAATATTAAATACTTTAAATTTTAGTACTAAAACTAGCATATAATATAATATTTATCTATTTTTTTAATTTGTGTGACAACTAATAAAAATTAGTAAAAATATACTGTAAATTTCTAGAGTTTCGAATATATATATATATATATATATATATATATTTTAACTTCCTTTTTCTCATTATTATAATTAAAACCATACTTAAAATCTTTTTTAACACTCCACCATTGAACTAAAGCTCTTAGATAAGAGACAAATTACATGGCCAACTAGACTATAATAGATTTCGTTTTATTTGCAAGTTGCAATAAAGAATCCATTGATTTTTTTTTTTTCTTTCTTTTTTTTTTTTTTAATCCATTGATTTTTGGGTCTTTCTTTATTGTTTGGCTATTAATTTTTTCTTTGCTTTCATTTATTTGTTGTTTAAGTGATCAGAGGAGGTAGCTGCAGAGACTTAGTAAAAGACTTGAATAAATTAAAACGAGTTGGTCTTATATTTAACCAGTCAAAAGTCGTGCAAAGTTTAACAGCTAGACATCACGTTACTCTTGATTACTGTGCAATTTCATAGTAAAATTTTTATTTAAAAACTCTATAATGTACAGCACTGCAATCTTTCCATGCGCAATGGTACGACGATGTCGCATAATGGTTTAAAGTAATATAGATAGTGATATAAACTTGGAAGTAATCAACACATGATTATTATTTGTTGTCAGTTGTCACTACATGTCGACGTGCCTATCATAAATGGATAATGGTGATGATTCAATATTCATGTCAATACTAGACGACAATTATTAATGAGTTCTTTTTTTTTTTTTTTCCACCTATTAATGAGTTCTTATTGCATTCAAAAGTCTTCCCAACTAAACGTTTTAAAATGATAATTATTTCATATCATTGTAAAAAGATTATTATTTTAATACCAAACTAGAATATGAAGCCGTGCTCTAGCACGGGTTGAAATTCTTTCTTTAGGTTTATTTAATAATTTTTATTTAAAACATCCGTGACTATTTTATTTGGTTTAAAAGTTTTTTTGGATAGAACACTATGTCATGAAATCATATACTGAATATAACTTATGAAAATAACATCTATTTTGTAAAATATATTCGAGTATATCTAGATTTTGGCCCGGTATAACGCGGATTAAGTTGTGTGATAAAAAATTAATTCTTTTTTGTTAATTTTATTTGATTTGTTTAGTGTTTAAAATTATAAATTGCATTTTGATTGTTAATTATATGACTTAACATATATTATAGCGCATATTAATTTTAGGATCAAATATGTAACGTATGTTTATCAAAATCATCGTGACCGAAAAGCTTACCAAACAACATTATTCCAAACTTAAATTTAATCAAAGACATCATATTTTTGAAATTTTAACTCCGTCTATAGCAAGAAATCATATTTCTTGAAATTTTTCATATTATAGTGACATATTATTGATTTGTGCTATAACAAATCAAATTAGAGTGTTTATAATTTTTAACTTTTTGATCTATCATATATTTATCTATCATATATTTATGATATTCTTAAAAATATCAAATTAAACTATTTTTAAAGATTCCAAATTAAATTATTTAAAAGTTTATTATAGTATATAAAACTATACAATTCAACAAAAGAAATATTCAATTTTTGACCCGTTACTCGGTCAAAATTTTCTGATAAAGTTATATTAGATTTTATTTTTTAGTACTCGAAAATCACTTGTAATCTGCGGAAAAGTGATTAATTTCTAAGACTTTTTGTTTATATGTGATTAGTTAAATATTATTTGAAGATTTTATTTTATTCTTTGGAATATCCTTTTTAAGAAGATCCCAATCCTAAATCTATATAACCTATCAAATAATTAATCCATATAACCTATTAAATAATTAATCTTAGTTATAACTTATATTAATATTATATAGTCTACCAATTTGAAGTTGTGTACTTCCGTTTTATTAAAGAGGGGATTCATAATTTTTCCTAAGTATATTTTTAAAATTGTAAAAACCAAAAAAAATTAAGAATAAATATATATACTTTTTACCTTTTCTAACAATTTAAATTGTGATCTTGTCAAAAGCAATTGGTAAAATATTTAGATTCACTTCCTACTCTCCCAACCAATTAGAATCTTTGACCATAAAAATAAATGCATTTTGACAATATATGTAATTAAATCAATTCTTTTAAACATATTTGCAAGTAAGGATGTTACAATTATTCAATCTGTATAATATAATAATTATTTATTATGAATATAATATATTCTCTCTATTATTATAAGACCGGATTATTGTTTAGAACAGGTGAGTCTTTATTTATTATACGTCGTGCAAATTAAACAGCTAGAAATCATGTTGTTTTGAAATTTTTAAAAACCCATAATCTGAACAGTTTAATGCTTCCATGTTCCTCATGGCGCATAGTCTTCCCTCGAGTCTCGATCATCATCAAAAAACAGCTAACCTCAAGTCAAGTTTATAATATTTAAAAGGCCGACGATCTATTTCCCATTTAACTATCGTACGCCTAGATATAGTTCCCCAAACTTTGACCTCGATCTATATGTTCCTGAAAAAGTTCAAGCCTTATTCTCCCTGAATCAAAAGTTCAAAACCCGTATCAAAAGTTCAAGATCTATTAACCCACAAACCCGAGTTATGTTGGTTTACTGTTTGTTATACCGATTATTAAAGAACATAAACCAAATAAAACCAGATTTTGACCCAATTCTATCTTAAACCCAATTAAAACCTAAACCATGTTTCAGAAATCTAAATTAAATATTCATGTAGGCATTTCATCAAATATCTAAATTAAATATTCATGTAGGCGATTTAGCCCAAGCGTAAATATCCATATTTAAAGTCTAATCATTCATTAGCTGGTTAGTGAATACAGCTAGTTACCTTATTTTAGACGATTTGAAAATCAGAAATATTTTATTTACTTTTTCTCAATTACAGAAAATATGTATATATTATTACCGTGTCACTTATTTGAATAAGCTAAAAATTAAGGATAAACTTGAAATTTGATTGTCCATTCTTTGGTGCACTTATGTTCTTTAAATTTCAGTATCATTTACCGTTTTTTTTTCATCGTTCTTTTTAACTTACAAGTTTTATTTCACCAATCATACCTTAACACCTATATTATAAACCGTTGACACAATAAATATTTGGCCGGTGAGTCAATGCTACACTGGAAATGAAGGTTCCTCCATCCTATTTGTACATTTTTTTATATTAGGAATAAAAGCTAATTTCTTACTAAATAATGTATTAATTAAAAGTATGGAATAATACAATTTCGTTGAGAAAGTATTTGATAATTTAGTGTATCATATATCCTAACAAAATTCTCAGTCTATGTAAAAATATCAAAATATACTCTATATCTAAAACTAAGAAAAATACCAATGAAGTCACTGATTTTGGTTATGAAGTCGCTTTGAGAAGTGATCAAATCGATCACATAGGAGTCTTTAAAAGAAAACCGTATAAAGGAGTATTATGGATTATTTAATAACAAACCTATTACTCATCAATCTAGGTATTTTCTTTATCTTGGATACATGAATGATTTGTCTTCTATAATTTTGTTTTGATTGCTTGAGTCGTATTATATTATCTCTATTGATAGAAAAATAAGAAAGTTTTCTGATGTTGCTATAGCATATGTGTTAGGATTCGGGCCGGGCCATAAATGGGTTTTGGACAAATGAAAATGACTCTCCACTAACAGACTTTTTTTTATAAACATGAGAAAGAGAGAGTACATCATTATGTATTCTAATTATAACTCTCCTCTGCCATAATGCAGATAAAATGGAACTAATGTATAATTACGCTAAATACAATATATATTTTTATTATCTTTATATACTTAGTCTTAGATATAATGTCATGGCCAACATGGTGCTAACAAGTTTTGAATTTGGTTTTGATTGCATAATTAGCTGGCTAAAGCTAGTATAAAAAAGATGATTAGTTTTTAAAAACCCAAAGCTTTTAAATCATCATATATGTAGAAACTGGTTTTTCTCACAATGAATTTGTTTAGAAGGGAAACAAATTCAATAACCTTTTCTCTATAGATTCAGATCGAAGTAAACAAATAAAGAAGGAATGTAATCTCTTGGAAAACAAGCTAGGTTTTGCTCAAGAACAAAGAGGAATTAGGGTTTATTATTGATTTTTGGATGATCTTACAATGAGAGGATCTACTGAATATACTGAAGGATCTACTGAATATATTGACTTTCCTATTTACAGGCGAACTGATTAGGAAAGTCTTTCCTTTCTTGCTAGATCAGCCGCAGGGCGAGTTGAGATGCCAATTCGTCACCTCGGCGATGGGCTTCTCGGTGTTGTTGGGCCTTCAGAGATAGAATCCAAATTTAGGTCAAGCTCCCGGTTTAGATGACCGGTTCCTTAAAACGGGTTTAGATTGGTATGTTGGGGGTGCTATTTCCCGCACCAATAATTAGTCCCCCCTCAGTTCGGTACATTCAGAAGTTAATTCGAATGACCGGAATTTAAGGGAGAATATCCGATTTAATCCGTAAAGGGGGTCCGAATCCAATTTCCTTGATCGTCACACCGCTTCGCCATCCACTAGTTGAGTGGCACGCGTCCGATACGTCGCATCTGTCAGCTCGGAAGTCGAAGCGTCGCATAGGCTAGATAGGCAATTATGACTACGCGTAGGGTTGCCATCCACTCCCTTCTATAAATACTTGATATCCACCGATTGCTTTCACTTTTCGCTGTATCGTCAAAGGTAACTACTTTGCTCTCCCTCTTTGCTCTTAAGTACTTTATTATTTGTCAATTTCTCTACACTCTTCGGTGATCTACATTGTTCTTCACCTCGACCATGGCTTCCTCGTCTGCTACCACAAGCAAACCGTTGACCCGCAAGAATTCCAACAGAAAACCTCGGAATGCCATCAGATCGGACCGAGGCGAGATGCCGAATAGGCCAGAAGAAGCCGAATGTTCCTCAAGATTCAGATCCAGCGAGATTCCGATCCCCTCCTTGATCGACGAAGAGGATCACGGAAATCATGGAGATGCATCAATCTCCAATCTCCCACCTGACCACTCGAATGGTGAGGCAGTCCTACTTGCTCCCGATGGAGTCATGATCGAGGACCTCCTTCCTCTCTGAGATCACCAAGGTGAAATTGGGGGCGATAAGACGACCAACACCACTGAAACGGTACGCACACTGTTAAATTCGTGTGGCCTACTCAACTCTGGTGTCCATATTATTATTCCCGGAGATCACCAACATCCATGGAATCCGCCTCTCGGTATATTTGCTTATACGAGGGATTCTTCTCCCAATGCCGGTTGTGGTTCCCTCTACCTAATCTGCTCACCCAATACGCTCATCGCCGTAAAATTCCGATATGCCAACTTTCCCCAGGAAGTATCTGCAACTTCGTCGCCGCTCTCACTATTGCCGCTGAGGCTGAGGTTTTTCTCGGAATCGAATGCTTTGAGCAGTTAACAAATTTTAAGAATATTCAAGGTAGGGAGTCGTGGATGGTCAACACGAAACCAGCTCATAACTTTCTTCCCGGGGAAAAATTTAGTAATTTCAAGAAGTTGAGAACTTGCTATTTCTTCGTCCGAGTCGATGACCGCTCTTTTGGAATCTAAAGCGTGGTCGCCGAAGAGTGTGGAACGATTCGCCTGGTATCATCTTATTCCTTATTCCGTCAAATCGGAAAATCTTGTTCTGACCTGATTTTAAATTTTGATTTGTTTTACGATGGCCCTTCTTCAGCTCGAAACTACCTTTCAGATTTCAACACGTCAAGGATTCTCTTTTTGGGGTAGCTGATCGTAGCTGGAACCAAATCTCTCGACGTCGCGTAGAAGCAGCAATGATTAAAGTGAGAACCAAGTTTGCCAATTTCGCGAGCTCATTGGGTCAAACTTCCGAGGTCCCACCGCCCACAATTATCAATGCCGAGATGCTCCGATCTGTGAATCCACATGAGGAACGGATCGTTGATCCCGAATCAGAACAAGCGGGGAATGAATTCATCAACATTGAGGACGGTGATGAGCTCCCGGCTCTTGATCTTGAGGATGAAAACGTAGCTCCCAACGATTCATCTCCTCCTCCACCGAATGAGCCAATCATCCCAGTGCAGCAGCCCCTGAACCGAGTAGCGGTTCGAAAAAGAAAAAGTCCAAAAAGGATAACGGCAAAGAGAAAGGCAAAGGAAAAGGCTCCGCTCAGGGGACAGGTCGGAAACGCTCTGCGGAAGAGGCTGGACTCGAGTCCTATGATCGCTTCCGAGTTGAACGGGATAGTGGCCGATCTGACCAATTTCGCTTTGACTACTTTGGGGAAACGCCTCTTGTTTGCAACAGGGAAGCTGCCGGGGAGTTGTGCAGGCAACTTACGGTGTCTCCGGTCATGCTGCCGCCGCTTGATAAGTTGGAATTCAGAGAACAATACGTCCAAGCCTCCCAGTCTGCCCTTCAGGTTCGAATCGCATCGCCCTCTACATTTTTTGTTTGCAAACCTAGATTCTCATTTCGCTCTGTTTCGAAATGCAGACTGCCGCCTATATGTCTACGCTCACTCTTATGTAAGATAGGCGGGTCAAATCAATGGCATCTGCAGAGGCCAACTTCGAAAAAATGAAGGAGTGCTTGGAGAATCTCCGAGAAGCGGACAAGTCGAAGAGCGAGAGGATCAAGGAGCTGAAGGACCTTCTTGCGAATAAGGAACAAGACTGCAAAAACCTAGAAGGAAGGATTGCGAATTGGAGTCGCGCGAAGAAGTTCTGGGAGAAGAGAAGACCGAGCTGGCAAGGCAGTTCGATGATCTTGGGGCAAAGCTCGAGTCAAAAATGAGACGACTTCGCCTAGATCGCCAAGCCAAGGTTGAGGGTACCACGAAGAAAGCGCAGCGTTGTCTTAACAAGGTAAAGGCTTATCTGCTTGAGCAGGAAATGGCTCGTACAAAAGAAGATGTTCTCAACCAGGCAAGCGGGTTTGAAGAGATTATGGAGTATCTTCTGAAGAACGGAGCATCTATTCCGGACAACCTGATTGTTAAGATCAAGGAAAAGCGAGAGGTCGCTCAGAACGAGGTGGAGGCGCTGGATCTCTTAGAGCTCGGGGAAGGCAATCTCAACATGTCTCCATACCAGCTTGGCTTTGGATTACTTCACTCCGGGACTGCGGCTCTAGACTTTGTTCGACATCCGTACGGTTCCAATGCCGTGATTTTCCAGGCCGATCTGACTGACCCTCCAGAACTTTGATTGTAGCGTTCTGACGGCGTCTCCTAGGAATACTTTCTGTTTCCCTTTTTTATTTTCCCATTTAAGACTTTGTGATAATGCTACCTTCTTTGCGGCCGACTCCTGTTTTTTGGAAATGTCCCTTTTGTGCTTGCGTGGAATACCTCATTTTCGCTAGATAATGAAAATGATAACTCACAATTTCAAAATTTCAGGATTGGTATAAATATGGTGGCTCTGCGCTTGATTTTACCGCAACCTTTACAAAACAATCCAAGATGCCGAGTTCCGTTGGCAGTACTGATCCTTTAGCCGAAATTGGGAACGATGTCCCGACGTTCTCAAACTCGGAAGCTATTGAGCGAGGGATGCCCTATTACCCGAATACCCAAGCTCCCTAGATGCTAATGTTCCGTGTTAGTCCGGAGAAGAGGTCAGAATTAGAGACCTTCTTTTCTTGCATCGAAGAACGCCATTCCGAATATCGTGGTCGATTGGCCGCAATAGAGCAGTCGCGAAGTGAACTGCTTTTCAAAATTAAACTGCTCGAATCCCGTCCAAGATTTTGGATTGAAAACGGTCTAGACAGAGTGGCAGACATGCCGCGGTGCTTGATCAACTACTGCAACGGGTGCCACCATTCGGTGAACTCGATTCCAAGCAAGCCCAGTTTTTCTCTGAGTGGCGAATTCATGCCTTCCGAAGTGAAACCGTTATATATGAACAGGCGTGCTAACAACGTGGAAGCTGCTGCTGCTCATGCCTTCGTTCGCCAGGTAATTTCTCTTAACTTCACCTATACGAATTTATTATAAAAAAGGATATTTATTAACCGCATGAAAAAGAATGAGATCGATGACCGTCTGGCGGTACTGGACGCCGAGATCACCACATTAAGGGCGAAGAGAAGAAGAACCATCGGTCTTCTTGACGAGGCCGAACAAAAGATCAGGGCATTGGAGTCGCATCCTGCTGATTGGGAGAAGACAGGTCTCCAGCTCCTATGGCTGAAGTTTATCCTTGCAATAAAGTTTTTATTATTTTAATTGGAAATTCACCTGAAGCGGACGTCTCCCGGCTTGCACTGAATAATCCTTTACGAGGGCGATTTAGCCCAAGCGTAAATGTGCCTTTTAAGCGAAGGGCGAAGCATAGGACCTCGGCTTACCTGCCCTAGTTCGGAAAGCAAAAAGCAAAATTTACAACACTGGGTTCGGCTTATATTCGTCCAAAATGGAACTTACGAAACAATTGAAAATAATTCTCTTAGTTTGGTTTATCTCTCGTCAAGGAGTTATCGAGACAATTCTAGAAGAATTCTCTGGGCTCGATGTGCCTCGCATTGGAGACTTATAATCGAAACAATTCCAAAGGAATTCTCTGGGTTCGAGTTATCTCACGCTGGAGAGTAGGTCGATCATCTGGCCGAGATGTCGAGTAGTTCGGTTCATTAAATAAAGACGCGGTTTTATGATGCAATTTTATTGGTGGAAGAGTCTCGGGACGCAGCGCGTATCTTCCCGCGATCTGATTGGTGCGAGATTTTCGGGACGCAACATTTATCCGCCCCTTTTCCCTATAAATAGGTGAAGAGGAGGCTTGCTGAGCATCTCTCATCCAAACTTCAGAAAGATTAACTGCAAAGCATGCCTATCACAACTCGCTATGCATGGTTGAGGCAAGCTCGAGAGCTGACTGCCGCCAGAGTCAGCAGATTCGACCCGGAAGCGTCGAATATCGATTCCGCCCCCATCCCATGAACTTGTCGTAGAAATTGAGGAGGATCCACTGCAAAGAGAGATTCGCATCTACCGAGCTCGCTGTCAGCAGATGAGCTCGTATATCAAGGCGTTTTGTCTGAAATACGATCTCATCTACCAGCTTTGCTGTCTGGAAGGAACCATCTCGGTTCTTGACGAGCTCATCGCCAGTGGCTTCTATCTGGGGAGCTGGCGCATGACCCGGCTACTTGCCAATCGTGACCGATGCGAGGGGGAGGTCGCCAGGACCTTATTACCCGATCTGCCGAAGGGCGACTACGAGCCGCTAGGCGAATCGGAGAATCTGCACGTTGCGGAAATCCCGATTTACTGGGATTGCATAGAGAGGTTGCGGCGCTACATCCTTCATCTGGAAACCATATATCATCATTTCCGAGAGAGTCATGCCGTGGAGGGTCCATGCGCGTTCCTCGAGGAAATGGCGGACAAGGGTGCGGAAGTCCCAGCAGGTCGGCTAGAAGAGCTAAGGTGGGCGCGTCAACGCTGGCTAACATATCTTGAAGGTATAGAGGTCGAGGAGCCTTTGGAGTCTGACCTCTCGAGCTCTACGCCTGTGAATCGCCGAGGAGGTTGAGATCACAGCATTAAGTCGGCACACTCTATGGCTTGTAGCCTCTCCTTGTTTTTTTTTTTTTTTTTTTTGGTTGGCTATATGCCAATGTCGAATACTTCTTGTATGTGGCAAAATTGCGTAAAATAACAAGTTCTTTTCGAAATAAAAGGAAAAGCTGTGCCCTCAAAATCTTGTAAAATAACATATTCTTCTAGCTGTGCCCTCAAAATCTTGTAAAAGAAATCGAGGGGTGCCTACGTACCCAAAATTTGGGATCAAGCCAATCGTTGTTCATACTTTCAAAAACTGAATTTGATCAAATGATCTAGTAGTAGTAACGTTTAAGATGAGCCGCGTTCCATGAATTTTATATCTGCTTGCCTTCCATGGTTAGGAGCTCATAAACTCCAGGGCGAATTACCTTGGAAATGAGATACGGACCTTCCCAACGAGCACTGAGCTTGCCAGCGTTGATCTCCTTTGTGTTCTCGTACACTTCACGCAATACCAAGTCGCCCTTGTTGAATCGTCGTTGACGGACCGCTTTGTTATAGTACTTGGATGTGGCGTTCTGGTAGTTCTGAATTTGGACAAGAGCCTGATCGCGTAATTCCTCGGCGAAGTCGATGTTGTCGAGTAGCATGCTGTCGTTGAGCTCAGAATCGTTCACCAACATAGCAAGGCGAAGTGTCGGTACTTCGATGCCATAGGCTAGCGAGAACGCTGATTGCCCCGTGGCTCGTCGTGGAGCCGTCCGATAAGACCATAACACGCCATCGAGCTGATCTGTCCAAGCTCCTTTTTTGAGCCCGAGGCGCTTTTTCAATCCGTCTAATATAGTCTTGTTGGTAGATTCGGCTTGACTGTTCCCCTGTGGATATCGGAGGGTCGAGGTGCTTAAGCGTATTCCCCATTTGCCTAGAAAGCGTCTAGTGATAAGGGAAGTGAACTGGGTTCCATTATCAGTGACGATCTCGTAAAGGAGTCCATGGCGGCAAATGATGTTCTTCCAGATGAAGTTGGTGACGTCCAGCGACTGTATCTTGTTAAATGCCTTGACCTCTACCCATTTGGTGAAATAATCGGTCAAGACCAAAAGGAACTTCTTTGACTTTGACGGGGGTAGTGGGCCAACGAGATCCATTACCCAACGCATGAAGTGGTACGGCGCGATGACGGTGTTTAACAGCTCAGGGGGTACATGTTTCATTTGTCCATGGCATTGACAAGCTTCGCACTTTGCCGAAAATGCTTCGTAATCGGCGACCATGCGAGTGCACGACCTCCGGAATGGTTGCCTCTGTCACCCTCGTGAACTTTCATCATTATTCGCTCTGTCTCCTCTCGATCGACACAGTAAGTAGGGTTCCAGACGAACTGCGTCGGAAAAAACTGCCTTTCATCATGGCGTAGTGCACACATCGAGCCTTCAACCGGCGAGCTTGCCAGCGATCCTCCGGGACCTTACCGTCCTCGATGTACATCTTTAGTTCGAGCTGCCAGTCGCCTGGGGGTTGTGTCATTTCCGTGGACTCCTGGACGCCAGATCCCTGGTTGGAAGAGGAGCCGTCGGCAAACAAAGTCCTAGATTCCTCCTTAGGTATGGTTTCCTCGAGGTCGGGGGATAGCTCTGTGATGAAATCCGCTAGGACTTGCGATTTTAAGCTCGGGCGAGAACGATATTCAATATCGTATTTGCTTAGCTCGATTGCCCATTTCGCGATTCGTTTGGACTGAAGAGGGCTGTGAAGCACCATCCGGAGCGGCTGGTAGGTTAACACGACAATGGAATGCGACTGGAAATAAGGTCGTAGCTTTCGAGCAGCAACAATCAAGGCAAGAGCGAGTTTTTCCAAGGTTGGATAGTGTGTCTCTGCGTCATTGAGAGCCTTGCTTGTGTAAAATATTGGTCGTTGATCGCCACGATCATCTCGGACTAGCACCCCGCTTACTGCCGAGTTGGAAACAGAGACGTAGAGGTACAATGTCTCTCCATCTTCGGGCTTCACGAGCACCAGTTGATTGGTCAGGTACTCCTTAAGTTATCCGAAGGCAGCTTCACAGGCGTCGTTCCAATGAAAATCTTTGTTACCCCGAAGGAGTTGATAAAATGGTAGACACTTGTCTGTTGATCGGGCGATGAAACGGTTCAGCGCGGCTACTCGACCTGTTAAGCGTTGTACTTCTCGTTTGTTGGTTGGCGATGGGAGTCCAAGCACTGCTTCAATCTGCTTTGGGTTTGCTTCGATTCCGCTCTGTGATGATATATCCTAAGAATTCCCTCGAGGTCACCCCGAAAGTGCACTTGGTGGGACTTAACTTCATTTGGAATCGATCTAGGATGTCGAAGCATTCAGCGAGGTGCTGGATATGCTGTTCTGCTATAAGGGATTTGACCAACATATCGTCGATGTACCCTAACAAGTCGGCGAACATTGTGTTGACCATGCGTTGGTAAGTCGCCCCCGCGTTTTTTAGGCCGAATGGCATCACCTAGTAGCAGTAGGTCCCTCTATCTGTGATGAACGCGGTTTTCTTTCAATCGGCCGGGCTCATTGCGATCTGGTTATAGCCGGAGAACGCATCCATGAACGAGAGGAGTTGGTTACCTGCTGTAGCCTCTACGAGTCGGTCGATGTGAGGTAATGGGAAGCAGTCTTTAGGGCATGCCTTATTCAAGTCGGTGAAATCAATGCAGACTCGCCATTTGCCGTTCTTCTTTTTGACCACGACCGTGTTGGCCAACCAATCCGGGTATTAGACCTCCATTATCTGATAGGCTTTCAAGAGTCGCTTGACCTCGTCTTGTACCGCCTTTGCTCGATCGGTGCCGAGACACCGTCGTTTCTGCCGAACTGGTTTGAAAGTGGGGTCGACATTTAGCTTATGGCAGGTGACTGATGGATCAATACACATCATATCTTTAGTGGACCAGGCAAACGTCGAGGATCGAGATGTCAGAAATGCTACCAGCTCGGTCTTGAGTTTTTCATCGAACTCAGCTCGAATGCCGACCTTTCGGGAGGGGTCTGCTCCGTCGATGTTGACTTGTATGATTCGTCATCCTGTGGCCTTCAGCCGATCTCGCTTCGGCTTATGAGGATCGCCGAAGTGATCCTCGCCCTGTAATTGCTATGCGTCGTCCTTCCGCCTTTGTTTTTTCTTGAGGACGGAACAAGTCCTGACCATCCTTTGATCTCCGTATAACGTATAAATTCCCTCGGCCGTTGGGAATTTCAGACAGAGATGATAGGTGGAAGGGATTGCCTGCATGGAATAAATCCAAGGTGAGCCTAAGATAGCGTTGTAGATTGGTAGGGCGTCTATGACTACAAACTTGGTTTTACGTGTTACGCCGCGAGTTTGGACTTGCAGCTTTACATCGCCCATCGATGTTTTGGCCACGCCATCATACCCAGTCAGCGTTCTGCCTCCTGGTTTGATTTGCTCTGGTGTGACACCCATTTTCTCCAATGTTTGTGAGAACAGGACATTAACCGTGCTGTCGGTGTCTACTAAGACTCGTTCTACGTCGAACTCGCCCATCCTGAACTCCACGACTAAGGGGTCGTTGTGAGGGAGGTGGATCCCCTTGGCGTCTTCTGCTGTGAATGCGATAGGGTCGGTGCTTAGCGCCTCTTCTTTGGAAACCACCAAAACGTAACAATTCTGGCGGGCTCACTTTTTCAGGGCTCGGACAGAGTCCGAACATTCATCAGTCTGACCAATGATCATGGAGATACGACCTCGAGGTGCCGTTTGCTCGCTCTGCTGTCCTTTTTGACGTTTAGAAGGTGTTCGAAGGACCTCCACAGCCGCCGAACTCTGCTGCGCGACGGGAAGTGGCTGTTGCAGAGTATCTGGTGCGCTATTAGACTTGTTGGCACCCTTCTGACTTCGGCCAGGATTGGATCGTCCGAACCTTCCTCCTCGACCTCGTCCTCCGCGTCCACCGCAAGTAGCTTTAGGTTGATAGACAGCTTTGATTTTGCAGGACAGGTACTTTTCAAATAAGTAATTGGACAGGTGCTTGCATTCGGCTGTTGAATGGCCACCGAACATATGGAAATCGCAGTAGAGTTCCTCTTGTGTATCGGATGAGGTGGCCTTCTGTCTTTCATCCTCGGATATTGCGTTGATCACTCCGCACTTGGGATCTCTTGGGTCGTGATGCTTCCGGGGCTCCTGATAAGTTTCTCGATTATTTTCTTTCGCCACGGCTGGGCGAGAGGGAGGGAGCTTGGTGGCTTGTTTCTCCTCATCTTCTTCGATGTTAGCGACACGAAACCCTCGATGAAGGGCTTCGTCGAGGTCCTTTCCTTCCCGGATATTGAGGTCCACGTGTAGTCTGGAGCCGGGAATGAGTCCTTTCTTGAAGGCATCGATTGAGACGTGTTCAGCGACGGTCACAGTGGCATATTTTTCCTTGAATCGGGTGAGGTACTGCCGCAGTGGTTCGCCGGGCTCCTGGACTATCTCCCATATCTTAGCACTAGAAACGTTGCGCTCTATGAAAACCCGATAATTTCATAGGAAAGCTGTCGACAGCTGTTCGAAACTGTCGTTTGTGTCCGGAGGGAGCCGGGAAAACCATGTTAGTGCGTTTCCTATCAGGCTGTCGACGAATAGTTGGCAATGACCAGCGTCCTTCTACTCCTCGGTGAATCTAGCTTTGGAGTCAATAGCTATGAACGAGGTCAGGTGATGCATTGGATCCTTTGTCCCATCGTAGGTTGGAACCTTTATCTTCACGTTCGGAACATGTATTTCCAAGACGCGCTGGGTGAGTGGAGTTCGCTGTGTGGCCTCGAACATTCTATCGATCTCAGGTGCCGAGCTTAAGGCTCGGTGGAGGAGGGATCCCATAGCTTTGATCTTGAGGTGGATTTCCTCCAGCTCGGGGCAGGAAGGCGCGATCGGGTCTCCTTGAGAAGGTTGCCCGAGGCGGGGTTGCGATCCCTAGACGAGTACCGATGGTGCGTGCTGGCTCGGAAACCAGAAAGCCGAAGGTGGCAGGTCGTTGAACAGGCGACGGTTTACGGGGTCGTTCCTCCAAGCCTCCCGTGACGGTGCCTCGCTCCGTTGAAGTGGTGGCGGCGGTATCGTATCCAACTGCTGATTTGTCGCGGAGATCACCTGAAAAAGATCCTTGGAGATCGTTCTGAACATGTGACGGAGATTGTCCATGGTGACGAGCTGGGAAGGTTGGGCGACTCGCGTGGACGAAATTAGTCTGTCGACAGATCCGTCGACCGGTGGAACTTCGTCGGGTTCTTGGACCCCGTGGTGGGGTATTTCGGCTCCTCCACCCTATCGGAAGGTGCCGCTGAGTCATCCGCCAGGTTATCCGAAGTGCGGCGAATGCCCGTCCGGGCGTAAACGCGGGTGGTGGGCGCGCCGACATGTGAGTTTGCGGTGACATCTTGCGAGTTGGTGGCTTTGACGACGGGGTTGTCTTGTTGCGGAGCAGTTGCGTTGGTGACGCCGATGTTGGAGGTTGGAGACATGGTATTGGTTCTTGCTTGCTTGTGAAGAAATCTAAAAGAGAAGCGACTTTGTGAACTTAGGTCCCCTCCTTCTAGCGCCAATTGTAAACTGGTATTTCTCACAATGAATTTGTTTAGAAGGAAAACAAATTCAATAACCTTTTCTCTATAGATTCAGATCGAAGTAAGCAAATAAAGAAGGAATGAAATATCTTGGAAAACAAGCTAGGTTTTGCTCAAGAACAAAGAGGAATTAGGGTTTATTATTGATTTTTGGATGATCTTACAATGAGAGGATTGCCCTCTATTTATAGGTATTCAAAAATCTACTGAATATACTGAAGGATCTACTGAATATATTGACTTTCCTATTTACAGGCGAACTGATTAGGAAAGTCTTTCCTTTCTTGCTAGGTCAGCCGCAGGGCGAGTTGAGATGCCAATTCGTCACCTCGGCGATGGACTTCTCGGTGTTGTTGGACCTTCAGAGATAGAATCCAAATTTAGGTCAAGCTCCCAATTTGGATGACTGATTCCTTAAAACGGTTAGATCGACATGTTGGGGGTACTAATTCCTGCACCAACAATATACTACTCCTACTACCATAACACATGGGATTCTATTATTGATGTTTGTGCAAATGTCCGAGGAAACAAGAACGACATTTTCTATTACCAACATATATAAAAAGAAAAAGAATAACTTATCGTCGTTTTGCACACACCAGAAATAAAAAATTATCATCGTGATAACTTCTAGTTAGTAGTTACAATGGCATTAAATAATAAATCGGCCATGTTTTTTTTTTAAAATCCTTTCGGAACTTTATCTTTAGTACCAATTACAATCAAAAGTCGTGCAAATTAACAAACTAAATAATCTGAACAATTCAAGATTTCAAAGTTGGCATGTGAAAAGTAGTACTATTAAGGTCTTCTTTAAATCATAATAAGACGATCTTGCAAGTCCGTTGGATGCAATGTGAGACGTGAATACGTGATAGTTTTTGAATAAATATTCTTCAAAATATTACTATTAAACAAATTTTCAAAAAATTATTAGATACATTTCTAACTACATAAAATACTAATATTATTTAAAAAGTATTCCAAAATATTATTTTTTAATTAGATTAGAACCGTGCTAGAGCACGGGTTGAAATTCATTTTATTTATATTATAATTTTAGAATAAACTATGATTCCGACAATCACGATTAATGCTAGAGTGGGATTTTAAAAACTTTTAAAATTAATCATATAAATTATATTTTATTCTAAAATTATAATATAAATAAAAGGAATTTCAACCCGTAATCTAGCATTAAAATTTAATTTTTAATTTCTGAATATGATCCCAAGATTTCGATTAATCTTTTTAAATTAGCGAGATTTGATTCCTTTTTATGATTGAGAATTTATTTTTATCCCTTTAATAACTTTTTTATTGATGTGGTTGATCAATAAAATCTATGGAAAATAAATTGGTAATATTGTAATTCTAGATATTTGTAATCATATATATAAACTTCCAATTCATAAACTATCAATTTAGAATAACATGTTTAAGATTTTCAGTTATAATTAAAATTTTATTTGTTACAATTAATATATAAATTAATTTATAATCTATATATAACCTATTTGTAATCATTTATTAAAATTATAAAGTATACCAAAACAATGTTATGTACAGTGATTTATAAACACATATTGTAGTAGTCAAATAGGAAAAAGACAAAACTGCTCTATGTCCCAATATACTGTAATAACGAACGAATGAGTATTTTAATGAGCGACTTAAGAACCAATGTTTGTTATATTATCCTTTGGTCTTTTCTCTTTTGATTCTTATTACTGCAAATTGCAATGAAAAGTCGCGCAAGTAATAACTTTAGCTAGAAAGCACATACAACAATTCATACATGGTTAAGACCTTTGGAGATGGAGAACAGGGTACAAACCGAAGTTCTCGACTCAAGAGATATGTGGACTCAGTTGCATATAGCGAAACCAGCGTGTTCTTGGGCAAAGGGGATATGGTTTTCAAAGGCCACACTAAAATTTGCTTTCATAACATGGCTAGGTATGCTCAATCGACTCTCTACAGGAGATCGTATGCAACGGTGGAACGGCAATGTCGATCTCTCCTGCTCCTTCTGCAATACTCCACTGGAAACAAGAAACCACATCTTCTTCCAGTGTTCTTACTCGCATTAGATATGGAGCGAATTAACCTTTGGTTTCCTTGGCACTCACTCGACTGCAGACTGGGATGCTCTCACGACACTCCTCTCTGACTCAACCCTTGATAAGACCACTCTGCTGTTTCTGCGATACTCCTTCCAAGCAACGGTTCACTCTATCTGGCAGGATCGAAATAACCGTCGGCATGGAGAGCATCCCCTCTCTGCTCAGCGACTAGGTAAATGGATTGATCGGATCATTCGCAATAAGCTTCTCCTCCTTCTGAACTTGGGCCACCAAGATTACAGGGATATCCTTGTTCGATGGTTTTCCACTAGAATTTAAGTTTATATTTTGCATACAAGTTAAAAAACACTAGACATCGTTACACATGTTGTAAAGAAAAGGTTTTTTTGATGAATAAAATTTCACATTCATTCAAAAAAAAAAAAAAAAATACATGGTTAAGACTTAAGACCTATAATTTTCTTTTTACCAACTGTTTTAATGTTTTAAGTTTATTAAAATGTCTTTGCACATAAGTTCGGTAGTCAGCTTCCTCATGGCCCTATACTCGGACTCCGCACTCAATAGTGAGACCACTTTTTCTTTCTTGCTTTTCCACGTGACCAGGTTGCCTCCTAAGAACGTCCAGTATCCGGTGGTAGATCGATGGTCTTCACGGTCGCCGGCATAGTCAGCGTCACAATAACCTACTAATTCTAAATTTTCATTGCGTCCCATCCAAATACCTTGCCCCGGTGCACCTTGATGTACTTTAGAATCCGGTTCACCATGTTCCAATGATGTACAGTAGGGTTTTGCATGTGTTGGCTAGCCTGGTTCACAGCAAAATAAATTTCAGGTCGAGTAATGGTAAGATAGATAAGTTTACCCACTAGTCGCCTATATCGAGTAAAGTCTTCGAATGGGGCTGCCTCAAGCTCCCCCTTTCCTCCTGCCTTGTAGTTTTCCTCAAGTGGCGTTGTTACAGCCTTTGATCCAAGTTTTCCTGCTTCACTTAAAAGATCAAGTGCATATTTTCTTTGTGATAAGAATAATCCCTCTTTAGACCTATATACCTCTATACCAAGAAAATACTTGAGCTCTCCAAGATCTTTAATGTCAAAAACTGATTTAAGGAAATCTTTGGTATCTTGAATGCCTACCTTGTCATTTCCAGATATGATGATATCATCAACATATACTAGAATGACTACAATACATTTGTTGCTTGGTAGGGTGAAGAGAGTATGGTCAGCTTCTGATTTGCGAAAGCCTCTCCCAAGTAAGGTGGTGCTTAGTTTGTGGTACCATGCCCTTGGTGATTGTTTTAAGCCATAGATGGCTTTGTTGAGCTTAAACACTTTTCTCGGACTGATGGTGTCTTCTAGATCAGGCGGTGGCCTCATGTAAACTTCGTCTTCGAGCTCACCTTGTAAGAACGCGTTCTTCACGTCCATTTGCCATAGATCCCAGTCCAAGTTAGTGGCCAATGAGAGGACAACTCTAATCCTGTGTAGTTTTGCCACTGGAGCAAAAGTATCTTTATAGTCCTCCCCATACGTTTGTGTAAACCCTCGAGCCACAAGCCTGGCCTTGTAACGCTCAATCTCCCCATCACTTTTGTACTTAATAGTGAATATCCATCGTGATGTGACGGCCTTCTTGCCCTTTGGTAATTCTGCCTCATCCCATGTATGGCTTTTCTCCATGGCCATCTTTTCAGCACTAACGGCGTCCTGCCACACCTTGTGTTCCTTGGCTTCATCATAAGTGCTTGGCACCCAGTGTTTGTCCACTTGACCAAGAAAGACTTGGTGTTCCAAAAGGAAGTGAGCCAGAGTGCACACCGCTTGAATAGGATGTGCAACTGCAACATTGTTGTAGAATATGCGAGGAACCTTTTGTAGTCGTTGACTGCGCCTTAAGGGAACAACCTCCCCATGAGCCTGTTGTAACCGTTGACCTCTCCGTAATGGGATAACCTCCCCATCATCATGTGTTTCATCAGCATCATCATCATATATAAGTTGCTCATCAGAGTGACTATCCTCCTCTAGTGCTTGCTCTTCATTTATATCGGATGGGTTACCGAAGGTAGGCGGACTGCATTGGAGCCATTCCCGGCATCAGAGCCACTCGTGTCAGGTTCAACAGGTGAAACACGGTCTCTAGGTGAGTTTGCCCCAGGTGAATTGTCTTTGGCCCGATCATTTTTGATGCCTAGTCGCTCAAGTATAATACGGAGGTTCCTTTTACGATCGGATGAGGAGGTGGATAGATCGCGAAGGTCTTCCCAATTTTTCTTGCTATAGTACCCTTGAGATTCGACAAACTTCACATCACGAGAGACCAGGACTCGTTTAGCCTCAGGATCATAGCACTTGTAACCCTTTTGTGTAGTAGAGTACCCAATGAACATCGCTTTGGTGCTTTTAGCCTCAAATTTATCTCGCAGCTCACCAGGTCTTAAGACAAAACAAGTACAACCAAACACACGTAAGTGATCAAATGTAGGTTGTTCTCTGTTTAATACCTCAAATGGAGAAGTTTCATGTAAGATCTTGGTGGGAGTGCGGTTAATGAGATAGCATGCCGCAAGAACCGCATCGCCCCAAAAACGTCTTGGGACATTGGTATGAAATATCATGGACCGTGCTACTTCCATTAGGTGGCGGTTCTTTCTTTTAGCTACACCATTTTGCTGTGGTGTGTAGGGACATCTCGTTTGGTCAATTATGCCAAGTTTGGTTAGATGTTGCTTAAAGGCATGGCTCGTGTATTCCCCACCATTATCTAATCGAAAGATCTTAATTTTTGCATTGTAATGGTTAGTCACATAATTTTGAAAGCTAATAAAGGCCTCAAGCACTCTATCTTTAGAAGCAAGAAGGGTTATCCAAGTATATTTTGACTTTTGATCAATGAAAGTAACAAAATATTTTTGGTTTTCCCTAGACAAAGATGGAGATGTCCATACATCGGAATGAACAAGATTAAAGCAATTTTCATAGATAGTCAAAGACTTAGAAAAAACTGATTTGCAATGTTTACCAAGGATACAAGCCTCACACTCATCATTTTTAAAAGAAATATTTGGAAACATAAGTTCTAGAGCTCGAGAATGCGGATGTCCTAGACTAGCATGCCAAATAACATTGTTTGCATTAATAGAAATTAAACTAAAACAAGCGGAATTTGGAGAAGATGGATTTAGGTCCTTAAGAAAGTAGAGATCATCTTGGGTAGAACCTTGGCCAAGCACTTTACTTGTCTCAATATCCTGAAAATAAACCTCATTAGAACCAAATATTGCATAGAAATTTAAATCAGTGGTGGCACTTTTAACCGATAGAAGATTAGAAGTAAAGCTAGGCATGTAAAAGGCTTTAGATACTTTATCAAACAATTTTAAGTTTCCTATGCCCTTAACCGGTACCTTTTCATTATTAGCAATAACCACATTACCTAAGGCAGGTTTAATGCCACTAATCAACTTAGAATCACTAATCATGTGATGAGATGCACCGGAATCAACTATAAGAGGCTTATTCGGTTTTAAGGCAAGAAATGAGTTACCGGAGGCCTCCTTTAGGGCTTTGATGAGGGCGTCCAAGTCTGATTTCTATACTAACTCCGAGGATGAAGCTAGTGCAGTATCGTTCCCTTCAAGAACTCGGTGGTTTGGTTCAGTCGTTACCGCTTCCCCCGCCATGGCCGCTTGATGCGCTTTTGGACCTCCACGGTTAGTCACGGCCCGGTTGACTCGAAGGTGAGGATGAAGAATCCAGCAACGACTCTTGAAGTGACCAGGCTTCTTACAGTGGTCACACACCGGAGGGTTCTTGTCATCGTGTCGGTAGTATCCTTTGTTTGCAGCCGCTGCCTCCACCTTATTGGCGGTTACAAGTTCCCCTTTGTTTCCAAACAGCCCCATGGAGCCATGCTCCTTTTGGATCTGGCTACACACGTCATCTAGGCTAGGAAGTTTGTTTGACCTTAAGATGTGTTTGATAAGATCGTTGTAGGAAGGGTTCAACGTGAATAGTAGGTCGAACACTTTGTCTTGTTCTCGCCTCTCGTTCAAAATGGTCGGGTCAAGGGTGGCCGGCCTAAGCATCTCAAGCTCAGCCCAAAGGGACCGAAACTTCCCAAAGTGCTTGGTGAATTCCATGTCTTCTTGGTTGAGGTTGTTAATAGCCCTCTTGATCTCAAATACTCGGTTTAAATTGGTGGTGTTGCCAAACACATTTTGTAATGTGTCCCATAAATCTTTCGCCGTTTCACAATATGAGTAGGCTTCGAGTATTGGAGGATCAAGAGAGTTTTGAATGATGGCGAGAACACTTTGGTCTTCTTGAAACCATTTGTCTTCACCGCTTGTGACCGCTTCTTTGCTGTCTTTGGTGGGCTCTACCTTTGGAGCCTCATTCGTTGTAATATGGGTCCAAAGCCCTTGGCCGCATAGTGCCGTATTTGTGGTCCTCGCCCACAACAAGTAGTTCTCTCCTTTGAGAGTAACTGGAACGATCAAGGTCTTGGTGCCTTCCATGTCAAAGTAACCGTTGGTTAATGTTATTGTCCAACGGGTAGAGCGGCTAAGACTTTCAAAGTCAAACAGAAAAGGTAGTAAGGGATAGAGAGAAAGCGGTTGGTGGGTGTGAGAATGAGATTATGGAGCAACAAGGCTCTGATACCATGTAAGTTTTAGAGTATGAAAAAGATAGAGATCGATTGTATAGAACAAGAGAGAGAGAGAGCGAGAGAGATAAGAAGTGTAAGCAAGTGAGTTTTAGGAAAAGTGTAGAAGAAGAGTTCTAACTTCTTACTTAAAATGAATCCTAGTTACATCCTAATTATAGACAAGGGAATAAGCATATTCTTACAAGATGCTATACACGATTTACATAGTTGATAGTGATATTTCTTCTTTAAGTCAACATGTGACTATTCTATGCGCCCACTTGCTTGAGGTCCACAACGGCTACAAGGGACAGGATCTAGATGCTTTGGAGAACCTTAGGGTTTCCACTCCAAAGGCTGGACTCGGTTTCCTCTTCAAGGGCTAGACTTGCTTATTCTCTCATCTTGTACGGATGGCCCATTGAATGAGTTATACGGACATATTGTTGTACGGACGCGGTGTGAGTTCTTATAATTGTCAGAGACTAAGTTGAGTCTAAAGTACATGGTCCGTTCAGATTGGTCGAGTGGGTGGGACCGGTAGCATATAGGCATGAGTTGCATGATGTTATGTGTGCGTTCGATAAAGTCTTCCATGTGTCAATGTTGCGGAAGTGACTTTGCGAGGATGATCAATTATTGGCTAATATTCCCAAGAATCTTCAGCTCAACATGACTTTGGAGGCGAGACCAGTGAGGGTTTTCGAGAGGAGAGTCAAGGAACTTCGGAGGAAAAATATTCCTTTGATGAGAGTCCTATGGGACTATGATGGTGTTTAGGAGCAGACTTGGGAGTTAGAGGTGAGGATGAAAACAAGGTACAAGAAGTGGTACGAGAAGCAGGTTGAGGCTTGAACTTTCCTAGTTTTGGTTTTAGTTGTTGTGGTAGGTGTTGGTGCGGTGTAATATGTGGCTTGAGCGAAATGGAGTATTCAAGCCCATCTCTCTTTATAATTGGTCGCTTAGGGGTGGTTGGTTGGCGACTAAGTACCAAGATTAGGTGGTGTACGAGATACGTGATTCCATGAATTTTGTGCTGAAAATGGAAAGTTTCTAGAAGTAGAAGTTTCTAAGAGTCGAAAGTTTTCAAAAGTGGAAATTTCAAAATGGAAAGTTCTAAAAATGAAAAGTTTTATGTGAGTTAATATTTGTCCATTTTTAATGGTTGTGGGCCTTTGTGGCGAGTTTATGGCCTTTGTGGCAGACTTTAGAGTCAAAGTGTGGCTCTTTTGAGACATTATGTGGCCTTTGTGGTAGGCTTTTAAACCAATTGAGAGGCCTTTGTGGCGTATTGGTTAGCCAATGTGGCATGTTTAGGCGATCCTTCGGGATGTGTGGTCTTCGTGACGGTCCTTTGGGATGTAAGGTCTTCGTGATGATCATTGTAATGTTTTATGCGAGCCATGGGAGGGGATTTTGTTAGGGATAGGACTCAGACGTGTTCATAATTGTTTGCTCTAAGGATAGTTGGTCATGAACGACTCTTTGGAGAGCTTTAGATTCCTAGTACCGTCATATTCTAAGACTTTTTGGCTTGAGAGTATGACTGGTATATCGACTTTGGATGATGATCCAGGGGCGCGCTGTATGGTGGCAACCCGAGAGACGAATATTAGATTTCCCTTACATATATTATGGCATGCGGGCCTTTGCTCGATGAGAAGCCAATATTATGGCATGCACGCTAAGGCCTGATTATGAGCCAATGAAAACTCAAGGTTGAGACCTACGAGTAAGGGAAAGTTCAAAAGTCGGGAACAAATAATGTCTGAAACGTGAGTCTATCGCCTGGAGGTAACTTTCGTAGATTGATCAAAGGAGGTGTGGGCCGTGGAGACGTTTGCACGGGAGTCCTTGGCTGATTGTTGTTCGAGATTCTAGGACGAATCTATATTAGTGGGGGGAAATTGTAATGCCCGTAAACCAGAATCCCGGTTTGGAAGATGCATCAATCGACGCAGAGTTGAGTCAGTCAAGGCAAGGTTCATGTTTGCGGGACAACTTAAGTTAAACGCTCATTTGGTAGAGTTTTTGGGTTAGTGAAACCCTAAACTCGGGCATAAAAAGGAATATCTACGACTTTTAGAGTTTTTAGCCTCTATTGCAGTTCCCAGAAAGAAAAGAAAGAGAGAAGCTATTCTTGTGTGTTTTTGGAGATTTTGGTGCGTGTTCTTGAGAGATATTTCGTGTGGAGTGGAGATATGAGGCTAGGATTGTGGTAGAAGCTTTGTATGACGCTTTTTCGTGAGTATAGAATCAGTTTTCGTCATTCTCAAAGGTGAGTGCTTGACCATGGCTGATCTAAACGATTAGATGCTTGTTTTGTGTGATTTTGGTTGTTGAATACTTATGTGCTCGTGTATGAGTGTTTCATGAGTTTTGTGGCTTTTGGAGATCGTTTATGGCTTCACCGAGCCAAGAGGAGACAAAGGAGATTATTTTCGACGACGGTCCGCGCGGCTGCATCGAGCGATGCAAGGAGTGCATCGGTCGACACAGTTAGGGATTTGACGGCGATGCAACGAGTGTGTTGGTCGATGCATCTAGGGATTTGGAGGAATTGCATCGGTCGATGCAAGGAGTGCATCGGTCGATGCAAGTGCGCATAGTCGACGCGCATGTCCAGAGGTCTCTGGTTTGCTTGTGTTTCCTTTGCGTATTGTTTGTGATTGCCTTTTGTTTGTTTGTATAGCCCAGTAGATGAGAGGATCGCCTCACAAATTATTTATGATAATACTCATGCATCTCATTTGTGTTGTGGTGTAGGTAAAAACAAACTGTTATCATGTAATCAAGGCGAGGAAAAGGAGAATGTTCTAGAAGCTCGGTTGTTTGTATTATGCTGTTGACAGATTGCTAGAATGAAATGTAGAGGTCTAGAAAGGTTGTTTAGGTTGCTGATTCATTGTTCTATAACTTGTTTTATATTATTGGCATTGTTGGATAGATGTTATTGTTTTATTCGTTATTAGTTATTTAATTCATTAGTTTAATGTTGGTTATTTCCGTTAATTAGTTTGAATGTGGTTAGGCTTTTAGTAAATACTAAGTTAGACCCGCGCGATTCCGTGAGATATTTTTAATACATTTTTAATATATTTGATGTTAAATATATAATTTTTAATTTTCTGAAATTATATTAATCATAAAAGTTATGATTTACACAATGATAAAATATAGAAATGTACTGAAAAAAACATACAATGTTTGTAACTTCATAGTATTTGTTATGCGTTTACATTTTAAGTCAGATAAATTTAATTGTATAATTGGCTTAACGAAAATTCAAACACTACAATCATTACAGTAAAAGAAATCACATCTCTACTCGTAGTAAATACATGCTATAAGATGACATATGATAATACGTAAAGTTTATGTATGTTGCTCCAAGAATCCAATAATTAACTGATGTTTATCATCCACACATGTTTGAGAGATTAACATAGCGCACTCTTAGAATGAAATGTAGATTAAGCAATTGTATGGTTTTTTTTTTTCTTTTATGTCGAGAAGCAATTGTATGGTTTGTTCTCAAATTTAGAATACAAAAGCGTTGACAAAAATAAACAAAAGAAATGAATAATGTAACTAATCATAACTTGTTAATATCACAAATCAATACTATGATAGAAGTGATGTGGAACATAAAAGGATTTTTACTGGATATGAAATGTTTAACTGTATTATTTAATTTAATTGGCTATCTATTTTAAGATTTGACAAGTTATAAATGAAATGATAAATGTTAATTGGTATTTGTTTTTATATTTTACTTGTTGATCAACTTGTTAAATGAATCATTAGCATGCAGGTTTTGATAACATTGACTTTGTTTACATTTTTTTTTGAATAAGTGACTTCTTGTGAGTTATATGTCTTTAAAATCTATGTTAGCAACTTCGATACATTCTAAGTTATACATCTGTCAACAGCGAATAATACAAGCGAAGCAAGCAAGTGCTTGCGGCCGATTATTTATTAAAAGATTTTTAGCCCAAATATTGTGTAGCTATATATAGTCTAGTTGTAGTGCTCAGTTTATTCTGGTCTTCACATTCCCGGTTCGAGTCTCCAAAATTGTTAATCTTTTATTATTATTTATTTTTCGTTTTTATTCATAAATAATAGCTACAAATTATTTATAAAATATCTCTTTAATAAATATCACTTTTTTAGAAAATAACAGAAAAAAATCAATTAACCTAGAGATCGGTTTTTGTTCTTGCTCTAGCCTCTTTACTGCACATTCTTACCCTTGTTCACTATTGTCTATTTCTTGGTCTGAATTTGCCATTTTTTTGTTTTAAAATCATCAACTTTGCCTCTAAATTATATATCTATTCTAGAGTTCATCTTATAAATTTAATTAGGTAAGTTTTCTCGTTTGGCTGTTAATTTTTGTATCTTTTTAGTCACGGCAACATATGTTATACATTCATACATGGAATAGTATCATAAAAACGTTTTGTGCACCATATTCAATTATATAATATCGATAATGCTTTGCCTCTTAGTCTGGTGGTTCACTTATGTGTGCATGTGGACAAATAAAAAACTGAGGTGTATTAATGTTATAATTTTATTAGTTAAATATTTTAATTCATGTGTTAATTTCTCCTTCAATTAAAAAGCTGAAGTGTCAATGGAAAGAAACACATCATATTTTTATTATATTGATTGATAACAACATTAGAGAATTATTATACTAAAAACAAAAAAATTGATATGTTGTTTTATTTTAATTTTTTTTTGTCAACTAAACAATAATTAGAAAAAACTCAATTGATCCAAATTGGAGGATAAAAATTTACAAAAATAGTTTTATTTAAAAATTTATATTTTGCAATTTATGAACTATGCAAATGTTACCAACTTTGTTATAGTGTATTTCTTTTTTTATAAAGATTCATGAACAGAAGTTCTCCCGTATAGTATTATTCTTGACAATTAAAGGATTCAAAAGATTATATAAATAATTAGAATGAGTAGTTTATTATTTTATTTTTTTGTTATTACTGCACTCAAAAGTCTTCCTAATTGAAGGATACAGGATAAATAAAATATTGTTGTTGATGAGGATGACCCACGTTAAACTACGTGGTCTACGCTATTATCACTAAACACATTACCTATTTAAATCGATGTCAACCATACAGCTAGTTAGTTAGCTTAATTATAAGTTACATGATAAAAATGTTACAAATTTTAAAAATAATATAAAAAGATTTCACATTTATATATGAAAAATCAGTACTTTTATTTCTGTATACTCCAAAAAAAATCTTTTGTTAGTTGAAGAAAATACATTTTTGATAAACAGTTAATACTTAATACTCATGGTGATGGACACTGTTAAATCTTTATATTCTCAACGAAAAATATGTCTATATAGTCAATGTTACTTGTACTAATGAACTCGAAATAAATTTCCACACCTATAATTTTTTGTAATAATTATTTCCACTGACATGGAAGACATGACTTTTTTTTTTCTGCAACTGAATCTAGATACTTAATGTTTTATTTTATTATTTGAAATGTAAAAGCCATGCTGGCATTTACATGTCATGATCGTCAATTTATTTTTTCTTTCCACTCAATAATAGTCGATCAAGATAAGTTGGTAAGAATATGACTATCATTTATTAGCAGCTATGTGTAGTGATCGAGGGCTTTGTGTAGTCAAGCTAAAAGCGGTTGTTGTTAACCTTGTTAGTCTAGTAGGTTTAGAAGTGTTTGTAACTTTGTATTGTACATCCAATCTTCACTCAATATAATTCCAGTTGACAAAAAACAATATGAATAGTATCATTTATTATCAGCTATCCAAATGGATGTCGAATATACAGCTAAATAGCTTGTACTCGAATTAAAGGATATAATTATCAAATATACGTGGGTACTTTAATTAGCTTGTCTTTTGTTTGGGGTTCAAATAGCTCTTTTTGCCAAGCTATATAATGACAAAGGGTACTTTCATAAGCTCTAACGACTTATTGGTCTTTATTTTTAATACTTTTAATTAGGTCTTTAATAATTAATTTATTATTCTAATGAAAAGTTGCACAATTTAACGACTAATAATCTGAATTAGAGCATTTCCAATACATTTTTATTTTTTTCCCCTATAAATAGAAAAAATATAGCAAACTCTATTTTAAAGGTGGAAATGGAGGTGGATTGAAGTAAATCTGATTATAGAGTTTCTCTATTATAGAGGAAAAAATAAAAAAAATCATTGGAAATAGTTTTAGGAGCAACTAAACACCTCGTTTGCAAATGAACTGCTCTAATAATCACCAATCAACAAATTGTTTGAAAAAACGGTTAAAAATAGTGGTTAGAACCTATTTTTGATAGTTACAAACACCAATTCTAACTACTAACAACGTTTGGATTTATAAAGAGATTGCACAGTTTTTTTTTTTTTTGGATTATTAACCTTTTCAGAAAAAAAAAACATATTAAGAGGAAATAAAAACACATATTAAGTCAAGATTATGATTTGAATAGTAACATGCTTTTTTAAATGGAGATTATGATTTCACTAATATTAACTATTAAATGAAGATTTAAAAATAAACACTTGATAATTTTCTTAATATCATTAAAATAGATTAATATTTTATATTATGAATTAGATAATGATTTATAAAATTGCCAACGAAAAAGCTTCGATACATAAATGAAACTACTCGTCTCCAAATCCAAACTAACTAAAATGTGGCACAACAACTATGAAGAAAACCAAAAAATAATGAGTGACTTTTTAGTTTAAGACCATGGTTCTCTATTCTCACCTCTAAAATAGAGAATCATCTATTTATAGAGTAACCTTTGTAAAAAAAAATAGGATTCCTCTATAAGGGCATCTCCAATCCACCTCTATATTTGCATTTTAACTCTATTTTTTTCTTTATAATAGAGTTGAATTTTTTTATTTATAAAATGGTCCTTGAACTTTTAACCCTTTTATATTTATGATCAAAATAAATAAAATATATATTTAAATATTTTAATAATAATTTAATGAAGTGGAGGTTTTGTATTAAATAATATTTATGAATGTTAAAAATTTAAATAATATCATAATTTTATGAAAGTTTCACAAATACTAAAACAAATGGGTTAGTTTGCAACTTTTATAAGTAAAAGGTATTAATAGTAAAATAAAAAAAGAATCTCTACGAAATATTCTTTTTTAGCGGAAAAAATAGAGGTATCTATTGGAGCAAAAGTCACCTCTATTATAGAGTTCCTCTATTTTAGAGGTAAAAGTAAGGAAAACCATTGGAGATGGTCTAAATAGAGGAAAAAATAATAATCTCTATTTTAGAGCTGAAAATAGAGAACCATTGGAATAAAATCCACCTCTATTATAAAGTTATTTAATTATAAAGGCAAAAATAGATGACCATTCCTAATTTGAGGGAAGACGTGGGGAATGCAATAAAGAAAGACCAATGAGAGGGAAAACAAAGACCTGTGAATTCTAAATTATTTTTTTAGTGAGCTGTAATAAAATACAATGATCGAGACATGTAATGTGTAAAACTGTAAATGCCACTATGCCAGCATAGCTCTTACATGTGCAATAGCATAAAAATGAAAATCTCTAGCTAACTATGTCTACGCATGTCTTCCATCTCACACGTGATACACTAATACAGTATCACTGTATGAGTTCATATATTTTATATATCATAGTGTTCTTAACTATGGTTAAGAGGATCTTCGCATATAAAATTACAAGTGTGAACCAATAATTTATAGATAGCGTTGAGTCAATGACTATAGACTATAGTCTATAATTCTATATAGATCAAAGACAAATTCTATCGTAGAGAAATATTTCAGTAGGGTCCATAATAATAACTATACATAATTGTTTTTTTTTCATCAGCTAATAAAAATCTTTATGGAGTAGGACCGAATATATATATTGGATATGATTGAACATCCCAAAAAAGAGTAACTCGATAGTTCGTATTTGGGTCAATGGAAACAAAATAAAAAAGTTTTACAGGTTAATTAGCTGTTTTAATGACGTCGCGTTAAATAATTCATGGTTGCTGAATAATCTATATATTTTTTGGTAATTAGGAAGAATTTGGATCTGGACCTTAATCTCCCCATGGTTCAGGATCAATTTTTGCTAATACCTTATGACATAGTATAAAGCATTCCTCCTACCAGGAATTGAACTAGGGAACACATGGATCCAACTCCTGCACTTAAACCACTTGCACCGGAGTTTGGGCCTGAGACTTAATCTCCTGAATAATCTATACTTGAATAGCCAAGACGACGTAGTGCATCGTGTGTAGTCAACTACAGTAATTTTGGTAAAACAACATCAGCACTATTTTTATCATATTAGTAAAGATTAGAAGAAAATTATTACAAAAAGGATGTTTAAGTGAAAAAAATAGAAAAGGCATCTGCTATTAGATTTAGAGAAATCTAACTAATATACCATATACAGTGAAAAATCTTATGAAATCTGCCATAACCGTTTCATTCATTCTAAATCTGCCATACTGATGGCATTGACTCTGTAGAAAATTACCCTTTTGTCCTTTCTTTAGACCATAGAAAATATTCACAAAAAGAAAAATTAAGTTTCTTACCCTAAAACTGAATCGTCTTTGGCTTCTTCTTCTTCTATGCTTTCTCTTTTTTTTGCGGCTCTCTGTATTTTGCTCAACCATTCATTTAAAATACAGAATTCCACTGCCTCTAACTGTGCTTTCTCTATCGGGAAGTGATCCTCCTTCATTCCTGTTAAACGCCCATGAATTTCTCGACACTGTTGGCCGCCGTCGGTGTCTTTTTTCTTCTTCTCCAGTGCTCTCTCACGCGTATATCTTCTTCTATGTTCCCGAAAACTCAATTATCGTCTGTAATTGTTTGTTATGGCTAGATCTGGGAAAATCGATTGTGATGGATTAGATGTAAAATCGTTTATTGCGGACAAAATATAATTGGGTGGTGGACAAAAACCTCAGTAGACAAACTCATTGTGTTTTTAGTATTGTCTATCACGAATATGAAAATTGTCTATCATTATGTTTGCTTGTGTATAGTATATACATATTAAATTCTATCCGCAAATCTTGTTATTTGATCTATACATTTGTTGTGGTAGACTAGTTCGAATCACGTTTAATATGTTGTCTATTACCTAATTGTTTTATGGATTTACTCAAATGATGGACAACTAGTATTTATTTGCTGTCTACTTTGTTTTAATGGACAAGTTTTAATATGAAAATGTTGTCCACCTTGTTTTGGTGGACAAGTTCCAGTATGAATCTGTTGTCCACTACTCCGTAAAATGCTTTTTATCACGCGCCCGTCTCTCCACCTTCGAAACAAATCTTAATTGCAAGGATAATTTAGTAAAATTGAAACTACCATTTTTAATGAATATGGCAGATTTGAAAAGGTTTTACCAATATAGCATATTTGAAAAGAATTTAAAAAAAATATGGCATAAATGACAAAAATCCCTTAGATTTACACCAGAACTGTTTTGAAGAATTAGTATAAGATTTTCAACATATATATATATATATATATTATAGTAGATATCATTATCAATTAAAATTTTTGCATCAAAAATATAAGACAAACACTTAAAATGAAACAAAGGATTTTGTTAAAACATCACTAATTAAGTAATAGATAATGAGAAATAAAATATCTAGTGACTAAAAGTAAGAAACTAAAACTTTTTCATCATATAAATGTATGAAATAATGGAATTATTAGAAGTGTGAAAAAATAATGAAATTGTTAAATTAATTACCTACATAAAATGCAAGGGAGCGAACATTTCAACAAAATATCTATTGAAAAATTATTGTTACCAAGAATTTTTTTTGTTAAGAACACACAAAAAAAAAAAAAAAAAAAAAAAAAAAATTATAAAACTGTGGAACTTTTTTTTTTTCCTTCTTTTCTCTTTGTCTTATTCATAATTTGCCTATTTGGCAAATTGACTGAAGTTGTAAAGGGCAGAGTCGCTTCTTCTCCGGAGAACAGGTACGAATCGCTTCCTCCTTCTCTGAGAACCAAAAAAAAAAAAAAAAAAAAAAAAAAAGGTTTGACCTTTCTAATCAATTGTGGAAAAGGCAAAACCTTTTCTGGAGAAATGATTTGAACTCTCTGATCCAAGTACCTCTAGGTTGATGACTAATATTTTTCTTTCTCCGGAATCCTTCATTTTTGCTTCTTCGATTTCGTTTTGATGGCTTAACTTAAGAGAAGTAGGAATTTGCGTTTATGTAACTATACTATATATATGTATTGAGTTGTATGTTATATTAATTTATTCATGTGTTGTACCATTTTTGGTTGTTAATCTTGTTTCTTGTCGCATTTCAAGATTTTGCAGGTTGTGTGTTTCACTTTGAGAGCTGAGAAGAGAAGTTTCGGCCACTTAGGTGTGTCATGGCTTCGGACAGCACCGCGCCGGCCACGGAGACGGGACAAAATGCAGAGGAGGTCGAGAAGAAGGCAGGAGATGATTCAGGAGTATCATCAACACAGGAGGTGGGGAAGAAACCAGGAGATGAACCAGAAACATCAATTGGGAAGATTCTTCAAATCGTGACTAAATTGGACAATCGCTTTCCACAACAGCCAGAACAACAAAGGATGTCCAGGTCGGAAACTGCCCCTGCCAGACCTACTACTAGTGGTAACCCCCCTGCCAGACCTACTTCTAGTGGTAACCAGCAGCCAACCACGGGTGGTTTGGCAAAAACACAAAGTGACACAACTGCTTTTGCGAGCGTGAGACAAACCGAGCATGCGATTCCTAAGCTGAAACGTAATCTCCGTCTTCTTGAAGAGGACGTGTCAAAGCTACAAGACCTTAACATAGAGGTTGCAGAAGAGGTGAGGAGACAAATCCGTCCACTTGACAACCTGCTCAAGCAAGTGGAACTGGGTTCCACGAATAAGCAGTTGACCGAAGGAAACAAGAACGATCTGGAGAAGGTCAACAAGAAGATCTTTAACTTGATGTGTCAAGTACCTTTGTTGCCCAACAAGCGTAAAAACAACAGAGGATTTGATGCTGACGATGGCAATGGGGATAATCACGGGAAGCCTATTGTTTGCTTGCCAGGGATCCATGCAAATGAAGAAGAACTCAAAAGACTTGCCGTTTTTAGAGATGTACAAACCAAATTCGAGCAACTTGATGGTGATAAGAAGATCTACCTGCTGACCTTTGCTGTGTTCCCCGAGAACCAAGAGGTCAATCGAACCATGCTCATGTACTGGTGGATCGGGGAAGGCATCCTGAATTATAGAGTCACACCACCTAAAAAGGGTATGGTTCTGGCTGATGAAGACAAACCCGAAAATGTCGTCAAGAAGGTTCTCAAGGAATTTGCGGACATGAAGTTGATTGAACCTGTTAAAAACAAACGAAAAGTGGAGCCAAGCAGCTATAAGATGACCCCTTTTGTGCATGCTTCATTGGTTCGAATCTCTATGGAGATGAAACTTTTTAATATTTATCAAAAAGGGGAGAAGCCAACCATGCAAAGATCAGAAATGAACAAGGTCTGCCTTGTGGAAGCTTCGTCAAGCCAACCAGAAGCAAAAGCTAACAAAATGGAACACGCAAATCAGATTGAAACCGTCTTCAATGTTTCTGAGCGGTTCCCGGATTTCACATTCAAGTGGTTCTCCAAGGATCAAACATCAGGAAAAAGGAAGCTGAATCGTCTATCACCAACTACGTATAAGGAGCTCAAGGTTTTTTATCTAGGAAGATGGGAGAGAACCGCCAAGCGCCACATCGAGGTAGAGAATACAGAGCTTATGAAAAACTTGAAGCATATGACTAAACTCAAGCTTCTGAGTTTCCAAGGTATCTCAAGAATTGAAAGACTTGACGATGCTGTCTGTAAGCTACATGATCTGATCATCTTGGACCTCAGGGCTTGCTACAATCTTGAGAAACTTCCAGACAAGATAGATTCACTCAAGGCCCTCACCTACTTGGACATTACAGATTGCTACATGATAGACCGCATACCCAAGAGGCTGTCGTGGCTCGATAACTTGGAGGTTCTAAAGGGATTTGTGGTCAGTGATGCTACTGATGAGGAGACGGTCTGCACGCTGGCTGAGCTGGGGCACTTGAAGAATCTGAGAAAGCTAAGTATTTCAATAAACAAAGATGTCAGTGTATCCAAACTGTTCGTGGATATTGAGAAATTCGACCGTCTGGAAAAGTTGAAAATGGCGTGGGGAGGTATTAATGTCCACAAGCCAGTGGATCCTCATAGCGGAGTAAAAAATTTCTTAAGACAGATAACATTCCAAGAGCTCCAGCCTACAAAGAAGGTTACAAAGAAGGAGAGAGATCCAGAGCACCTTCCCCTGAAGTTGAAGAAACTGGACCTTCAGTGTTTTCCTATTTCGGATCTTCCCTCATGGCTTCAACCCAATATGCTTGGTGGTCTGGAAAAACTCTACATTAAAGGAGGAACCAATCTTACTGGATTTGGAACGCAACCAAAGAAGGAAACGGCTTGCCAAGTCAAGGTTTTACGTCTGAAGTTTCTTCCCAGGCTCAAAGTGGAGTGGAGGGACCTACAACTGTACTTCCCAAGGCTGGAGTTCTTGGACAAGTATCAATGCCCTCAAGTTAGTTTCTGCCCCACCGATGGCATCGGAATCTGGCGCAAGAAAGATTAAGTCTTAATCAAACTCTGAGTCTGAACTGAGAGTTCCTCTGTTTTCCCAAGTTTTCTTCCGCTGTTTCATTCCCTTTTCTTGTTTCTGTTTTTTGTTGTTGTTGGTGTGTTGCTTTCTCATTTCCCATTGATGTCTTGCTGGTATGCTTTTAACTGTTGTTATTTGTGAACATTTAAATAAAAGGATTCTGGAGTGTTTATTTTGCTCATCCTGTGAGACTTGTGGTTTTGAAGAAGTGTACTGTACTATGATAAACTGCAGACACAAGAGAAGGTACACAGGGATCTCGTCTGGTGTTTTCTTCAGTTGCAAGCGCAACATTTTCAGACAAAGAAACATAGTATGGCATTGAAAACTCTAGTCGGAGATTCTGGATTATTGATACAACAGAAGGGAAGAAAAAAAAAGACAACAACAAACCAGAGAAACACAAACAATAAGTCATGACAAACAAAAGCAGATAAACAAAAACACAATGGAAAAAGGCTCTTCAATCTTCTCAAGCCTGCTGAGCTGGAATAGCTGCATTCTCTTCTGGTGTGGTGTTGCTGTCTGATTCGGGAGTTTCAGAATCGTTCTCTTCAGTTTTTTCATCGTCAAGAAACACGGGAAGAAGCTCAGCCAACAGACTAGCAGCTAAAGGAAGACCACGAGACTTGTTCATCAGCTCATCTATGCATTTCTTGTCATTCCTTGGAGGCTTTTCCCCATTCTTTATGAGGGCTTCTTCATATATGTTCCAGACACTTCCAGTATCAGTCAGCGGCCAAAGACGATGTATCTCATGTTCCTCTGCAACTAGATTCTTTGCCAGAGTATCCTTCTCATCCTCATTCCTGGTCGTGTATATGACTCTTCCACCAGATCCTTTAGGGAATCCATCTGACAGATACTTTCCCCATTTCTTCTCCTTGTTGAGTTTCTCCTCGTCGTCCTGAAGAATCTCGTCCCAGCTGTCCTCTTCTCGCACATCATCAAAGACAATCAGATACTTCTTCCACCTCAGACTCAAGTGAAGTGCATAGAGCAGAGCAGAGAGCTCCTTCTCTTCCGCCGTATCTCTATCAATTTCTCCAGCTTGTTGATTGCTTGCATTTTCCTGATTCTCCTTAACTTCATTATTAGCATCTCTATGGATAGTTTCGAGGATCGAATCTTTGACTCCGAGAGCTGTCAAGATCTTCTTCAACACATATATCTTCCCATCAAGTCTCTCCTTTTCAGGGCTGTTGTTTTGACCCTTCTTTCTGTCCATGGAAACCCAAATCCTCGGGGCATAAACACTCGTCACATCTCTGTCATTGAAGATCTTCTTGCATAATGCTGTCTTCCCAACACCATACTCTCCGACAATCACAAGACTCTTGAACTCCTTTTTAACCTTTTGATCCAACAAGAAGTGCTTCAGGGACTTGATCTCGTTCTCGAACCCATGTATTGTTGGAACCGGAGGTGAAGAGTCGGTTACCACACGATCCTCCTCAGCGGGCATATCCTCAGTCTTGTCCTTCCTCTTCTTCAAAATTGCTGCAGAAAGATGTTGTTTTTGTTTGGGATCTTCTACATCTTTTTCGTAGCGACTAGTGCGCCAGGTTTCATATTGGTCATGGAAGCGGGCTGAGAATTCTTTTTTGACTCCTCCGTGCACTGTTTCTGGAGGCATATTCAAGCAAAGCTTCAGAAAAAAAAAATAGTTGAAATCTGCAGGAAAGAAGACGAAGACAAAAAAAGGATATGCAAAGCAGAGAGAGGGAGAGGTATGTGAATAATAATAACTTAAGTATAATAACACTTTATTTTTATCATTTTCTCATTATCAATATAAAATAGATTTTTGTTCCGTTAACTCATACTATATGATATTCCCTCCCTTTCATAATATTTGTTGTCTTCACAATATAAAATGTTTCTAATTTTTTATGCAATTTTTAGATTAATTTTTTATTTTATTATACAATATTGTATATAATTTGGTTAAATTTTTTTTAAAAGTAATTATTTTTTAATATGTGTGTTTTAACTCAAACATTTTATATTTTAAACCGGAAAGATTATAAAAACGCTTAGGCAGTAATGCAATATGGATATAGACAACTAAACAAGCCTTGCCTGTGTTGGTTGACCCTAAAAAATACTCCAAAAAAAAAGATAAGTTTTGAGCTTTAAAAAAAAAAAAGTTAACTAAAAACAGATTAACGTATTTTATTTTTGACAACATGCCTTTAGTTTTTTTTTTTAATGAATGTAAAAATTTGAAATCAACAAAAAACTGTTCTGTATTAAATGCAAAACCTACCTTTCAACCATAAACAATGAATAATGTGC
Source organism: Camelina hispida (assembly GCA_023657505.1). NCBI lineage: Eukaryota > Viridiplantae > Streptophyta > Magnoliopsida > Brassicales > Brassicaceae > Camelina > Camelina hispida. The sequence goes on from CP094637.1 coordinate 34,781,327, forward strand.
ATAAATTTTTTTAACTATAGATATGACTATTTAACTAAAAAAATACACCGTTCCCACGTCGATAGTAAACAGAACTAAAATCTTTTTGTTTTTCTTTTCATTTGGCAGCCCGAGTTAAAGTCTTTGTAAATAAAAATAAAAGGAAAAGAAAACAAAATTAAAAGACCCACATCCAAAAGTCATCGTTAGACAAGTCGTCATAATACATCCAACCAACCCAAGTGTAACATTTTATTAGCATTATATATCCAGTCCAGCTGTAGGAATGATGCCAACTCGTTGTCCGAAAATTTTGTCAATCACATGAGACAAGACGTGGGAAAATATTTATTTTGGTTAGTAAACTCTTCATTTTTTTTTTGGAAAATAAAGATGTGTTTTAAAACCAAATTATATCTAGGAGAAATGTTGACAAATCATATCCTATTTGTATTTAATTACTGGCTGGTAAATAATAGCTACCGAGTAGGTTCCACAAGAAAACGTGATTTTCAATAGAAATTGACGAAGCAAGAAGTGGGGTTCACAAAGGATAGGTATTAAAATTCCATTTTTTGTTTGCCCAAAAACAAATTACGATTTATTTGTAAATTGCTGTCTTTTTACTTAAATATACGAACGTTTAGCGGATTGAGTATACAGATTTGTAGATAAATGTATGATAACTAGAAAAAAGTGCTAAATAGAAAAGAAATCTTACTTTAATTTCTTTAACAAGTTTCTTGGAGAAGTAACAAAAGTATTCATATGTGCAAACTTTGTTGTCTTGTCGCTCATTCCAATTTTCTAAGGCCATTTGAAATCACCTCGTACACTTTAGTTTTAATTAAACATATTTGATTCTGTAACCATATGATTTTTAAGAAGACGAAAGGATAAAGACAAGTTCAAAATTTGTTTTTAAAAACTGATTATGTTTTTAAGTATTGTTTTCAAAACAATTCTCGTAAAAAAATAAGTTAAATACATTATATAGCAAAAAGGATAAGATAATGAACTATACAAGCATATACAGTATTTTATTCCCTTCGTCCAGTGGGATAATTGTTTATTTTTGTTTTGTTTTGAGTCAGGTAATAAGTCTAAAGTAAATAATTTTTTTAACAGCAGACAAGAAAGATAAATTCAAATTATATCGTATAAAAAAAAAAATTTTAAAAAGAAAGAAAAAGACTTAAGAGCTCTATGAACATGTTTGACTAACCTCAAGGTCTCCAAGAAGCCTTCAATGGCTGTCCACCCAGAATAACTCAAACCTTCACACCAAAAAAAAAGAAAAAGCCAAACACATCTTCAGTTCTTGTTCGTTTCATTCAATAAATCAGTTTGAAGATGAACCCAATCCCAGAGCCTATCAAGGACATATGGGACAAATGGAGTATCCGGAGTACCTTAATCTTCAGTCTCAGTCTTCAAACATTTCTCATTTTCGTTGCACCCCAAAGAAAACGCTCTTCCAATAAGGTTTGGCTCTCTCTCATTTGGTCAGCTTACCTTCTTGCTGATTGGTCAGCCAACTTCGCCGCCGGACAAATCTCAGATAGTCAAGGGGATGATCCAGAACCCGGAGACCCGATTAAGAGCGCCGAATTGTTTGCTTTCTGGGTTCCTTTCTTGCTCTTGCATCTCGGTGGTCCGGATACAATCACTGCCCTGGCCCTTGAAGATAACGAGCTATGGCTCAGGCACTTGTTGGGTCTTTTCTTTCAATCTGTTGCAACCGTTTACGTGCTTTTGCAATCGTTACCCAATGCTCTTTGGAAACCCATTTTGCTGGTGTTTTCGGCCGGGGTTATCAAGTACGTCGAGAGGACATTATCTTTGTACCTGGCGAGTCTTGACAAGTTCAAGGATTCCATGATTCAGCGGCCTGATCCTGGACCAAACTACGCGAAGCTCATGGAGGAATACGCAGCCAAGAAAGATATGAAGATGCCTACACAGATTATCAAGATTGGAGAGCCTGAGAAAGATCCAAAAGCCACTGCTCAGGTTAGGCCTCCAAGGGAGCTCACTCCACTCAATATTCTCCAGTATGCTTATAAGTACTTCAATATCTTCAAAGGTCTTGTGGTTGACCTCATCTTTACGTTTCAAGAACGAGCTGAGAGCAAGAGATTCTTTAACTCTCTGGACGCAAACGAAGCTTTAAGAATCTTAGAGGTTGAGCTCAACTTTATCTATGAAGCTCTGTACACGAAAGCCGAGATCTTGCATAATTGGATAGGGTTCCTCTTCAGGTTCATCGCCCTGGGATGCCTCATAGCAGCTCTACGCATCTTTCAATACAAGAACAAGAAAGATTATAGTGAATTTGATGTTGGCCTTACTTACGCATTGCTGGTAGGAGGAATAGCTCTGGACTGCATCGCTCTTATCATGTTCTGTGCATCTGACTGGACGTTTGTCAGATTGAGGAAGATGAAGGATGAGGTGGACGAAGAGGACACCCGGATCGACCACATTCTTAACTGGATTCTTAACAAGATCCTCGGGGTCAGGGATTTGAAGACGGAGGACTATGATAAATGCTTCAAGAAAACACCCGGCAAGGTTACCAACAAAACACCAGGTCATGAGAAGTCTGACAAGAGTACCGAGAAAACAGCAGTTCTCGACAAGAGTACCGGAGAAACACCAGGTCAGGAATTGTCTGAGAAGAGTACCAAGAAAAAACCGTGTCATGATGTGCTCGACACGAGTTTCATATATCGCAGGTGGTCAGAGTATGTACATGCACACAACCTGATCGAATACTGCTTATGTTTGAAACCGGAGCGAATCCACCATACCAAGGGTGGGATACACCTCGCCTTTGACACGGTTATCAACACCCTTTACATTGGACTCATATTCGAAACAATTGGAAGAGTCATTGCATCCTGTTATACAGGAATAAAAAAGACAAGTCATGAGATTTTCAAGTGGATTGACGGCAACATAAGTGATGCGTGCAAGAAATACAATAGATTGAATGAAGAGTACATTAGGTTGTGCTTCTTCTGCTTATTTTACATTCCTAGTCTACCTGGACGCGCAATCAAAAGTTTTATAGACTTCTTTGGCATCGAAGCTCAGCTAGATGAGGTGATCTACACGTCCAGTGATCGTCTCACCCTGGATCTGTGGGTACACATATTCGGAGAGGTTAAAGCCAAATCCCGTTTTGCTGATGACTCTGAAAGCGCCATGAGGGTATCTTCAGCTAGAGGAGACTGGACGCTACGTGACATACAAGGTGACAAAGCAACAGAAAAAAAACGTGAGAAACTTCTACGCTATGTGATGGAGATGGATTATGATCAGAGCCTCCTGGTGTGGCATATTGCCACTGAGCTCTTATACCAAACAGACGAAACAAAAGAATTTAGTGAAGCGTATCACAGCGCCCGTGAGTTCAGTAAAATTCTTTCAGACTACATGATCTACCTCCTAATGATGCAACCAACTCTGATGTCAGCTGTTGTTGGTATTGGAAAGATAAGATTCAGAGACACTTGCGAAGAGGCTCAGAGGTTCTTCGACAGGAGACATATCCCGGGCAAATCCAAGAAGAAGAAAGACATTGTAAAGGTAGCCAGCGACGCGATTTTATCAGTGGCGGTTCCAGCGAAAGCTGAGCCAATCGACGTGAAAGGTGACAGAAGCAAGTCCGTCCTGTTTGACGGGGCCATGCTTGCTAAAGAGCTAAAGGGTTTAAGCAAGAACAAGGAGGACGACACAGAGATGTGGAAAATAATGAGCCAAGTGTGGGTTGAGTTGCTTTGTTATGCAGCGACAAAGTGTGGTGCTATAGAACACGCAGCTCAGCTAAGCAAAGGAGGAGAACTCATCAGCTTTGTTTGGCTATTGATGGCTCACTTCGGATTAGGAGACCAGTTCCAGATCAACCAAGGAGATGCCAGAGCCAAACTCATTATAGGCAAGTGATCGAATAAGTAACGAAAGTAACATTAGCTTTCCCCCTCCAATTTGCTTCCATTGTGGTGTTTTTTTTGTGTCAAAGGAACTGTTTGCAGCTTTCATATCTTCCTATCTGTTCTGTGATCATCTGCATTGTGTAACTCTCCTATCTTCCTAGTTCTGTCTATGCCACATTCATTTATCTAAGCTTGGTTGATTCCTGTGATATTATACTCTTCTATACAACCAAAAAGACAACTCTCCAAAAGTTCCAACTAAAAGAAATCGAACAAATTGTTTGAATCCAGCGTGAATGGAGTAATCGTGGACATTATCTAATCAGAGAGCAAATTTCAGAATCTCACCGGGCAAACGATGGTGCCTCGAATCAACGATTTGCTTATAGAACCCTAATCAAAGAGTACCAAAGACACCCAAGTTCATATGAAATTAGGACCCAAAAAGGCAAAAACTCAGAAGATCATCATGAATCGTAGAACCTTACTCTCTTCATCGTTATCTCTTCAATTCAGCGGAAGGCTTTACTTTTGTGAATGTCGCTGCGACGAAAATTTCAATTATCGATCTCAATTTCAATTTTTGACCTAACTACACACTTGTTTTAAGTTTTCCTTGCTCTTAATTTTTGGACTTGTATTTTTCTTTCTTTTTTTCAGTTTTGAAAATTTTAAACATTTTGGACCTTTTGCCCAAAAATAAGAGGGGTAGTAGTTTGGGATTTAAAGACCATTTTGAATGATTTTAAAAGTTTTGTAACATATGTTGTTATTCAATAACACTATTTAAAATTTGGTGTTTTTTTTTTTACAACAAAGTACAAAATTGACTCAAACAGGCCAATGTGTAGGAACATTCTTTACATAGGTAACTAAATGCAATAATGTGCGAACACATCGCGCAAGATTATCCGCTTTACCATTCTGATAGCGAGGAACATAGACCAAAGAAAAGAAAACAAACTCCTCCTTATCCGTCTGTATGTCCTCCAAATAAGGCGTAAACACTGGCCACTTGGAAGGCGAAGACACCATCTTCACTAAGTTGGAGCAGTCGGTGAGAAAAACAACAAATTGATTATCTTCCCCAATCATACAGCGCATAGCCCAAACAAGGGCTTCAATCTCGGCAATCTCGGCATGAAGAGGAGATAGACTATGGCGATGGTTGGCAGCACCCATAATAGGGGCATCACCCCAGGCGCAGTACAAAACCATCCTCTACCCGCAAAACGATCTGTCGCTTTCCAAGAACCATCTACAAAACAAGTATAGCTCGATAGAGACCTAGGAACCCCTACACCCCCATTTCCATGGTGTCCTGCCACAACGGGTTCATCCGTAGCTAAGACCAGATCATCCACTTGAGCCAAAGCCCATGATTTTGCCTCATCCTCCGCCAACCGCAAAATGGCTAGGGGATTGGAATCAAGGTTACCAAAAAGCTTATCATTACGCGCTTTCCAGATATACCACAGAATCCAAGGGAAAAAGTCATACTCTAGAACATCTTTAAACCGCCAAAAGAGAAAATCCATATTTATGAAAACAGAGTCCGAGGGGAAAAAACCCGGGGCTGTCGGAAAATGCGACTAAGCCAAACCTGTCTAGCTGGCGGGCACTCAAAGAGTATGATTAATCGTCTCCTCCTTGAAGCCACACAAACCACATACTGCATCACAGCTCATACCGCGTTTGCGGAGGTTTGCTGTAACCGCTACACAACCTGAAAGAACTTGCCACATAAAATGCCGAAGCTTTGGTGGACACCTGATTTTCCATACGTAAACCTGAAGAGGCACAATGCTTGGTCCAAATACTTCCGAGTCAAATACTTCCGAAGAGGCAAAATTTGGTGTTATTAGTTGTGAATTTGTAAAAAGTTGTCTAAAATCTTGATAAATATAGTGTTATTGGATTAAGAGTTTTATAAAGTCATTAAAAGTTTTATGTTATTCAATTAAAACAAAAGAATTTTGGATTGTTCATAAATTCAAATATAATGTTATAGGTTTGGGATTTTATATCATTTCCTTCATAACAAAAGTCATGAAAACTCTTTCATCAATAGATTGTGAATCCCATAACTTTTTGTTGTTATTTTTTTGAAAAGAAAACGTGGGTTTTTTTGGGATATATATTCATAGCTTGCTCTGTCCTCATCTCTTCGATTCTTCTCTCAGACTCAACATATCTTTATATCAACCTTTTTGTTACGTATTGGGTAGAGAGAATTTTTTCTCAATTATGTGTTCGGTTGTTAGTTCATATCAACTAACCTTAACACTAAATCTCAATTATGTGTTCGGTGGTTTATGAAAGTCGTCGTGGTGACACATTGTGTTGTGAGGATATATGTTAATAACTTGCATAAACTATCATGGTGAAATTATGTGTTTGGTGGGTCTAGTTGTAAGGAAGATGAGAGAGATAAATAAGAGATGTTTTTTTTTTTCACAGAAACTTTGCATAAACAAAAGAATATTGTGTTATATTATTTTAGAAAGATTTTACAAGAATTGATTAGAGATTTTACTAGATTAGGAAAAACAAATCAGCAAGATTTTAAAAAACTTCCTAACAGTCACCTAAAATCCTTCATTTTATACTTTCCATAATTTTATTTAAAGTCATTAAAATTCTCTTAAAATCTGAAAACAATACCCCTTCTGAAATAAAAATTTGGACTCACACCTAATGTGTTTCCAAGACTTTTTTTAATACTACTATATTAATTGGAAAGTATAAATATGAAACTAACCTTAAAATGTGTAAGAAATTACATTCAATTGTCATTAGAAAAATCTAATTATAATTAATTAATTAATTAAATAAATATAATTGATTAAAAAGAAAAAACGGTGACAGATCAAAAATAAAAAAAAAATCTAGAAAAAGAAAAAAATATATTGAAATCAAAACTAATATGTACTTGAAAAAAAATTAAAAGCTAACACAGATAATTATTAGTTAAAAAAAATATTTTCTCTCTCTAATAAAATTATGGACGCAAATTTCTAATTTAAAAAAAAATAAAAAATAAAAACCAATCAGAATTTCAAAAACTAAGATTTTATATCCAAGTATACAATTAAATTATTTTTAATAACTAGATTCCGAAGATTTTATTAAGTTCAAATTATGATTCTCCTATCATCTTTTTTTATTTTATTTATATTTTTTTGGAATTTTATATTATACTTATGATTAATAAATATGCAGATTTTTTTCTGCATTGTATGTTGTGATTTGAATTTTTAAAAACGAAAATATTTTTTACTGTAAAATATATATTACTCTATGGAAAAATGTTTGTTTTAATTTCCACATTTGCGGGTTGGTAAAACTAAATTTATATAGTTGATAAATTAATAAATTTTATTTTCTCACAATTATAATATTAAAATTATTACTTCATATTTCACAAAATATTGATACAAATACAACAAACAAACAATATAAAACTGTAATCTACATCAAAAATAAAATACTAGAATATTCTAAAATAATTAGTATTACAAAGACATATATAGATTTATAGAACAATTAAAATAAATATTATTTCAAACAAAATTTTTTTTTTAAATAAATATAACAATAATTTTTATTATTATATTATAATTTTTAAAAAATATTGATCCGTAAATTGAAAGAAAAACAAAAAATGTTGATCCGTGCTTTTAAGCACAAGATATCTTCTATTAATCAACAAAAGTGTTTACAAGACTCAAGATATATGTTTTCCGATAAAACAAGTTTTTTTTACTGGTTTCACGTAAATTAACCTCAAAATCAAATGACTCTGATTATTCAATATAAGTATCAATCAAGTAAGATAAGGAAACATTTAGTTTATTTTTTTATGTGCAAGCCAACCATAAATAAAGAAGAATTTTTAAATTTCAGTATTGGTCAATGGTCAGTTGGTCACTAAATAAATGACTCGATTTAATAAAGACTAACTCGGGTCTGTTCAGTGATAACTATGGTTAAACTTTATAACATTATTATAAACATGACGACAATTTTTTTTCTTATTTAGTAACCATAACAATCATACGCTTACTAACTCCAGTCTAACGCCATAACCATTCAAATCTGACTTTGGATAAATGTATACTTTTTTACTAAAACGACGGGAGCTCAACTAATGAATGACACTTGAACTTTTACTACTACTACATTTTGATAAATATAAAAAAGACCAATAATAGCTAAGTCGTCTCTTGACGTCCAAAAACAAAAAAAAACAAGTCGTCGTCTCTCAACCCTGCCAAAAACCAAAGGACGCATTGATTGATTAACTCAGCAGCTCAGGTCTAGCTGGTTTAATTTTTTTTAATTGGCAAACTAACTAATTTACAATTTAAAAAGTTACGCATTGATCGAATAAAAATAACATTTTTACGGTGTGGATACCAACAGTAATTTTTTTATAAACAATTTGCAATAATATATGACAAAAATGCAAAACTAGTTATTAATTTTGCAAAAAAAAAAAAAAGAAACCCAGCTAAACCTGAGTTGCTGAGTCGTCCTCTCTCTTTCTCTCCGAGTGAGGAGCCCTCTGGTAAGAAAAATAAGAAAGAACAACATCAATGGCTTCTTGAAAACATTCCACAAACCCCCCAAATTTCTCAAGTAAATCTGAGAAAAAAAGAAACATCTCAGTAACCGAAAGAGAGAGAAAGAGATAAACAAAGAAGAACCACATCGAGAGAGAGAGAGAAAGGAAGAATCTTTATCTTTTTTCTCCTCAAGAGAGCAAATATGGTGGACGTGATTCCAAAACACATCAAAGACGTCTGGGATAGATGGAACATAAGAGGAGCAGTCATTCTAAGTCTTACCCTTCAAGCCATTCTCATTTGCTTCTCTCCTCTAAGGAAACGCACACCAAGAAGGCTCTTGATCATGCTCGTTTGGTCCTCTTACCTCTTGGCAGATTGGTCTGCTAATTTCGCTGTTGGTCTCATCTCCAAAAATCAAGGTAAAGAACTCAAACCTGATGACCCTCCACAGGACAAAAAGCTCATGGCTTTATGGGCACCTTTCTTGCTCTTGCATCTTGGTGGACCTGACACAATCACAGCTTTCGCGCTTGAAGATAACGCTCTCTGGCTCAGACATGTCTTTGGGCTTGTCTTTCAGGCAATTGCTGGTGTCTATGTGGTTCTCATGTCTCTGCCCAATAGCCTTTGGGTGATTATACTCTTAGTCTTCATTTCTGGGACTATAAAGTATCTGGAGAGGACAACGGCTTTGTATAGTGCCAGTTTAGACAAGTTTAGGGACTCTATGATTCAAGCACCAGATCCAGGACCAAACTATGCGAAGCTCATGGAGGAGTACAAGGCCAAGAAACTGGCGAAACTGCCAACCAAGATCATTCTGATTGATGAGCCTGACAAGGAAAATAGGCCTAAGAAATTAGAGCATCCATCATTAGCCTCGAAGAACAGAGGAGCGTTGACCCATCTTGAGATTGCTCAGTATGCTTACAAGTTCTTCAACACATTCAAGGGCCTAGTTGTCAACCTTATCTTCAGCTTCAGGGAGCGTGATGAGAGTCTAGAGATATTTGAGAATTTGAAGAGTCCAATAGAAGCTTTGAGGATCATTGAGATAGAGCTTGGTTTCCTCTATGATGCTCTCTTCACCAAGATCGCTGTTCTTCATACTGTATTTGGAACTGTCTCTCGGGTTGTTGCATCTGGTACCCTTGTGGCCGCATTCATTATCTTTCATAAGAAAGATAACAAAGGCACAGAATTTCATCCAGCTGATGTTAAGGTTACCTACACGCTGTTTGCAGTTGGCCTAGTTTTGGATTTCATATCCATCCTCTTGTTTCTGTTCTCAGACTGGACATGTGCTACACATAGTAGCTTGAAGGACGATCCAGAAGAGCCTCTATCATGGAAAGATAGAACTTTCGACAAGTTACTTGGTTTAAGAAAGCTACAATGGACGGAGCAAGTGTGCAAGCATAAGTGTACCACAGAAGGTAAGAAACCCTGTATCAAGGAAGGTGATAAGTGTTCAATAGAACAGAAGCATCACGTGCTCACGACGACATTCTTTCTCCGGAGGTGGTGTGGAAGCATCAACGTATTCAACTTTATAGCTTTTGCCACAAAAGCAGAGGTAGTGAGGATCCACGATGCCAGAGGTGATTTCCGCCGCATCTCATGGGTGATCATATCTTTCCTATTTATAAAAATTAACTGGGTTATCCAGAAAGTTGTTGGATGGATTGTCGACGTGATCAATGATGTGCACAGATGGATCAGTCACAAAGTCAATGCGTTTTCAAGAAGCCGTCCATGGGCTCGTCGTACTATCCACCCTATCTATTTCGAGTTCATAGCCCGCATCCCACATTTCATCAAATCTGTGTGGGATATCCTCAGCGAGTTCTTCGACATCTCAGATACACTTGATATGGTCCATAAGACGCTATTTGTACACGGAGAGCCCTTAACGAGAGAATTGTGGGAGTTCATGTTCGAAGAGCTTAGAAACAAATCAAAGTATGGAGACAGTCCTGAAAATGCCAAGAGGATATCTTTGGCTCGGGGAGAATGGACTTTAAGAGAGAACCTGCCAGCGGATGCAGAACGTGAAAAACTGGTACGTTATGTCACAAAGGTTGATTATGATCAGAGTCTTTTAATGTGGCACATCGCAACCGAGCTCTGTTACCAACAACACGAGGACGAGATTATCCCAGTGAGTACTGAGGAAAAAGCAAAGCATTACAGTAACCGCGAGTTCAGCAAAATCATCTCAGACTACATGATGTATCTCCTGATCTTGCAACCCAGTCTGATGTCCGAGGTAGCTGGAATTGGGAAGATAAGATTCAGAGACACATTGGCTGAAGCTGACAAGTTTTTCGAGAGGAGGCATATCGAGGACAAGAGAAGCGTGAAGATAGCCACCGAAAATATTCTGAACGTCAACAGTGAAACTGACCCAATGAGCGTGAAGGGAGATCGAAGCAAGTCTGTGTTGTTTGACGCGAGCAGGCTAGCCAAAGACCTTACAGAGATGGAGAAGACACACAAAAAAGACAAATGGGAGATACTGAGCAAAGTGTGGGTGGAACTTCTCTGTTATGCAGCTTGTCACTGCGACGCTACGGCTCACGTGGAGCAACTAAGCAGAGGCGCTGAGCTCATAAACTTTGTGTGGCTTCTAATGGCTCACTTTGGACTAACAGATCAGTTCCAGATCAACAAAGGAGATGCCAGGGCCAAACTCATTATAGGCAAGTGAGTGAACATGATGAACAAAAACATTTGTATTTCTTTCTACTCTTTTCTGCTCAAAAACAATGAACTCTTTCTTGCATAGAGAGATGATGACATTTATTTGTATGCTTTTGTGATTGACTTATCCCAAAATAGTTTTCATATTTCCAACAAGGGTTGTTATGACATGTATGAGGTTTGCTCCTAAGATCATTCTAGCTGAGTCCAGATTACACATTTTCAAACCGGCGAAAGAAGAGTGTGAAGTATCTCAATGCGTACCTTAACCAATGGAGAGATTCTGAACAAAACTGAAGGAATCTACCTATAATCCCTTCGTCCCATTTATTTTTAAAGAACCTGTGGGAGCTTTGAATAATAAGTAACAGCTTAACCTTTTTAGTAGCTGGCAAAAAGGAAAATTTCAAAAGGTATATTAGTAATAAGTTAGCAACAGATAAGAAAATAAGATAAAATTTCAAAAGAATCATATAAAACTAAAAACTAAAAACTAAAAAGAAAGACTAGAGAGCTAACATGTACCACAAGGTCTCCAAGAAGACTTCAATGGCTGTCCACCCAGAATAAGTCAAACCTTCACACACACACAAATAAAAGTAAAAACAAAAGCCAACAGCAAATAACGTTAAACAGAAAAAGAAAGGATCTCATAAACCATCAGTTCTTGTCTGTTCCAGCAAATCATTTTTGAGGATGGTGAACGGAATCCCAAAGCTTATCCAGGACATCTGGGACGTATGGAGTATTAGAAGTACCTTAATATTCAGTCTCAGCCTTCAAACATTTCTCGTTTTCTTTGCACCCCACAGAAAACGCTCGTCCAAAACGGTTTTACTCTCTCTCATCTGGTCAGCTTACCTTCTTGCTGATTGGTCAGCCAATTTCGCTGTGGGACAAATCTCAGATAGTCAAGGAGATGATCCTGAACCCGGGGAACCCAAAAAGAACGGCGAATTGCAAGCGTTCTGGGTTCCTTTCTTGCTCTTGCATCTAGGTGGTCCGGATACAATCACTGCCCTGGCCCTTGAAGATAACGAGCTATGGCTCAGGCACTTGTTGGGTCTCTTCTTTCAAGCAGTTGCAACCTTTTACGTGCTTTTGCAATCCCTACCCAATGCTCTTTGGAAACCCATTTTGCTGGTGTTTTCGGCCGGAGTGATCAAGTATGTCGAGAGGACATTAGCTTTGTACCTGGCGAGTCTTGACAAGTTCAAGAATTCCATGATTCAGCGGCCTGATCCTGGACCAAACTACGCGAAGCTCATGGAGGAATACGCGGCCAAGAAAGATATGAAGATGCCTACACAAATTATCAAGATTGAAGAGCCTGAGAAAGATCCAAAAGCTGATGCTGAGGTTAGGCCTAAGACCCTCACTCCACTCAATATTCTCCAGTACGCGTATAAGTACTTCAATATCTTCAAAGGTCTTGTGGTTGATCTCATCTTTACATTTCAAGAACTAGCTGAGAGCAAGAGATTCTTTAGCTCGCTGGAAGCAGATGAAGCTCTAAGAATCTTAGAGGTTGAACTCAACTTTATGTATGAAGCTCTATACACGAAAGCCAAGATCTTGCATAACTGGATAGGATTCATCTTCAGGTTCATTGCCCTGGGATGCCTTATAGCAGCTCTCTGCATCTTCCAAAACAAGAACAAGGCCGAGTATGGTGGATTTGATGTTGGCCTTACTTACGCATTGCTGTTTGGAGGAATAGCTCTGGATTCCATTGCTCTTATTATGTTCTGTGCATCTGACTGGATGTTTGTCAGACTGAGGAAGATGAAGGACGAGGTGGACGATAAAGACACCAGGTTCGACGACATTCTGAATTGGATTCTTGACAGGATTCTCGGGGTCAGGGAGTTGAAGACGGAGAAGTACTATCAATGCTTCAACAGTACTAAGAAAACAACGTCTCATGATGTGCCCAACAAGAGTACCGATGACGAACCGTATCATGAAGTGCTCAACACGAGTTTCATATATCGCAGGTGGTCCGAGTATGTACATGCTTACAACCTGATCGAATATTGCTTAAGTTTGAAGCCGGCGCGAATCCACCATACCAAGGGTTTAATACACAACGTCTTTGACAGAATCATTATTGGACCTGCCATCAAATTTATAATAAGTGGATTTGCAACCATTGAAGAGACATGTTATCATATTCTCAAGTGGATTGACAGAAACATAAGTCTTTGGTACAGGGATCACAAATGGGTAAATGAGGGTTACATTGGGATGTGCTTCTACTGCATATTTTACATTCCTCGTGTACTTGTAGTTTCTATAAAGAAATTAATGGACTTCTTTGACGTCCAAGCTCGCATTCAAGGTCAGCTAGATGAGGTGATCTACACATCCAGTGATCGTCTCACCCTGGATCTGTGGAAACACATATTCAGAGAGGTTAAAAGCAAATCTCGTTTCGCTGATGATTCTGAAAGCGCCGTGAGGTTATCTTCAGCTAGAGGTGACTGGACTCTGCGCGACATAAAAGGTGAAGACAAAGAAACAAAAAGAAAGCGTGAGAAACTTCTACGCTATGTGACAGAAATGGATTATGGTCAGAGCCTCCTTGTGTGGCATATAGCCACTGAGCTCTTATACCAAACAGACGAAACAAGAGAAGGCACTAATGTGAATCATAGCAACCGTGAGTTCAGTAAAATCCTTTCAGACTACATGATTTACCTCCTAATGGTGCAACCCACTTTGATGTCAGCTGTTGTTGGCAATGGAAAGATAAGATTCAGAGACACGTGCGAAGAGGCTAAGAGGTTCTTTTATAGGAGGCATATCTTGGATAGATTCAGAAATATAGTCACCGATGCAAAGGGAGCCAGCTTGGCAATTTTATCAGTGGCGGCTCCAGCAAACGCTGAGACCATGGACGTGAAAGGTGACAGAAGCAAGTCCGTCCTGTTTGATGGGGCCAAGCTGGCCAAAGAGCTTAATGGTTTAAGCAAGCACGAGGAGGACGAGGCAAATATGTGGAAAGTAGTGAGCCAAGTGTGGGTTGAGTTGCTTTGTTATGCAGCAACAAAGTGTGGCGCAATAGAACACGCAGCTCAGCTAAGCAAAGGAGGAGAACTCATCAGCTTTGTTTGGCTACTGATGGCTCATTTCGGATTAGGAGACCAGTTCCAGATCAGCCAAGGAGATGCCAGAGCCAAACTCATTATAGGCAAGTGATCGAATAAGTAACAAAAGTAACATTAGTTTTCCCCAATTTGCTTCCATTGTATTTTTGTGTCAAGGAGTTATTTCTTGGAACTGTTTGCAGCTTTCACGTCATTGCCATTAATTCTCTGTTCTGCATTGCAACTCCTGTCGTTCTTCTGTCACTGACACATTCATTTACGGGAGCTTGATTGATTCCTGTGTTACTCTATAGAACCAAAAGACAACTCCCCCAAAATCAAAATCAATAAACTAAATTAGTAGTAATCGAACAAGATTAATAGTTCTTTGAATCCACCATTAGTGAAGCAATCGGGGACATCATCTAATCAGAGACAACTTCAGAATCTTAAAATTGTTGCAACCCAGAATCACAACTTAAACCCTATTGAAGAGAACCAGAAAACACCAAATTGATCATGAATCGTTTCCGCGAACCTTCCGAATCATATCATCCTACATCTCTCTATCGTAATCTCTTCAATTCAACTGAAGCTTTTGTGAATGCCGCAGCAACGAATTTTTCAATTTTAGACCTAGATTTTGTTGTTTATTGGGCTGTAAATTATCTTGAATTTGAATATAATATCTTATATATATATCTGAAAGTAGAGTAATTTGGAGATATTGCTTTTGTCAACTAATAACAAAATTAAATGGCCAGAAAACTAGAAAAATTTATAAAATTTAATAATACAAGTCATTTATTTATAGCTTTATTTTATGCATAACAGTATAACACACGATTCTTACCTTATTATTATATACTAAATTATTTCACAACAATAAAAGTATGTTTTAAATCTTCATTATTAATTATTATTCTTTTGGTCAATGGAGTTATTAATTACTTACTATACAACGACTCGATTTCAGAAAGACTAACCCGATACAGTCTTGAAAGATGCTTAGTCGTCGCTCTCTTCCGAGTGGGCTTCTGTTGAAAAAAGAAAGAGAAAGAACAACATCAATGGCTTCCCAAAAAACATTCCACAAACAAAAGAGAGAGAGGGAGGGGAAAAAATAAGAGTTTTCTTCCTCAAGAGAGCAAAAATGGTGGAAGTGATACCAAAACATATCAAAGATGTGTGGGATAGATGGAACATAAGAGGAGTAATCATTCTAAGTCTTACCCTTCAAGCCATTCTCATTTGCTTTTCTCCTCTAAGGAAACGCACACCAAGAAGGCTCTTGATCTTGCTCGTTTGGTCCTCTTATCTCTTAGCAGATTGGTCTGCTAATTTCGCTGTTGGTCTCATCTCCAAGAATCAAGGTAAGGATCTCAAACCTGATGACCCTCCACAGGACAAAAAGCTCATGGCTTTATGGGCACCCTTCTTGCTCTTGCATCTTGGTGGACCTGACACAATCACAGCTTTTGCGCTTGAAGATAACGCTCTCTGGTTCAGACATGTCTTTGGACTTGTCTTCCAGGCAATTGCTGGTGTCTATGTGGTTCTCATGTCTCTGCCCAATAGCCTTTGGGTGATTATACTCTTGGTCTTCATTTCTGGGACTATTAAGTATATGGAGAGGACAGCAGCTTTGTACAGTGCCAGTTTTGACAAATTTAGGGACTCTATAATTGAAGCACCAGATCCCGGACCAAACTACGCGAAGCTCATGGAGGAGTACAAGGCCAAGAAAGAGGCAAGATTACCCATTACGATCATTCTGATTGATGAGCCTGACAAGGAACATAGGCCTAAGAAGTTAGAGCATCCCTCATTAGCCTCGAAGGACAGAGAAGCGTTGACCCATCTTGAGATTGCTCAGTATGCTTACAAGTTCTTCAACACATTCAAGGGCCTTGTTGTCAACCTTATCTTCAGCTTCAGGGAGCGTGACGAGAGTCTAGAGGTATTTGAGAATTTGAAGAGTCCAGAAGAAGCTTTGAGGATCATTGAGATAGAGCTTGGTTTCCTCTATGATGCTCTATTCACCAAGATCGCGGTTCTTCATAGCGTAAGTGGAACTGTCTCACGCATCGTTGCTTCTGGTACCCTTGCGGCTGCATTCATCATCTTTCATAAGAAACCTAAGAAAGGCAGAGAATTTCATCCAGCTGATGTTGTGGTTACCTACACACTGTTTGTAGTTGGCATAGCTTTGGATTTCATATCCATACTCTTGTTTCTGTTCTCTGACTGGACGTGTGCTGTACTTAGTAGCTTGAAGGATGATCCGGATGAGCCTGTAACATTGAAAGATAGATTTTTCGATTGGTTACTTAGTCTCAGACTGCTGCGTTGGAAGACACAAGAATGCCACAATAAAGGTTGGGATAAGTGTACCGAAGGTGATGATAAGTGTTCAACAGTACATAAGCATGACGTGCTCACAACGCGATTCTTCCTCCGGAGGTGGTGCGGAAGCATCAACGTATTTAACTTTATAGCTTACGCCACAAAAGCAGAGGTAAAGAGGATTCACGACGCAAGAGGTACTTTCCGTCGCTACTCATGGAAGATCATCTCTTTCCCATTCGAAACACTTAGCTTCACCATCCAGAAAGTATTTAGATATATTGTCAAGTTGATCAATGGTGTGCATAGGTGGATCAGCCACAAAGTCAATGAATTATCAAGAATCTATCCTTTGGCACGTTGTACCATTTACCCTCTCTATTTCGAGTTCCTCTCCCGCATCCCTCATTTCATCAAATATGTGTGGGATGTCCTCAGCGAGTTTTTCGACATCTCGGATACGCTTGATACAGTCCGCAAGACTTTGTTTGTGCACGGAGAGCCGATGACAAAACAGTTGTGGGAGTTCATGTTTAATGAGCTGAAATACAAATCAAAGTATGGAGACAGTCCTGAAAATGCCAAAAGGATATCTTTGGCTCGTGGAGAATGGAGTTTGCGAGACAACCTGCCAGTTAATGCAGACCATGAAAAACTGGTGCGTTATATCACAAACTTTGATTATGATCAGAGTCTTTTAATGTGGCACATCGCAACCGAGCTCTGTTACCAACAACACGAGGAAGATACTATCCCAGTGAGTACTGAGGAAAAAGCAAAGCATTACAGTAACCGCGAGTTCAGCAAAATCATCTCAGACTACATGATGTATCTCCTGATCTTGCAACCCAGTCTGATGTCCGAGGTAGCTGGAATTGGGAAGATAAGATTCAGAGACACATTGGCTGAAGCTGACAAGTTTTTCGAGAGGAGGCATATCGAGGACAAGAGAAGCGTGAAGATAGCCACCGAAAACATTCTGAACGTCAACAGTGAAACTGACCCAATGAGCGTGAAGGGGGATCGAAGCAAGTCTGTGTTGTTTGACGCGAGCAGGCTAGCCAAAGACCTTACGGAGATGGAGAAGACGCACAAAAAAGACAAATGGGAGATACTGAGCAAAGTGTGGGTGGAACTTCTCTGTTATGCAGCTTGTCATTGCGACGCTACAGCTCACGTGGAGCAACTAAGCAGAGGAGCTGAGCTAATAAACTTCGTGTGGCTTCTAATGGCTCACTTTGGACTAACAGATCAGTTCCAGATCAACAAAGGAGATGCCAGAGCCAAACTCATAATAGGCAAGTGAGTGAACAAAATCCAACTCTGCATTTGTACTTCTTTCTACTTTTTTCAGCTCAAAACAATGAATTCCTTCCTGCATAGAGATGATGACAGACATTTGTATGCTTTTGTGATTGAAATATCCCAAAATAGTTTTCATATTTCCGAACAAGGGTTATGACTTGTATGAGATCATCCTAGCTGAGAAAGAAGAGTACCTTAACCAATGGAGGTTTTGACCAACCAAGAAGCCGCAAGAAGAAAGCTTTTTTTTTGCCTCCATTGGATCCAACAACAATAAAGTCGAATCAATATCTTCAAATGAAGAAACCACAGCAGGATACACACATTCAAATCCAGTGAAATCGAAACCCTAAATGTTTCCATGACTACTGGAACAATCCTTTCTCCCTTCTAGTCTTCGATTCAATTTCAATTTCAGACGTACATTTTCACTCTAATTGACCTTTCGATACACAATCAAATTCAAATCCAAATGAAATCAAAACCCCAAACGCACATTGAATCTCGCAAACAAAACTCAACCATAGTGAAGAAAAAGCTTCTCTTATTTTCCGACTCTGATTTTTCTATTCCATGGATGGATCAATCCTTCTGCATTCTTTTCAATTTCGATTTCAGAATTACATTTTGTTTTTTTAGGGTTTTGCTTTTAATCCTTTTGGCAATTGCGAAAAATAGAATAAATACAGTACATTCGGGTAATTTATATACCTAATGTAAGTTGAATAAAGTGTCTTTTTTTTCTTTTTTTTCTTTTTTTTCTTCTTCTTCCTTTGAGATTTTTTTGGGGGAAATTACATATTATGTATTTTGTAAAGAGAAATTTCACAAAATAACACAATTTAAGTTTTTTTTTTCTAAAATACTATTTAAAATTTTTTCTAAAAATACTACAAATGTTTTTTTTCCAAAAATACCATAAACAAAATTGATTTTTCAATGGGTAAAAAACTTTTTTTAGGTTTGGATTGACAAATTTAAATTTAGAGTATAGTTTTTAGGGGTAAGGTTTAGTGTTTAGGATTTATGGGTTATTAATATAAAAACTTTAGTTTAATTTTGTGTTATTTTTGGAATAAATACATTTTAGTGATATTTCTGGAAAAATAACTCAAAGTAATATTTTTGGAAAAAACATTCATTTTATTGGTATTTATGAAAATTTCTTTTTTTGTAAATTGGCAAATGATTTTTTTTTTTGCCAATGTTCATCAAGATTAAAGATTATGTAGTTTGATAGTACAATAGTAAATTTAATGCCAATTAAAAAAGAAAAGAAAAAAAGAGAAAAAGAGTATAATATTACTCCATTCATTTTGTAATATATGATGTTTTAGAAAAAAAAATTACTTTTTTTGTTTTTTTGTTTTTTTTTGACAACAACAAACAAGAATGACTTAAACAAGCCAAAACGAAGGAACATTGTTCACATAGGTAACTAGATCATTTTGTGAGCGAGGGACGTAGACCAGATCAAAAGAATCGAACTCCTCTCTATAGAGATGTCAATTGGTCTCTAAAACCATGGGCTGTCCGGTCCAAATTAATTTGGACTGGTTTTGGTCATTACCAAATTTAAAACGGTCAAATGGGCATAAAACCAATTTAGCCCATTGAAATATGGTCCAAACTAATTCGGACGTGGGCTGTCCAATAACCCTAAAAAATTAGGGTTCTTACAATTTGGGGAAAACTTTTTTTTTTCATTTCTCTTAAAAAATTAGGGTTCTTAAAAAATTAGGGTTTTTATGAACTTTTAGTAAATTATGAGTCTTGAACCTTTATAATTATGAGTTTATGAACCTTTATAATTATGAATTTATGAACCTTTATAATTATGAATTTATGAACCTTTAGTAAATTATGAATATGGGTGTATTTTAACCAATGGACAAACCAATTGGTCATGGTCCAATTTGGTTTGGACAGATTTGGGTGTGGGTGTATTTGGGCTTTTGACCATAAATAACCATAAATGGTATGTGTCCAAATGGACATGCCCATTTGGTTATGGTCAGACCAATTTACAACCCTACCTCTCTATCCGCCTGTATGTCCTCCAAATAAGGAATGAAAGCTGGCCACTCAGAAGGTGAAGACACCATCTTCACTAAGTCGGAGCAGTCGGTGAAAAAAACTACAGATTGATTGTCTGCCCCAATCATACACCTCATTGCCCAAATAAGGGCCTCAAACTCGGCATGAATAGGGGAAAGACTGCGACGAGTGTTGGCAGCTCCCATAGAAGAGACACCCGAAGGTGTCGTACAGAACCAACCTCTTCCCGCAAAAACATCTGATGCTTTCCAAGAACCATCTACAAAACAACTGTATCTCGAAGAAAAGCGAGGGATTCCTAAACGCCCATTCCTAGCTATGACCGTCGCAGGAATATCTACCGGATCTAAAACCATATCCTCAGATTGCGCCTGAATCCAGGCCTTGGCCTCGTCCTCCGCTATCCGCAAAATAGCGAGAGGATTAGAATCGAGATTACTAAAAACCTTATCATTGCGTGCCTTCCAAATGTACCACAAAATCCAAGGAAAGAGATCCTGGGAAGGAACATTGGGAAAACGCCAAAAGAGAAAGTCCATATTGGTAAAAACTGAGCTCGATGGGAAAACTCCCATGGCTGTCGGAAACTGCGACAGCGCCCAAACCTGTCTCGCCGGTGAACATTCAAAGAGGACATGATTAATCGTCTCCTCCTGACATCCACAAAGACCACATGTAGCATCATCCCCTAAACCCCGTTTACATAGACTAGCCGTAACTGCTACACAGCCCGATAGCACCTGCCACAGAAAATGACGGATCTTCGGAGGACACCTAATCTTCCATACAAAGGCCTGAAGGGATACTATGCTAGGACCCACTTGCGGCACTCCGGTGGCCACCATACTTGAGCGAAGGATGTGATACTCCGATTTCACCGTATATTTACCCGACTTGGTAAAATGCCAACCCAGCAAATCCGGCTTATCCGGTTGACGCAAAGGTATAGCAGAAATTATAGCTACATCTTCCGGCACAAAAGTGTCCACAAGCTGAGCCATATCCCAGGAATTGGAACTCCTGTCAATAAAAGTTGAAACTTGGAGCAGAGGGTCAGAAGCAGTCCCTATACTCAGCGCTGGTCTCGGGGATTGAGCAGGAATCCAAGGGTCAGTCCATACCGAAATAGAGCCCCAGATCCTACCCGTTTAATCAGACCTTTGTTTACCAGAGAGCGAGCAGAAACTATACTCCGCCAGCCATAAGATGGCGAATAAGATTTGATCGGATCGAAAGGATCCGAATGCCGATAGTATCGACCTTTAAAAACCGACCCGTGCAAAAAGAGAATCCGGAACTGTTATAAGACGCCAAAGTTGTTTAGCAAGCAATGCCGTATTATAATCATCTAAACTCCTAAAACCCATCCCCCCATCAGCTTTACTGTAACACAACTTGTCCCAAGCAAGCCAATGGAGTCCTCGAGATTGTCCAGTTGAGCTCCACCAAAAATTTGAAATGGCACTGGTTAGCTTCCTTGTGACCGTTTTTGGGATGCGAAAACATGACATCACAAAGGTAGGGACCGCCGTAGCTACCGACTTTATCATCACCTCCTTCCCTCTTTTAGACAACAACCGAGCAGGCCACCCACTAGCCCGAGCCTGCAATTTATCTTGAACAAAAGAAAAATTTTTTGTCTTAGAACCCTCTAAACTCTCCGGTATTCCTAAGTAAGAACTCATCCCGCCTAAAGATGTAATTCCCAAAACGCCCTTTAATTCCTTCCTGAGAGTGGCATCGACTGTATGACCAAATTGAATGGAGGATTTCTGGAAATTAATTGTTGACCAGAAACCCGCTCATATTGCTTAAGGATCCTCAAAACCACTTCGCACTGATCCCTTGTTGCCCGACAAAAGAACAGACTATCATCCGCAAACAATAGATGAGAAATGGGAGGGCAAGCAGTCGAAACCTTAATACCAGTAAGCTGCTTTGCTTGTTCCGCTTTCCGAAGATGGGCAATAAGCACTTCCGTGCATAAAATAAAAAGATAAGGTGACAAGGGATCGCCCTGTCTCAACCCCCTGTGAGGACTAATGGATCCATGAGGTTGTCCATTAATCAAGACCCTATACTGGACGGATGTCACACACCACATGATCCAAGATATCCATTTCTCACAAAAACCAAACCTGCGAAGCAAGTGCTCGATAAACGGCCATTCCACCCTATCATAGGCCTTACTCATATCTGTCTTGATGGCCATAAACTTCCCTTTACACATAGGATTAGTACGAAGCCCATGGAACATTTCCTGAGCGATCAAGATATTATCCGAAATGTATCGCCCTGCCACAAACGCCGACTGTGTTTCAGAAACCAGGTTCGGGAGAACTGCACGGAGACGCTGACATAAAACCTTTGAAATAATTTTATACCCAACATTGCACAAACTAATAGGGCGTAACTCAGACATCCGTGTCGGTTTCTCCACCTTTGGGATAAGACAAATATTTGTCTCATTTAACCGTTTATCAAAAACCCCCTCTTGAAGAAAGGAGTTAACCAACAGAACTAAATCCGCTTTGACCGTACTCCAAGCTTTCTGGTAAAATAAAGCCGTCATGCCATCCGGTCCCGGAGCCTTATCCGGATGCATCATAAACAAAACCTGTTTAATTTCCGACTCAGTAACCTCCTTTGTTAAAGAATCATTTGTATCCTGGCCAACTAGAACATTTATCCCCGCCAGGCTCTCCTCAAAACCAGACGGATCCGATGAGAGAAAAAGGTCCTGAAAATACGAAACTGCAGTGTTTTGAATCACTCTGTCCTCTGTGGACCAAGTACCATTTTGATCATAAAGACCAACAAGTCGGTTCCTAACTCGACGTTGCTTTGTCTGTGCATGGAAATAGCTCGTATTGTGATCCCCGAACCGCATCCACCTACTTCTACTCTTCTGATACCAATAAACCTCCTCGTCCCGATACGCCTCCCTTAATCGCCAAGTAAGCTCCGCAATCTCCTCAACCGTTGTACTATCATTTTCCTGAGCATCCGCCAATTTTGATTTTAAATCTTCAATTGTTTCCCGCCCATACTGAACCTGAGTATGCCGCCATTGAGAAATGGCCCGTCGGCAAGTAGTGATTTTATCAACAAGAGAGGTAGACGGCAAACTGCCCCCCATATCCCACCCATCCGCAATTGCTCCAAAAAGACCCTCCTTATCAAGCCAACGCCGATCAAAACGAAAACTGCTTTTGCCCTGATGAATTTTGTTTTCAATTATCGCTAACACCGGCATATGATCCGATGCAATCCTTGGAAGGTATTCCGTGAAAGAGTCAGTAAATAAATCATGCCACTGCTTATTTGCTAACGCCCGATCCAATCTACACCGTATTGGCTTCTTATCCCGCCATCCTCGCCACGAAAGGTTATCACCTAAAGAAGGGAACTCAAGGAGCCCGCAATGTCGAATCATTGTATTAAAAGGCACAAAAGAAGAGGCATGACGCAAACAACCACCCTTCTTCTCATGGTTACCTTTTATTTCATTAAAATCTTTAATTAGAAACCAAAGTTGATCTCGTCCCAATCCAATCCGGGTTAACCGTTCCCATACTAAATCACGGTTCTTTGGAACCGGATCTACATAAACAAAAGACAAAAAAATTATGTGCCCTTTATAAATTATTTCATAATTTATAATTTTATTATTACTATATTATGCAGTCTTGTTTACGAGTAGTTAAACTTTTTAAAAATATATATTTTTTAATCTATATGTTTTTAGTTAAAACATCTTATATTTTGAAACAGATGGAGTAAATTTGGACAAAAACAAATTTTAAAAAAGTCTCTGTCAAATTGCTTTTGAGATATTAATTTTCCAACTAGTAGCTTGGTTTAGGACACATGTGTCCGAAAGACACAATCCTATTCACTTTTAAAATTTGGATATTTTAAGATTGTCGGATTTGTAATCTCACATCCGAAAAAATAGAACCGGATATTTTACCATATAAAAAAGGGAACCAGTTTTTATTATTTTAAGCAATTGAGAAGTATTAGTTAGAAAAATAAATAAGTGGGAGAGAAAAGTTAGAGTTTGTGCATAGGAGGTTTCTCACAAAAGTTTCTCACTTAAAAAAGAAATAACAAAATATAGTACAATATTTTTTATTATAAAAGTTTCTCATAAAATGTGTGAGCGATTCTCAAAAATGAGAAACTTTGTGAAACTTTCTCTTTTGTTTTGAAAAACTTTTACAATAAAAATTATTATTTTATATTTTATTAATTTTTTTGTGAATGAAAAACTTGGTGAGACACTAACCAATGGAGATGGTTTTAGACATTGTCTCTAAAGTTAGACTTAAAACATTTGTATGTGAGTGGTTTGATTTTTTTGTTTTAACCAGAATTTAATAATATAAAAATATTAATATTTAATTCTTCATAACTCCAAAATTAGAGAGCCAAGTCTTGGTCTTAAATTAAAATACACCAAATAAGATAAGCTGTAAATGGAAGTGATTCTTAATTATTTTTATTTTTGAGTCTCTCACCTCTCTCTCTCTCTCTCCATTCTATTTCCTATATTTCTTTGATTCTTCTTTTCACTGGATTTCTCTCCTTTTCTTTTTGTTTTGTTTTAGCTTTGCCTGAATTATGGCTCCAGAAATGTCAAGGCAAGGAGAAGCCAAAGTAACCTTCACAAAACACTTCCATGACCAATATGAAAAATGGCTCAATCCTCGCACCGAAGAAAACAACAAGAGTACCAAAATAAATCATCTTTGTGCAGGAGCTTCGAAGAAGGGGGAAGAAAATGACGAAGAGGATCGTGTGGAAACCGACTCTTCACCTCCGGTTCATTATATCCATGGGTTCGAGAACGAGATCAAGTCATTGAAGCACTTCTTGTTGGATCAAAAGGTTTACAAGGAGTTCAAGAGTCTTGTGATTGTTGGAGAATATGGTGTTGGGAAGACAACACTATGCAAGAAGATCTTTAATGATTATGATGTGAAGAGTGTTTATGCCCCGAGGATTTGGGTTTCTATGCATAGCAATGAATCTAAGGAGGGACTCAATGGGAAGATATGTGTGTTGAAGAAGATCTTGAAGGGTCTCGGAGTTGAAGATTCGATCTTCGAAACAATCACCACAGATGCAAAACAAGAAGCTAAGGAGAATCAAGAATATGCAGGCAGTCAAGAAGCTGGAAGAATTGATATAGAGACCGCTACAGAGAAGGAGCTCTCTGCTCTGCTCTATGCACTTCACTTGAATCTGAGGTGGAAGAAGTATCTCATTGTCTTCGATGATGTGCGAGATGAGGACAACTGGAACGAGATTCTTCAGGAAGATGAGGAGAAACTCAAGAAGGATAAGAAATGGGGAAAGTATCTGTCAGATGGATTCCCTGAAGGATCTGGTGGAAGAGTCATATACACAACCAGGGATGAGAAAGGGACACTGGCAGAGAAGCTAGTTGTAGAGGAACATGAGATTCACCGTCTTTGGCCTCTGACTGATACTGGAAGTGTCTGGAACATATATAAAGAAGCTCTGGAAGATAATGAGGAAGCGCTTCCAAGGAACGACAATAAATGCATAGATGAGCTAATGAACAAGTCTCGTGGTCTTCCTTTAGCTGCTAGAATGTTGGCCACGCTTGTTCCCGTGTTTCTTGATGATGAAAAAGCTGACCAGAACGGTTCCATCAGTGGAACTACCGAACCAGCCAACAACACAACACAAGAAGAGATGGGAACTATGCCACCTCAGAAGGCTTGAAATGTTTAAGAACCCTTTTCCATTGTGTGTGTTTTTTTGGTTTGTTGTTCTTTCTGTTGTATGAGTAATCCGTAATCATAGATTCATAATGTACGTTTTTTCTTTAACTCATTGATTCAAATGCTCACAAATAACAGCACTCGAAAAGATAACCAGCAATACATCAAACGGGAAACGATGAAGCAAAACACACACAACAAGAACAACAAAAAAAAGGATAGACAACTTGGTAAAACCGAGATACTCTTAATTCTAATAGTTTACTTTCGCAAATTTAGCCAACCAATAGTATATGAACAAAAAAATTAAGAATCCAAGGTATGAAACCTCCTCCTCTCTCGTGAATGAGAATAATTGGGGATCGTGTATTGAAGAACCCTAATTAATCTTGTTGGCTTTGAAACGACGGTACTCTTCCCCGATCCTCTGTTTTTCGCTATTAAACGAAACGCTGCGTTTTAGTACACAGCTCCGTTATAACAGATTGTTGTTTTTTTTTTTCCCCGGCTATCTCCGTCCCTTGGCCAGTCGGAAGACGAGAAAACAAAAAAAAAAATTGGGAAGAGGCGAAAGATTTGGGACAATCGAGAGTGGCGACACAACGGGCAAATTGGATTCGAATTCGATTATTATATATGCGATTTTGTTTTTTTAGATTTGCTTGAAGATTGAATCAGTCCTCTGGTTCACAACAATTTCGTTTTTGGAATTGGCTCAATAAATCTGGTTGCTTTGATTTCCTTTGTTTTGAAGCTCTAGTGAGTGTTTGGCTAATGATAAAATGAGCTAAAGATGTTGAATTTGCAGCTCTTTCGATAATATGAGTTCAAGATTTTGAATTTGCGCTTTGATGGTCATACACTCAGACTACTTCTTCAGATTATGCACAATGCAATCAAAACAGAAGGAACGATGGATACGTTCAACTCAAATCAAGTTTCCTCGTTTGCTGATGAACTCAACTGACCTCCAAGGCCGAGGTGAGCCAATGCTAGCCAAACAAAAACGAGTAGCTCTCCTCCTCTGCTAAGCTGCTCCATACGCGCTGCGGCATCACAATTGCACGCTGCGTGGAATAGCAACTCCATCCACACTTTGCTTACCACACTCCACATGTTTTCTTCATCTCCATCCACACTTTGCTTCTTTATCTTGTTGAGTTGTTTCGCCAGTGCCCTAGCCTCAAACAGCACTGATTTGCTTTGGTTTCCTTTGACATCCCTCGGATGAATCTCTATCCCCACCGAAAGAATCTTACGGCTTGCACTTTGCACATCCCTCAAGTTCTCAATATGCCACCTCTTATAGAACTTTTCAGCTTCGGCTAACGTGTCTCTAAACCTGATCTTCCCTATCCCCGCAACCTCTGACATTAGCTTCGGCTGCATAATCAAGAGATACATCATGTAGTCTGAGAGGACTTTGCTGAACTCACGGTCTTTATCACAGCTAGCCATAGTGGGTGCTTCTTCTTGGTAACACAGCTCAGTTGCTATATGCCACAGCATAAGGCTCCGGTCGAAATCAACATCTGCTATATAACGCATCAACCGTTCTGGATCCGCCATATCTAATTCAATGTTGCCTGAATCCCATCCTTTCCTTCCGGCTTTCGTTTTTCTTCTCTCGTTGCGTGGACGACGCTTGAGTCTGGATTTAAGCTGATCAAATATGAAACTCCACAGCTCTTTTGTCAATGGTTCACTGTGTACAGATCTTATCATACTAATCTCATCTACCAGATCATTGATGCCGAGGGAGTTGGTGATGTAGTTGCCAAGAAACGTGAAGCAGTGAGGTATCATGAACCACAACTCAACAACAATGAAAACGTAATGAGCTACTGGATTTTCTTCTGACCACTGACCAATGACATCTTTGATATACTGGTGAAGTTCATCATTCCAATTGGCGATCTTCTCGAACAGTTTCTTGAAGATGTTGGTGATGAAAATGAAAGGGTAAAGTATAGTCTTCCACACAAGCCGACGCTTTCTACCTTTGACGTCATGTATCCTTTTTATGTCTGCTTTCACAGAGTATGTGATGAAGTTAAACATCTTCATGCTTCCTGCCCATCTTTGGATTAGAAACGGCGTGTTAAGCACCTCATGTTCGACTCCTCCGCAGCATTTTTGCTTCTTCCAGTGCAGCTTCTTCAAACCGAGGAACCACTTGAGTGCAGGGTCTATCCATGAGCCGCTGTCTACTTCGTCTTCGTTTATCTTACTGATAACCGCAAATGTCCAGTCTGAGGGGAGAATCATGAGGAGAGATACAAGATCAAGAGCTATTCCAACCAAGAACAAAGTGTAGGTGATCACGATATCAGCTCCGTGAAACTCGTGTCTCTTCTTGGTTCTGTAATGAAAGATACCAAATGCTGACAGAAGACATCCCAATGCTATGGTTCGAGTCAAAGCTCCAATCCAAGTATGAAGAACCGAGACTTTTGTGTATAAACCTTCATAGATAAAACCGAGCTCCACCTCCAAAATCCTCAAAGCTTCTTCGTCTTCTAGATTCTTGAAGAATTCTCTGCTCTCGTCTCGTTGCTCAGAGCTAAAGATGTTATTGACCACAAGACTCTTGAAGTTGTTGAAAAACCAGAAAGCAAACTGAAGGATCTCGAGGTGTGTCAAGTTACCGGGGTTTTCTAGCCTTAATGGTCTCTTTTGTGTACCATACTGCGTGTAGTTTTCAGTGAGCATCGCGTCGTCTTCCTTTCTCGGGCGGCGGGTCTCATTAGAATCTGAATCAGGATTCTCAAGCATTGAACCTCTGAATTTGTCTGAGCTCGCGAGATACAAGGCAATCGTCCTCTCCAGGTACTTGAAAGTCCCAGAAATGAACAAAAGCAGTATGATCACCCAAAGAGAATTAGGTAGAGACTGGATAACCACGTAGGCACCTGAAACAGCCTGTAAAGCCAAGCCAAGGAAGTGTCTGTGCCAAAGAGCATTGTCCTCGAGAGAGTATGCAGTGATTGTGTCTGGTCCACCAAGATGTAAGAGCAAGAACGGTGCCCACAAAGCCAAGAGTTTCTTATCTTGAGGAGGATCATCTGGCTCCAATTCTTTCCCTTGATTCTTGGCAATAAGTCCAATCACAAAGTTTGCAGACCAATCTGCTAAGAGGTAAGACAACCACAGGGTTAAAGCCAGGAACCTGTTGGATGTTCTTTTCCTCAATGGTGCTAAGATGATGAGAATTGTCTGAATCGTGAGACTGAGAATGACGATTCCTCTGATGTTCCATTCGTCCCAGACATCTTTGATATGTGTGGGAATCACCTGTACCATCTTCTTCTTCTGTTTAATGATTGTGATGAATGTTTTGATTCAGAGAGACTTAGATTTACTAAAACAATTGGTCGTTGACTTTCTTGAAGTCCTCTGGTCTTAATTTTTTTATTTCCTTTGTTCCAACTTCCAACAAAACTTCAAATTCAAAAACCCATATCTGTGATTATAAAAATGGGTAATATCTTTAGGGCATCTTTATAAGGGGAACTATTTTAGGTGTTCTTAGAGTAAAAATATTATGAAAATAATGTAAGATCATTAGTTAAAATCTTTTGTTAAAAAGTTAGTTATTGGGAAAACATGTTTAAGATCATAAGATTTAATAATATAATAATGTTAAACATATTACAATTATAAAAACTTATAAGATAATATTTAAATTGTAAACTTATAAAATTTTTACTAAAATTCAAAATATAATACCAAAATTTTATGAAACAAAAAAACATTTTAAAAAAACATATTACTTAATTAAAACACACAAACATTTTATTTAATTAATACATAGTTTAATGTCCAAATTTATTCTATATATTCTCAATCAAATCCTCTTTTAATTTGTGAAAAATTGTTTACAAAAAATTGTATCCATTCACACCTTGCCACGTCAGCTTAGAACTGAGCCAAGATTAGTTCTACATCAAGAACTGATCTTGGTGTGCTTATGCCACTATTCATTATTTTTATAATTTTTTGGGCTAAGAACACCGAAGGTGTTCTCCCTATAAAGATGGCCTTATCATTTGGTAATCTGGTTTGTCGTTTACTTCGTCTTCCCTCGAAATTAGCATTTAACTAAGAGCATGTTTAGTAGTGGGAGTCTCTCTCACCATGCTCTAAGAGCAAGTTTATTGGGGGTTCATATAAGGGGAGTTCTTAAATTTTTTATGAATTAACTGTGTACTGTTTGGAATATAAGAACCCATGATCTCTTAGATAAAATTTTTTCTTTTATTGGTAGGTTCTTATTTTGGGTCTCTTATTTTTGAAAATATTGTTTTTTAAAATTTTAAAATTTTAAATAGAATAGAAATGGTATAAATGTGTAAACATTTAAGATTTTATAAAATTAAAAAAATATTCCATTTTTATTAATTTTCAAACATACAAAACATAATAAAACATTAATATATATTACAACAGAGTGCAATTTATAAATAGAGAGAATGATTAATTTTAATACTGATTAGCTCCAAATTTTGCCCAAATATTCTCAACCAAATCATTTTGCAAGCATTTAAATAGAATAAAAGTGGTATAAATAGAGAAACATAATATTGCATTTAATTAATTTTCAAACATATAAAACATAATAAAAATATTAATACATATTACAATAGATACAAAGACTCTATACTCATCATCTGGCCTTTGGTTGTTCCTTTGATGATGAATATACTTTTAATTCATATCTAATATATTTGTTAAGTTATACGATAACAAGGGATACATGTGAGTTGGCTAATTGATTCTTATGGGACTTGTCTTTTGTGTCCACAATTGTGCTAAGATGTTTTTACTTTGTCTGATCTTGTAAATACATACAGTTAAGGTTGCATCTTGTTGTTGTTGTCGTCCAGCAAAATCATTCTGAAACATTAATCCTGAACTAAGTAGCATTCTGAAACTGTGGAATTGTAAATTTGTAAGTAGCAAAACAAAAAGACATCGAGTTACGAGAAAGTAAGACACACAACTTCAGCTTTAAGACAGCTTAAACTAAAAACACCACAAGAACAAAGAAACAGAGATGGGTTTGGTTACAGAGGAGGTGTGATGTAGCGAGGATTTTGTTCTTGATGGGTTTTATTCGGTGTTTACGTGCCCATCAAGCTAGAGTCGGTGTTTGGTTTTATTGTTTCGATTTCTTTGTTTTCTCGGATAAACTCTATTTCGTTTGGCTTTATCTTTTCGTTTAGGATCAAGTTTCGTGAGTCTTTATACAACTCTATAAATAGAGCTTGTGACCACTTATGTAATCCATCGTTGATTTGAGAATAAGAAAACCCAAAAAAAGAGGCAATTTAAATTGCCCATAAAGATCTTGCCTTGTGTGAGACCTGAGAGGAGGACTCTCATCTCTTTCCACCATCTCCATCTCCATCGCTCACCCTCCACGTTACTCTGTTTTTTTCATCACTAAAACAGAGCACCGCTCCTTCACCTTCGCCGTCACGTTTCTTCTCCGCTCCACGACTTACGCTCCGCACCATTTGGTATCAGATTCATACCGATCCTGTGTGCTGCTCCATGGCTCCTCCGGCTAAGGAGAAACCTACCAACGACGATGTCAAACCTCCACCCACACTTTCGGATCCGTCAGATCTCGCTTCGCTGCAAAGAAACTTGGCCACCATGCACTTGAACCTCCAAGTTGCACTACAGGCCTCGCTTCAAGAATTAGGAGCAGTAATAGTCCAAGCTATTCAAGGCACCCTGCCTACCATGGACAACAGACAGCAACCTCAACTAGTTCAGGGTGCCGAGAATCCACACCAACAGATTCAAGTGTTCCGTGATGCCCGTGTTGTTGACACAGACCAGCCCCGCCAGCGCCACAACGACAACCGTTGGGAAACCGGATTCAAGATCGAACTACCGGAATTTCATGGTGGAATACGTGGTGATTCCCTCTTAGATTGGATAGTCACTGTCGAAGAAATCCTGGAGTTCAAAGCTGTACCTGATGATCGACGCGTTCCCCTCATCGCTACACGTTTCCGTAGTCATGCCGCTTCTTGGTGGCAGCAACTGAAGACTGCAAGGGCTCGTAGTGGTAAGCACCCAATCTCCTCTTGGGAACATCTGAAGCACAAGTTAAAAGCCACCTTCCTTCCACACAACTATGACCGTACGGTTTTTACTCGTCTCCAAAACCTGAAACAAGGTTCACGCACAGTTGATGATTATGCGGAGGAGTTTTACCTACTCTTGACACGTACGGAGATTCATGACAGTGACATTCAACGAGTCTCTCGTTTCATTGGTGGGCTTCGTCCGCAACTGCAAAATGCATTGTCTCAATTTGATCCAGCCACTGTCTCTGAAGCACATCGGCGAGCCGCCTCCTTTGAACAACAATTGAAATCCACAACATGGAACTCGTCATATCGGTCACGGTCTGCAGAACAAAACTCCATGTCAAGCGGTTCTTCACAACAAGAGGCCACGGATCACTCTACTGAGCGTGTCGGAAAGTCCTCCGATGAACCGGCACTTCGACGTTCTAGCCGTAATGCACTTCGCTGCTATACTTGTGGGGAACCCGGTCATCGCCAAACAGCATGCCCTAACCAGCCTAAGCGTGGTCTCCTTGCTGACACTGAAATACTCGACGAGGAAGACGATGATTCCACCCCCGATGACGACGATTCTGTTCAGTTCTCTGCCGTCAAACCCACAACTGGCGACCAAGGGAAGATGCTCGTCGCTTATCATGTTTGCCTCACACCACAACAACGTGAATCTCATTGGCTGCGTACCAATATTTTCCGTTCGACTTGCACCATTCAAGGCTGGATTTGCACTTTCCTTATCGACTCCGGTTGTTGCCAGAATCTTATTGCTGAATCTGCGGTTCGTAAGTTGGGCTTGCCGATCGAAGTACATCCAACTCCATACACCTTATCTTGGATGCAGGACGGTCACGCCGCTCGTTATAGTCACCGCTCCTTTGTTTCGTTCTCTATAGGTCCTTTTTACAAGGATCGTTGTTATTTTGACATCGCCAAGATGGATGTGAGTCACTTGATTCTTGGTCGGCCTTGGGAGTATGATCGTAAGATTACGCACGATGGGGTCAAAAACACTTATGAGTTCATCTGGGAAACTCACAAGATTGTTTTACTTCCCTCTCGCGAACATGCATTGATCCCTGCGACTTCCACACCGTCCAGTGCTCCTCCTGCTGCGTCTACTTCCTCTCCTTCCCCGCATGTTGCCGCCGTACTATGTTCTCTCCCTGCGTTTGAGACTGAACTTCGCCATGAGGGTTTTGCATTTGCACTTCTCCTTTCCCCTAGCACTGGTTCTTCCCCTCCTATTGCGGTTCCAGCTGCTTTAGTCCCGGTCCTTGACGATTTTGAGGATGTTTTCCCGTCCGACCTCCCCATCGGTTTGCCTCCACTTCGCGAAATACAACACCGCATTGATCTGGTTCCCGGTGCCACGCTACCAAACATGCCACATTACCGCATGAGTCCCACAGAGCATGAAGAACTTCGTCGCCAGGTCGAAGACTTGTTACGCAAGGGACACATTCGGGAGAGTTTAAGCCCATGCGCGGTGCCAGCTTTGTTGATTCCTAAGAAAGACGGTACATGGCGTATGTGTGTCGACAGCCGTGCGATTAACAAGATCATGGTACGGTACCGTTTTCCGATTCCTCGCTTGGATGATCTCTTGGATCAAATCGGGAAAGCTTCCATCTTCACAAAGATTGATCTTAAAAGCGGTTACCATCAGATTCGCATACAACCTGGTGATGAGTGGAAGACTGCGTTTAAGACACGGGAGGGTCTTTATGAGTGGCTTGTTATGCCGTTTGGGCTGTCCAATGCGCCGAGTACGTTCATGCGGATTATGAACCAGGCCTTGCGACCATTCATTGGTCGGTTTGTGGTTGTCTATTTCGACGACATTCTAATCTTCAGTACCTCCATGCGTGAACATGCACAACATCTTCGTGACGTACTCCTTGTTTTACGCCGTGAGAAACTTTTTGGTGCTAAACACAAATGTGAATTTGGAGTGCCGGAAGTGTTGTTCCTCGGTTATGTTATCTCGGGCCAAGGCTTGTCTGTAGATAAATCCAAGATCGAAGCTGTGCGTTCTTGGCCTACTCCTCGTACGGTATCGGACGTCCGTAGTTTTCACGGCCTCGCGTCTTTTTATCGGCGTTTCGTTCCCAACTTCAGTACGTTGATGGCACCAATCACTAGTCTTATGAAGAATGTGAAGTTTGAATGGACTCCAGCCGCGGCTCATGCGTTTATGGTTATTAAGGAAAAGCTCACGACCGCTCCTATTCTCGTTTTGCCGGATTTTGCACAAACCTTCGAGTTGCATTGCGACGCATCCAAGGTCGGGATCGGTGCTGTTCTTAGTCAGCAAGGACGTCCAGTGGCTTTCTTTAGTGAAAAGCTTGCTGGAGCTCGTTCACGGTACAGCACTTACGATATGGAGTTTTACGCTATTGTGCAGGCTATCAAGCATTGGCGTCATTACTTGGTACATCGCGACTTTATACTCTTCACGGATCATGATGCTTTGCGTCATTTGGACAGTCAAGCAAAGGTCTCTGCGCGTCATGCGACCTGGATTGCTTTTTTGCAACAATTTACTTTCTCTATCCGTCATCAATCAGGAGCAACAAATCGGGTGGCCGATGCCTTGAGTCGTCGTCATGTTCTGCTTGGTACCATGCACACTCTGGCTCCGGGTTTCGCGGCATTTGCTGATATGTACCGTTCTGACCGGTTCTTTGGTCGTCATTTTCTCGAAGCTGAAAATGGTACGTCGGCTGAGTTTGTGTTGCATGAGGGTTATCTCTTCATGGGGTTGCGTTTGTGTGTACCAGAGTGTAGTTTACGTTTACAAATAATCCAGGAGCTTCACAATGAAGGCCATGTTGGGCGACATCGTACTCTGCACCTTGTCTCATCGTCTTACTTTTGGCCTACATTGCGGCGTGATGTTGCCCGGTTCGTTGAGCGCTGTCGCATTTGTCAAACGTCCAAGGGTAAAGCCTCCAATGCTGGGTTGTACATGCCATTACCGGTACCTTCTCAACCTTGGACCGACCTAAGCATGGACTTTGTTCTCGGTTTGCCGCGTACTCAGCGGGGTAATGATTCTATTTTCGTCGTCGTTGATCGTTTTTCAAAAATGGTCCATTTTATTCCTTGTAAGAAAACGACGGATGCTTTAGCGGTGGCTACCTTGTTTTTCCGTGAGATTTATCGCCTTCATGGTCTGCCTCTATCTATTGTGTCGGATCGTGATACTCGTTTCTTGAGCCATTTCTGGAGATCCTTGTGGAAACTTCTTCGCACTAGCCTCAACATGAGTTCGGCCTATCACCCTCAATCTGACGGGTAGACGGAGGTTGTTAACCGCTCCTTGGGCGATTTGCTACGGTGTCTTGTTGGGGACAACATTAAGAGTTGGGATACAAAGCTTTGCCAAGCTGAGTTTGCCCATAATCATGCTTTGAATCGGAGTCTCGGTTTTGCTCCGTTCCGCGTTGTTTATGGTTTCATGCCCCGATGTCCGATGGATCTTACTACTCTTCCGGACCGTGATCGTTTTCATGGCCATGCCTTTGATTTTGTGGAAGATTTACAGGTCCTCCATCAGCAAGCTCGGGCAAATTTGGAAGCTGCACAAAAGAAGTATCAAGAGGCTGCGAATGTCAAGTTCAGGGCTTTGGAGTTTCAACCTGGTGATTTGGTCTGGGTCGTTTTGACAAAGGAGCGTTTTTCCTGCCCGGGAGTATAATAAACTCAAGTCATGCAAGATTGGTCCCCTAGAGGTTCTTGAGCGCATCAACGCTAATGCATATCGGATCAAGCTTCCTCCTCATATGCGTACATCGGACGTGTTTAACATCAAACATTTGTCTCCATTTCACGGTGACAATGACGCCTTGGATTCGAGGGCGAATCCTCTCCCACCCGGAGAGACCTGATGTAGCGAGGATTTTGTTCTTGATGGGCTTTATTCGGTTTACGTGCCCATCAAGCTAGAGTCGGTGTTTGGTTTTATTGTTTCGATTTCTTTGTTTTCTCGGATAAACTCTATTTCGTTTGGCTTTATCTTTTCGTTTAGGATCAAGTTTCGTGAGTCTTTACACAACTCTATAAATAGAGCTTGTGACCACCTATGTAATCCATCGTTGATTTGAGAATAAGAAAACCCAAAAAAAGAGGCAATTTAAATTGCCCATAAAGATCTTGCCTTGTGTGAGACCTGAGAGGAGGACTCTCATCTCTTTCCACCATCTCCATCTCCATCGCTCACCCTCCACGTTACTCTGTTTTTTTCATCACTAAAACAGAGCACCGCTCCTTCACCTTCGCCGTCACGTTTCTTCTCCGCTCCACGACTTACGCTCCGCACCAAGGTGAGAGCTAAGGCAGAGAAGTACAGTGGAGATGAGATATGCAGAGAGAAGACAAAGACTTTCCTCAAGGAGATATCTATGCCCAATGGTTTACTACCATTGAAGGATATAGAAGAGGTTGGGTACGACAGAGAGTCGGGTGTTGTGTGGCTAAAGCAGAAACAGAGCATCACTCACAAGTTCGCAGAGATCGATAAGCTTGTCTCCTACGGAACTGAGGTCACTGCCGTGGTTGTGACCGGGAAGATTAAGAAGCTCACTGGAGTCAAGGCCAAGGAGCTTCTTATTTGGGTCACTATCAACGAGATCTATACTGAGGACCCGCCTACCAAAGGGAAGATCACGTTCAAGACACCAACCACACTGTCCAGGACTTTCCCAATCTCAGCTTTTACTGTCCCAGAAGAGGAACCAGCCAAAGAGGAACCTGCCAAGGAGAAGAGCAGCGAAGCCACAGAGGTCAAAGGAGGCTGTTGCAGTCAAAGAGGCCTAATCAAGCCTCTGCTTCAGAAGTTAAAAGAAACCAGAATCTTAAGTGTACTTCGAGAATTTGAACAAATTATGGAGAGTTAGTGTTTCTCACTGCTCTTACTCTCATGTATTACCATTACCAACCACTTGTTTTACCTGTAATAAGATATCTAAATCATCCTGTTCCACAAAAATTATCCGTAATTATCTATATACTTTGAAGCTGGTTTTGTATGTCACTACAAGAACATGGGAAAACCCCTTAGCAAGCAAAAGTGTGTCTGAAACAAAAAAATCAAACACCACAGCTTCATTAACCCTTAAGACACTCACATCTTGTTGTTGTTGTCGTCCAGCAAGTTTCCACTTTTGCTCAGCAACATCAAGCGGTTTTCTTTGTACCATTTGTTCTCTACTTTGCTTTGGTTGTCAACCCTAATCATAAAACAATTTCCGATTCAAACAATTCTACTAAGAAACTTACCTTTCTGATTCCAATTGATTCAATCTCTCTACCGATTTAATCGACTCCAACTTCAAACCGCATCCATCTCCAACGATTACTCGATTCTTACTTTGGCGATTGGCTTCCAAATCGCCTTCACTACTTATCCCTTTCTCTCCATTCCCTTCGAATCCATACACTTCCTCTGATTCCATGTCATTCGATTCAAAACCTTCAAGCTTCTGATTCGAAATTCATCGTTTGTCTCGTCGATGAAATCGCAACCGAGAGAGAAAGAGAGAGACGAAAAAGAAATTAATCGAGGAAATGTTTTTTTTTTTGTTTTATTATTTCAACCAATAAAATTGGGACACGTATCGCCTCTTCAACAAAGATTCCGTTCTTATATAAGGGGAGATCTAACAAATTTTTCAATTTCTGATTTATTTTTGTTCTTCTTTTTAGTTAGAACTCCTCTTATTTTCTCTTAAATCCCCCTGATAAACAAGGTCTAATGCATCATAATATAAGAAACCTCCCAATCTGGAACAAGTATACAGGATTAGCTGAATGCATTTCAAACATACAAACCATTTTAATTAAAAGCAACAATTTTCAACAAAATAGGAATGATCACTATGCAAACTGAAAAATTATAAAAAAAAATGGGAAACCAACACAATCACATACAAAGTAAGTCTTCTTAAAACAAG
Organism: Camelina hispida; assembly: GCA_023657505.1. Taxonomy (NCBI): domain Eukaryota; kingdom Viridiplantae; phylum Streptophyta; class Magnoliopsida; order Brassicales; family Brassicaceae; genus Camelina; species Camelina hispida. The sequence goes on from CP094637.1 coordinate 34,819,133, forward strand.
AATCAGTATGAGAGTTTTGGACGTCAGATATTCAAAAGAGTTGTAGTTGAGTCATCAATCTTCTCAGATCTCCAGATTCCGTTTCGATCACAGGGGCAGAATGTTACTCTGGGACACTCATAGCTCTCCAACAATCTCAGATTCGGGAAGAGTTTATTCAGCTGTCTCCATTCCACTTTTAGCTTTATCAGGGACGTGAGACGTAAAACCTCAACACGACATTTTGTTGGCTCTCCTGCAGGTACAGCACCGAATCCTTTGATTCGTTTTGAGCTTCCAAGGCGGAGCTTTTCCAGGTAAAGAAGTTTCTGAGGCCAAAGCCACTCAGGAAGTTCCTTATCAGGAAAACGCTGCAGGTCCAGCTTCCTTAATTGTTTTGGAAGTTCCTTAATATCACGCCAACTTCGCTCATACTCCTCCTGCTCTTCTGTCTCATCTTTGTTTAAATGCTTCTTCTTTAGGATAACTTTGCTTCCCCACCGCACGTTCAGGTTTTCAAGTACTTTGAATTCTTTTATATCATCAATCAACTTATCTAAAGGATAAGCCTCTCGGTGTACCGTAACACTAAGCTTTCTAAGTTTTGCTAAGCGCTTCAGAGCAGCCAGTTTACAGGTTTTTGCTGTATCAATATCACCGAGCACAAAGCCCTTGAGGACCTCTAGATTGTCTAGCCTAGATAATCCAACGGGAATGCTCTCTAAGGCCTCACAGCCAGTCAAATCCAAGTAGACTAGACTCTTGAGCTTATGTATGTCATCTGGAAGCTGCTCCATGTTGTAGCAATGCCTGAGGTCCAAGATGATCAGCTTGTTAAGCTTGCAAGCAGAACGGCTAAGGCTTTTAATGGTTGAGATACCTTGGAAACTCAAAAACCTTAACCTCGTCAAGGAACTCAAATCTTTCATAACTCTACGGCTATCCATTTCAATCTCTTGCTCGGTTCTCTCCCACTTGTCCATTTCATTCTCCGGGTCAATTCTCTCCCACCTACCAAGATAAAGAACTCTGAGCTTCTTCATACGCGTAAACCACTTGCGCGTGAACTCAGGGAACCTCTCTGAAACATTGAACACTGTTTCGATGTTTTCTGGATTCATTTTGGTTCTACTCTTCGCTTCTTCTTGGAGTGACGACCCTTCCACAAGGCAGACCTTGTTCAAGTCTGATTTCTGCATGTTTGGCTTCTCCTTTTCATCATGCATATCAAAAAGCCCTATCTTCTTGGAGATAAGAACCACTGAAGCATGCACAAAAGGGGTCATCTTATAACTACTTGGCTCCAGTTTTCGTTTGTTTTCAACAGGTTCAATCAAATTTTCTCTCTTGAAAACATCAAGAATCTCCTTCACTTTAACTTCGGCATTTAAAACAGGCAGCATCCCCTCCCCGATCCACCAGTACATCAGCATCTTTCTATCAACCTCTTTATTCTCCGGGAACACAGCAAAACTCAGCAGGCAAATCCTCTGTTCATCATCTTTAAGACCCTCGAATTTTCGTTTTACATCTCTGAAAACCGCGAGTCTTTTGAGACCTTGTTCGTTTGCATGGATTCCAGGCAAGCAGACAATGCGTTTTTTACTCTTGTCTCCTTCTTGATCAACTGGTGCTGCTTTCTTCTGTTTCTGCCTCTCAGAAGACATAGGTACCTTCCTTATCAAGTTCAAAACCTTGGCGGTGATATCTGTCAAGTCTTTACTGGTTAAACTCATATCGGAGGGTTCCACTTTTCTAACCTCATCATCAAGCACATCCAGCTGTTCATCCACATCTAACTGAAGTCTCCTCATGTATTTAACTTTACGCTTTAAGCGACGAAGAGAAATCTGTAGCTTACGAATCGGATTCACAAGATCGTCAAGCGGGGGAATCTGAGGAGGCGCGCTTTTGCTTCTTTCCAAACTGTTTTGCTGCGTCGTCTCCACCAAGGTTTCTTCTTGATCCCCTCGAATCTCAACATCAATGCTCTTAGAGGAAGGTAACACATGCTCTTGAGTATGTTCTCTTTTTACTCCTTCGTCACTAGTATCTTGAAGTTGAATAGCTGAATGTAGTTTATTTACAATGTTGATGATCGAATCAATTGTACTTCCAACAGTACTAGTAGCTGACCGCTTCAACTCCTTGCGGCTCATGACTCCTTATCAGTTCAAAGCAAACCTTAAAAACAACCAAATTCCCCAATAATGTTAGAGAAATAATTTAATGCAGAGCCAAGCAAACCGAACCTTTCCAGTAATTCAAAAAGTCAATGTAATTTCCCTAATCAGCTCTCATTCATGTTTTTTTTTATGCTAACAATTTTAAACAGATTGTTCAAAAAAGCATAAACAGTTGGTAAGTGAACAAAAAAAACTGTTTCTTCATTCCCTAACTCTAATCACCTAAATCATCAATCATGTGATTTCTATAAAGCATATCTTATTACCCTTCCAAAACGATTTGCATCACAAATCAAAGCTTGATGGGAGACAAAAGAAAAAGCTCTTACCGAGAGACGAGAGTACATGAGATTCTGGCTAGAATCCAGGATCGGACGGCTTTCCAGTCGAAGTCAAATATGTTTTGAGACTAAAAATAAAGAGAAGGTCAAGTGCCTGTGGTAGAATGATCGGTGGCACCTGCATTTTCCTAAAAGCTAATTTTTATTCAGTTAGTAGAAAGAGAAATCATTTAATATGTTTGGTTAAACTCCGGTTTGCACTAGTGTTAATGTGTTAGTAAAAGCTACATATTTAGAGGCCGACTCGTTTGAAGGCACTTGATTTGCGTAAACGGGATGATGGTTGCGGATTTAAATGTTGTTATTGTTATGCGAGCGATTAGTCTAAAAATTGAATACAAATGCATTTGTGACAACTTTATAATTGGTTGACAACAGTTACAGTAGCGGACCTAGCGGTTTAATATCAAACATTTTCAAAAACATATAAAACCCAAAACATACCGTATATATATATATATATATATATTTTTTACAACAAAATAGCTCAAACGAGTCAATTATGTGGAAAATTGTTTACAAATAAAACATTATGCGGAGAGGTACGCGCCTGGCGTGCCAAGGAGTCCGCATGTACATTAGCATTACGCGAAATAAAAGATAAAGAGAAAAAAAGAAAACTCCTCCCTGTCAATTTTGATAGCGTCGATGTATGTTGAGTAAGCCGGCCAGTCTAGAGGCGAAGAGGATTAACTATGTGAGGATTAAGGTGCCGGACATTTTACTTCCCCACCTAGCCACTTTAGGATGGGGGTAGGTCAACACCATCTTCACCAAGTCTGAACAGTCCGTAAAGAAAGCTACATCCAAGAAGTCGTGGCCGATCATGCATCGCATAGCCCAAATGAAAGCTTCTACTTTAGCATGTAAAAGGGAGAGACTATGCCGGAAATTGGAGGCTCCCATAAGCGGTAGAGGATCCTGAAGGGAAGTACAATACCAACATGTGCCTGCAAACTTATCACCTGCTCGCCATGAGCCATCGACAAAGCACCGAAGACCTGAGTAACTTGTGGAAAGAGAAACTCCTCCCACCCGCCGCATAGAGCTGGAACCTAAAGGTGGTGAGGGGAGAGCCTCATTCTCACCTTCCTCCACCTGAGCCTGTTGCCAAGCTAGTGCCTCACCTTCCGCTATCCTGACAATCACGTTCGGCCGCTCAGCCGTGTTATCAAAGACACGTTCGTTTCGTGCTTTCCAAATATACCACATAAGCCAAGGAAAAGCCAAAACCTGAGAACCCGGATTCTTAGGTCCCAGAAAGTGATCCACATTTGCGTACACGGAATCCGTTGGAAAGCATATGGATCCTACCGGTATCTGAGATAAAGCCCAAACCTGTCTAGCTAGTGGGCAAACAAAGAGTGCATGGTTTACCGTTTCCTCCTCGGCACCACACCGTGCACAACCCAAATCACAGAAAATACCCCGCCTCCGCAGATTTGCTGATACTGAAACACAACCGGATAATACCTGCCACATGAAATGCTGTATTTTTGGTGGACTTTTAACCTCCCATACACTAGCAAGAAGCAGAGTTATCTCTGGACCACAACCAGGAGCCTGAAAAATTCGACGAGATGTCATACGTTCATCATGATATCCTGACTTCACCGTATACATCCCAGATTTTGTGAAATGCCAACCTAGAGAATCTACCGTCGAAGGACACCCCAAGGGTAAAGCCCCTATCAACTCAACATCTCCAGGATCGAAAAGCTCCTGGAGTATATCCGTATTACATGAATTAGTTTGATTAACAATTAAGTGAGAGATTTTTAAAGCAGTGTCCTTAAAAGGACCCCGACTAATGGCTGGTTTTGGGGATTAAACTGGAATCCATGGATCATTCCATATATAAATGGAGTCCCCACAGCCGACTCTTTTAATAAGCCCTTTGTTTACCAAAGATCTAGCAGACCCATAACATACCGTATATATATATATACCAAGAAAGAAAGTTTTAGTTGTAAATATACTAAATGAGTAAATGTGTGTATATATATATATAATATTTAAGAATTTGATTTGATAATATGTGTTAAAGAGAATTAAATATTTATTTTGATGAAACCATCTGCTACGGCAAACATTGGCGAAAAAGAGTTTAAAATCTAGCAATTCGAAGTAGTCTAAAACGTTATAAATAATTTATGTAAATATTGTCAGACGCTAATAATCGCAAAATAGTAGTATCACATTTTGATACTTGTTCATAATCAGGAGCAGACAAATGCTTTAGAGTTTATGTTTATACTTACTTATAATTGTGTCTTTTTCCTATTTTCTATTTATTCTTCAAAAAGTTTACTAAATTAGGTACATTATCTTTTTTTTTTTGTTCAGTTGGCATGATTTATTTAAATGTCAATTCTATTTACTTTTAATTAAAAAATATTTCTTATTCATATAATAGTTAGATCATGTACAAATACTAGATATTTAAAACAAATTAATAAAAATTAAATATTATGTCCAATATATAATATTGTTCTAGATTCGCCAGCAGTACTGTAATCATAATATGTTTTTGTTTTATTCAAACTTGTCAATCAAATTGTTTTAATCAAAAGTCAAAACCTAACACTAACAGCTAAGCATCACGACTATTTTTTTTTTTTTTTCAAAATTTGTTTCTTATGAATAAAGAATGACTCGAAAGCATACACCTAATAAATCTCAAGTCATGTATTGATATATTAATGCCATTAGCAATTGTTATTGATGTCCTTGTCTGCTCTCTACTGGTTGCCGGCGAATAAAGAAAGACTTGAGGCCGTAGACCTTATAAATTATCCCAATCCATATTTACATGTTGTTAGCAGCTGTGAATCCGGAGTTATTGCTTGTCCACATGATATGTTCAGAAGTTGAAGTTTACAATAAATTATGGCTATTATCTTAATGTTGATGATGTAAATTAGAGAGATGCTACAATAATGTTGGAGTCTATTGCGATTTGCGAGCATAGATATAATTAGCATCTCCAAAAGGTTATTTGCAGTTAAAAAGTATATATAGAAAAATGTTTCATGCAATAAAAGTTATATAATTTCTATAATATAAAAATTTAAGAAAAAAAGTTAAAATCGTTGCGAGAAAAAACAAAATATAAATTAAAATCATATATCTATACTGCTCTAGAATTCTATACTTTTTCTTTTTTGCTTTTGGTACATCGTCAAACTAATATCAAAGCGGATAATTTGGCATGTAATATGTGTACCGAACTGCTTTTAAGTTTATATGTAAACAATGTTCTTCATAATTGATTCGTTTGAGTTAATTTTATAAAGTTGTTGACAAAAAAAATGTGTTCCAGAAATTAAATGAGTAATATATATATATATATATATATATATATATATATATAAAAGAGTGTTAATGAGTAAAAATGTGTTAATTTATACTTTTTCTATTTCACAAAGAGTGTCATATTGACACATTGCACACAAATTAAGAAAACTTGAAATATACATATATGCTTTTATTTAATGAGTAGTTTATCACTTAAATTTAATAAAAAGAGCTTTGGATTAAGGGTAAATTAGAAAATTTGATATAAAAAAACACATTGAAAAGATAAAGTGACAGTCTTTGTCAATGTTTTTAAAACCGGACCGGAAGGTGAACCGGAATTCTTTTGGGTCACTGGGTCAACCGGTCGGACCGGTTGAACCACATGTCAATTAGTTTATAGGTTTGTTTACATTTTATAAATATAACATCTACTTTTCTATAAACAAAACATATATAATGAAGTACTAAACAACTAAAATTAAACTTTTAAATGATTAGATAAAATAACTAAATAATTTTTCTATAAATAACAACATTTAATTTTAATTTGGTTTGAGTTTGAAGTGTGATAAAAATAAAATATTTTAATTTGATACTGATCCATTGGTCCGACCCATCGGTTCACCCACCAGTTCACGGGTTTTTAGCTGGGTTTTCTGGTTTTTTTACGGGTTTTTAGTTGTTTGGTTTTTAGAGATAACCCGGACCAGAATGTCTATTGGGTCGCAGTTGGACCGGTCCGACCGGCCGGTCTAGTCCGGGTTTAAGACATTGGTCTTTGTGAAAAAAAAAAAAAAAAAATCCTGACACTCTTTGTGTACATCTATGTGTTATACTCAAACCTATATCTATAATTTTGTATGACATAAAACTTTATTATCATGTATTTCCAATTATTATTTTTTTGTTTTTTTGTTAACAACTAATAAATCAACTCAAAAGAGCCAATGGTGAAGAATATTATATTAAATTATCAAGGATCACTTCTTTCACAAAAATACATATTAATAGATAATACTTTAATAAATGGTTTAATTCAACCCAAAAAATATATATTTGAATTTAATTATTTTAACTCTGTTCGGAAATGAGATAATATTACAATCAGCCTAAAATTAATTTTGATTGCAAATCAGGGGAGTTAAACTTCTTCCTAAGCTCAACTAAAATTCAAAATCTGACTGATCAAAATCAAGGCAACGAAGAGAAACAACGGCGATTGTCCAGTTTGCTTCACAAAGGTTCGTCATTTTCTCTGACGGGCGTGTGTGTTTGTATTCGCAGACCAAACATATATATATTGATTAGTTTCTATTATACTTTTAGACTTTTCATCTTCTTCTCCAGATGAGTGTGTGGATTATCTACGGTTTCTATTTTCTAGGACTACTAAACCATGAGATCACTAGAGAACTTTATTTTTATTTTTATTGGAAAGAGTGATACATTGATCATGTTTCCACTTTGAATTTACATATCTTATTTTCCTTGTTTTGCTTACCAGTGATGTGATGGCTTCTTTCCATAGTGCTTACTTGGAAGATGCAGTAAATACTGCGTGCAAAGATATTTTGAATTCATTAGAAGATGATGATGTTTCGCGAGTCATGTTTATTAATGAAGCTGGAATGGGTAAGACATGGATGGCTCGCAAGATATTCGAGCGTGCACCTAAAGACGAGTCATGCTCATGCTACATTTCTCTCTGGTTGAATCTAAATAAAGATTTTGATGAAGTGTCCCTTTACGAGGATATAGCTTCTCAGCTATCATTATTTCTTGATAAGGAAGAGAGTGAAGAGGATGATAGTGAAGATGAGGAAGAGGATCAGAATACTCGAGACTTGGGGAGGTTGAAGGACAAGATTCATGATAAAATTAGGAAAAAGAAGGAAAAGGCTGAAACAAAGAATCTTTTGAAAAAGAAGGCCAAGGGTGAAAGAAAGAAGTACCTCCTTTTGGTTTTGGATGATGTAGGAAGCGTGACAAACGAAGAAAAAGTGATGAAAGATTTGGAATTTGAAGTTTTTCTTGCACCTTTCCGTCCTTTCAAGATTCTTGTCACAAGAAGGAAAGGAGAAGGAGACTCTAAAGCTAAGATGAAACCCCATGCCACAGATGAGTTAGATGCTAAGTCTGACCGTGAGATGCAGTCTGATGGCTCGGAGGAGTTACATGCTAAGTCTGATGGGGAGATCGACTCCCTTGCCACGGAGGAGTTAGAAGCAGAGTCTGATGAAGAGATCGTCGAGTCCCATGCAACGGATGGGGAACGTCATTTACTTGACCCCCATACCATTGACGCGTCAGAGATTTTATACGAATTCTTTAATCATGATAATATGAAGAACCTGCTCAAGTCCCTGATCAAATATGCATTACTTGAATCCATTGAGAAAGCTGATGGGATCTTTCAGGGTAAAATTGTGGAAAAGAGCATGCATTTGCCAGCTGCAATTGTTGTGCTAGCCAAGTCTCTAAATCACGTAGCTCGAAATTCTCAGCTTTCTCCAAAGCAGGAGGAGGTTTTCTTAAAAGTTCTCTCCTCTTTTGATCCTGACCGTGAAAGTGCTAATCCTATTCTACATCTCGCATATGAGTTATTAAGAACAGATGATACCGTGAAGAGTTGTGTTGTTGACTGCTTCTGGCATAGCTTAAGCTTCTTTGAGCATTGTGGGTGTGTTTATTACCAAGAGTTGATCGCACACTGGATTCTTGAAGGCTACTTGGATCCTGTTATATCGGTTACCAAGGCCTATATGGAAGGCCATGAGGTAATGATGGAGCTTTTAGACCGTGGGTTTCTGAAGATACATGAGGACAATGTAGTTATGCCAGAGGTTGCAATGAAGAATTTAATAGATCTTCGGTGTCGTGGACTGTCAAGCAGATCTCGAATCGCACTTGCTAAAGTTTGTGGTAGTGACAGGACACAAGGTCTTGGGAAAACCAACCAGCTAGATGACATCATGGAAGCAGTCCAAACGACTAGAAAAGGAGACAAAATTACCACAGTTCTGATTAGTAGAAACCGTCTGCGTCGTGAAACTCCAAAAGACTTCTTTGAAAAGCTTAAGGATGTTGAGATACTTGGCCTTTTTGAACCCACAGTGGAACCTTTTGTCCCTCTTTTATCAAAGTTAGTGAAACTTCGAGTTCTTGTGATCAGGGACTGTGACTTACTACAAAATATAGAGTATCTTAAGGCTCTTACAAAGCTAACTGCTCTTGAAGTTTCTGGTGCTAGCTCCCTGATGCAAATCTCTGACGACTTCTTTAAGGGAATGACTGATCTTCAAAGTCTTCACCTCTCTGGGCTTCAGATCACATTTGCCCCTTCTAGCATTTCTGTACTAATGCATCTTCACTCTCTCATCATCAAGGACTGTCCTTTCTTGGAAGATTTGCCAGACATACAAGAACTAGTAGAGCTTGAGGTTGTTGATATTTCTGGTGCTCGTGGACTTCAAAATTGTTTCGACAACACAAAAGGTGAGAAGAAAAACACAAGCAAAAACAAAAACTTTTATCTTCTTAAAAAACTTCAGCTCCTTGACTTCTCGGAGAGTCAAATAGAGCGATTACCAATGTTCCAGGACAATCAGGTGTCCGAAAAGCTGCACTCCTTGACTCGGCTCTTGTTGAGAAACTGTAGTAAGTTGAGAAGACTGCCTAATCTGAAGCCCTTGTCAGGTCTCCGAATTCTTGATCTTTCTGGCACTTCTAGCTTAGTGAAAATGTTGGAAGTATGCTTGGAGGATAAGCAGGAACTCAGAATTCTTGATATGTCAGGCACTAATCTTAGCGAGCTACCTACCACCATCGAGGAGCTGTCCAGTCTCAATGAACTTTTCCTACGGGATTGCATCAACCTATATGATATCCCAAACATCCAGAAACTCAAAAACCTTGAAGTCATTGATGTTTCCGGCAGTACCAAGCTGGAGAAGATTGAGGGATCATTTGAGGACATGTCTTACCTACGTGAAGTGAATCTGTTTGGAACCAAAGTGGAGACACCAGAGTTGCCAAAAGAGACCAGAATCTATTGTCTAAAACGTATTATTCGGGCAGATGGAAGGCGTTTTGAAGGTAACGACTGGGACGAAGTAAGGAACAAAATGTCAAGTGAGAATCCTAGCTCCTCTGATGCAGTTGTTGCATCCCAAGAAATCTTAGAAGAAACAAGAGAGATTCAATCAGCTGAACCTCGCTCCAGTGATTGTACTGAGATGGGAGATGCCACGCGCAAGGAACGTCTTCTCCAAGTCCCCATAGACAGGGCTTTATATCATAATTTACTATCACGTTTTGCTTCCGCAAGTCAGCAGGAAGTCATGGAGATCAATGAAACTAATGAGCTAGATGAGGACGCACTAGCAAATGCTAAGTTTGTGTCTTTTGTGGACTGTACTCTTACAAGATTCACATCTATCTTTAACAAGACTAAATCGGTGAAGTGTTGCTGGCTAAGGATGTGTACTGACATAAAAGACCTTTTCTATGGTGCGGATGAGGAACATTTGAAATCACTGGAGACTTTGTCAATTACAAACCTTGCATCATTGGAGACTATAAGCTCTGTTGGTAACTTGGAGAATCTGAAGAACCTAAGCTTAGATTGCTGCCCGAAAATCGAAACGATTTTCTCGGAGATGCCTACCAGCCTAGAAGTCCTGAACGTAAAGCATTGTGAGAACCTGGAGAAAGTTGTTGAAGGAGTCCAACTGTCAAGTCTCACTAACTTGACGTTGAAAGTGGAGAATTGCCCAAACCTGGAGGGATTTTCCAAAGACTCGGGTAAGTTGCAACTTTCTTCTACTCGTTAGTGAAAAACTAAATTCGTAGCTATATTTTGCATCTCTAACGTTTTAGCACACTTTAGAACTCATCAGGAAATGAACACTTTCAAATACTAATTATATATATTTTTTTATTATCTCTTTTGCAAGTCGTCTTGCACCAAATCTTGTCTCATTTCAGCTTCATCATAGCATTTTACATTGCGTGTGTATTTGCAGGACTTAGATGTAATTGAGCACGAGGAGGCATCATCAAACTAGTGAAAATTGTTTTTGTAGCTGGAGCTAGATCTTCTTACACAGTACTATGCATGTTGAGCGTTGCATCTAATATTTTATATACTTTGTTCTCCGTGTGTCTGAATATTTGTGTGCTGATTGACGACCGGGTTTGAATCATCATCTTACCGACACTCTCTTTTTACCTGTTTCTGTTTTAATATATATTCGTCCACAATATTACAAACAGTTTGTTTGTTTTTGGATGCTCGTACATCTTATAAGGCCAGAGACTAGAACATTTATATTCTCAAGTTCCACTTGAAGCAGTCACCTCTAGGCCTTTTTTGTTGAACTATTGACAATTGGTAAAACAGTTTGTTTCTTAAAAAAAAACTCTTCCAAGCACAACCAATTTTTGTTTTAATTGAAATATTAAACACAGCATATATTTATTTTAATTATAAAATACAAATAACCAAAACCTTACAGCAAAGCAAAAGAGTTAGAGGAAAAATCCTAAAGCTACAGCTAACACAACTACAAGGATCATTAGATAGCGCAAATTATTCAGCAACAAAACCAACTGCCCATTGGACAGGTTAGTGAAAAATATGACTACAAAGGCTGAAGTTGTGCGACAGGGTAAAAAATAAGGAACAACACAGGAACTTACATAGTAGAGTTTTTACTTGGCCACAATGAGTCTGGCTCTAGCATTCTCCTCTGTGGTCTGGAATTGGTCTCCGAGGCCAAAATGAGCCATCAATAGCCAAACAAAGCTGATGAATTCACCTCCTTTACTTAGTTGCGCTACATGTTGTTTGGGGTCACAGTAAGTTGCTCCATAGCAAAGCATCTCCACCCACACATTGCTCACTATCATCCACTTCGTGCTCCCACTTATTTGCTTAAGTGCATTTGCTAGTCTACTCGCATCAGCTAGCACATTCCTGCGTTGATGTCTCCTGCCTTTTCTTTCCCTTGACTCCCCAAGAGAAGATAAAATCCCATTGCAGACATTCGCTAGGTCTATATCTTCACGGTTCTTCCTCTTCAAGAACTTTTTAGCTTCTCCAGTCTTCTTAACTTCTGCTACAGCTTCCATGAAACTTGCCTTATCGATTCCTGCAACTGTTGACAGCATAGCAGGCTGCACGAATAAGAGGTACATCATGTAATCTGAAAGGATTTTGCTGAACTCCCGGTTACATTCATTCTCTGTTGTTGCTTTCTCTGTTTTGTATAAGAGCTCAGTCGCAATATGCCACATAAGAATGCTCTGATCATAGTCTGCTTGAGTAACGTAGCGCAGAAGTTTCATGCGTAGCGCCTCATTTAGTATGTCGTGCAGCACCCACTCACCCCTTGTAGAATAAATATCACTGGCAGTCTCTGCCCTATCAGCAGTTTCGGATCTTCGCTTAACCTCTTTAAATATGAACTCCCACATTTGTTTCGTGATGCGATCACTTGATGTATAAATCACCCGGTTGAGCTGATCAGATATGCCGAAGAAGTCCAATACATAGTAGATAACAGGGATATGATATAGTATAATGGGAGTTTGCACATGTGGTCAAGATAAGAAGAAGAAGAAGTAAAGCACATGAGAAAAGACAGCTGGAGTCAGTAACGGAATAAAATTGTTAACGTCACGGAAAGGGAACAACACCGTTTGTTAACTCTCTATAAGAGCATCTGTTAGCTCATCACTTAGGATTATGCAAATTATCTGAATTAGTTTTCTACTTTCTGGGTTTGGTGATCTTTGTTCCTCATCATTGTTGCTGGAGATCTCTCTTTGAGACTCTTGTAGATGAGATGATAATGCTGCGTTTCTAGAGAACGTTGTGTTATTTGTTTTCCGATATCAATCAATAAAAACTCTGTTTCGTTCTCTGTTCTTATTTGAGTTTCTCATTTTACGTCATCAATGGTATCAGAGCTAATCGTGTCCTCGGATTCAGTGGCGGAGATCAAAGTTCCGTCTTCAGATCGCAAGATGAAGATCCGTCGGAACATATCGTTAGAAGAGATTGAAGAGAGATGGTCGAAGGGATTATGTTTGTTCTGCGCAGAGCCAGAAACTCCCGATCACCACTTCAAACACAAGAAATTAGGGCTTCTCATGATTGATGGTGACGACAATCAGCTCCTTAATGAAGAACTTCGTGCATCAACTGAGTATTGTACCATGAATGAGGTACATGAAGCTCCAGAAGAGAAAGCGTTGGTGGAAGAAGAACCAACTCCGCCATTTCAGGTACCTATTGCTGATTCTGAGCTTTGTAAGAGTATTGAACTTAGGGAAGAAAATTTAGGATTGGGAAATCTAGGAACTGTGGTGATGAACGAGAATCTGGAGCAAGAAGAAATTCAAAATTACAGTAATAAGAGATTTGAGGTTGCAAGTGGTGTTGAGAGAGGTGTGAAAGTGTTAAGTATCAAGAAAATTTGTTCTGCACACCAAGTGTTCGGTAAAATTTCTCAATATAGAGAAATGCTGGGAATAAAGAAGAAAACGAGAGGGTACAAATCTAGGAGCTTCAAGTTCAAACAGAAATTAGCACCAAGGGATTTTTCATTTGGTTTTGAAGTCACAAGGAAGAAAAATACATATGTCGATTCTCCGTGTTTGTTCTTGGCCAGCATGGTGGCAGCAAAGAGACTAAGGGCACAGTTGGATACACCACAAACTCTTTTCAGATTTGATAGGGAATGTATTCGTCATCTGTCACTTGTGGTGCATAACATGGAGGCAGCACACCGTAAATCTAGCTTTGTCCTTGCCGCTTTCCATTCCGGGTTTGATGTTGATTTTATCATTCTTCAAGGAGTACAACAACGTGGGTGTAGAGCTTTGATGTTCCACTTGAAGAACAAAGGGAGATTTAGGTTCCTCCAAACATTTTCGCGATTGGCGTTGTTGCTTTTGGTCAGTCCTTTGGGTCGTAAGGTGTATGAATTATTAGGACTGATGCAGCATTCAAGCGTTGATGGGGCTGTGAGTGTTCCAATTCTGAATGTGGCGGCAACGCAACCTCTCTTCGGGCTGCAGAACAACTCTAAGAAACTGCACAAAGTTTCAGAGCCTGAGAAAAAGAAGAAACGAAAATGTTACAAGACGTGGATGTTTAAGTACAGATATGTACAAGAGGGTATTAAGCGACTGTTTTCTTCCAATATGAGCGTCACTTACTATTTGGTGGTGTGGCACTATTCGAAGAACAAGACCCTGTCACATACTTGTTTCTTCTCATTCCCATTCTTCCAACAAATAGTATCCTTAACAACTTGGTGGTGGTGGCGTAAGGCCATATGTCGTAAGCTGAAAGTTGTGCGTGAGTTGGGTATACTATTGAGAATTTCTAACAGGTCTCTTCTTTACTTATATTCTACACAAGAGGACATGAAAATCTACTTTTCTGTGTGGCATTGTTGGAGAATGAAGTTCAAGTTGTGCTTGAGTGGTCTCATTGTTCTGCTGCGAAGGAAAGTGTCGAGCAAAGACTGTTTTCAAGCATTGGTTCTAAGGAACTATATTAGAGGTAATTCCTCTGGTGGAAAAGAGTTGAGAAAAGCAGAATCATATCTTGTGAGAGTAAATGAAATGAAGATAGGGATGCCGATTGTTGTTAGGAGAAAGTCACTGTCCAATGCCGTCATGGAGATTAGAATGAACGATATGATTGTGTTCCATGCGATGATGGATTTTGTTTTCAAGCAAATAACAATCTCATACTCTCAATGTGTCGGACACAGCTTATTTGATACAAGGCTTCTTAAGTTGCAGAGTATATATGTACTCATACAAAGAGGATGTAGTAACTTCATCAGATTTGGTGTTCAAACTGAATTCAGGAGGAGGGGGACTGCATCTGAGCTTCCAAGATTGCCGAGCCAAACACAAATGTCAAGCTTGTGGTGCAGAATGTGGTTGAGACAAACTTTACAGGATCTGCAACAGTTTACACATGGTGAAGTGACTGATCAAATTAAGCACAAGTGGAGATTCAAGCTTTTACATATAGTTTCAGAAGTGGAGCTGCAACAAATGATCATGGCTTTGAATACTCATATGCACTTTGGGATTGCAAGTCACTATGTGTGGCATCGTTGCAAGGCTCCATCTTCACAGAATTTTGACAGTCAAGTTTGGGATCCTGGAGGTTCAGTTTCAATAATCTTTGATTCAAACTGAAGTTACAATGGAGTTGTTAGCTGCAAGTGAAGATCCATGTACTGTTTTACAACTGAACCTTGTGGGCAAGGTTCTCTAAGGAGAGGAGCTTTGATATAGTATAATGGGAGTTTGCACATGTGGTCAAGATAAGAAGAAGAAGAAGTAAAGCACATGAGAAAAGACAGCTGGAGTCAGTAACGGAATAAAATTGTTAACGTCACGGAAAGGGAACAACACCGTTTGTTAACTCTCTATAAGAGCATCTGTTAGCTCATCACTTAGGATTATGCAAATTATCTGAATTAGTTTTCTACTTTCTGGGTTTGGTGATCTTTGTTCCTCATCATTGTTGCTGGAGATCTCTCTTTGAGACTCTTGTAGATGAGATGATAATGCTGCGTTTCTAGAGAACGTTGTGTTATTTGTTTTCCGATATCAATCAATAAAAACTCTGTTTCGTTCTCTGTTCTTATTTGAGTTTCTCATTTTACGTCATCAGGATACCAAACCAGAATCTCAAAAACAGCTTCAAAGGGGAAAGAGCATAATACAGCTTCCTGTTGTCCGTGTAAGATTGAACAATGAGCTCATTCAACCAACTGCGAGCAAGATCAATCTCATGTTTCATGTTTCTGAAAGAGAAGCTGATCCCTCGGATGGTATATTTGACGGCAACATCAATCCACAAAGATTGAATGAAAGCGTCAAAGAATCTGTGAATCCATCCGTCGGTATTGTGGATGGTCGAAGACTTTAGTCCAAGAGAGTACTCAATCAGATTATATGAATATATGTATTCAGACCATCTACGAAATATGAATTTTCTATCAAGAACCTCACATTTGCTGCCTTTGACTCTGTGGGAACAATCGCAAGCCTTCCACTTCAACTTTCTAAAACTTAGGATTGAGTTGAATACTACATCGACCAGGGTATCCTTACGTTCCTCATCCTCCTTTGGCTTCTTAAATCTTGCAAATGTCCAATCAGAGACACAGAAGATGAAAATAGCAACAAAATCAAGTGCTATTCCACTTATGAGTAAGACGTACGTTAGGTCCACATCGAATCTGTTGTAATCAGATTTCTTGGCTGTTACGAAAATGCAGAGGGATGACACAAGTGATGCTAAGGCCATGAACCGGAAAGATATTCCAATCCAGGTATGGAGAATGTTAACTTTAGTGTAAAAGGTGCCATAGATGAAACTAAGCTCCACCTCTAAAACACTCAAAGCTTCCTCTGGTGTGTCTAGTGAGAGGAAGAATTCTTTGCTGTTGTTCAACTGCTCAGATTGAGAGTTAAACATGAGATCAACCACAAGACCTTTAAAGATGTTGAAGTACTTGTAAGCGTATTGGACAGCCTCGAGATCGGTCAGCTTGTTAGGTGGTCTCACTAAAACCTTGGGTCGTTGACCTTTCTCGACCTCCTCGATCCTAACTATTTGGGTAGGTTCTCTAAGCATCTTCCTAACTGAAAACTCCTCCATGAGCCTTGCGTAATCCGGTCCAGGATCAGGATCCTCGAGCATCGAGTTCTTGAAGGTTTCAAGACTCGCTCCACGCAACGCTTGTATCCTCTCTACATACTTGATGACTCCGGCTACGAGCATGAGCGATGTGGGTGCCAAAAGATTGTTTGGTATCGAGAGAAGAAAGACGTATAGAGTGACGATTGCTTGGCAAACAAGAGCGAACAAGCTCCTGAGCCAGAGGTCATTGTCCTCAATAGCAAGAGCTGTGATAGTGTCAGGACCACCGAGGTGTAAGAGAAGGAAGGTTGCCCAGAAAGCTAAGAGATCTGTGTTCTTGGGTTGCGGTTCGCTTCCTTGATTGTCTGAGATCTGTCCCACGGCGTATTCTGCTGCCCAGTTGGCTAAAAGGTAAGCCGACCAAATGAGTAACCGGAAAAAACGGCGGTGAGTTCGTTTTCTGTTTGGTGAGAGAAGAACCAGGAATGTCTGAAGAGCAAGACTGAGAATCACCAGACCACGTATGTTCCATTTGTCCCACAGATCCTTCACTTCCTTCGGTATTGCCTCACCCATGTTCACTTTTTTTTTTTTGTCTCCACTCAGGTTTGACTTTTTTTCACGGAGGTCTTGTTCTGATTGTCGTCTTATAATTTATATTCGTTAATCATTCCAGTGTGTAAAAAGTCGTCAGAAAAGAAGAAAGAAACAAAGAAAATCAACAACACTAAAAATGGATTTTCCGGCAATGTTACGTTGGGAATTAACTAAAATAAATAAAAACTAATGAGAGTTGATGGATATGCCAATTTTTTGGGTTAAAAAACATTTGGTGAACAATTCAAATAAAGTTACAAAATAACCTTTTTCTACAGTTTTTATTTAAAATTGCATATTTTCTTATTTTATATTGTGGTCTAAAAAAAAACTGAATCAGACAATTCCGTTTGTAGACTATATAATAACACTTTGGGAGGGATGAGCTCATACTTGGGAATTCCGGAGAGTCTTGGAGGATCAAAAACCAAGATATTTTCCTTTGTCCAAGATCGGTTACAAAAGAGGGCTGGTGGATGGCCAGCAAGGTTGCTGTCTCGGGGAGGGAAAGAGGTCATGATCAAATCAGTTGCGACAGCTGTTCCCACCTTTGTTATGTCCTGTTTTCGGATTCCGAAAACAGTCACACGGAAACTTACTAGTGCAATCTCCAACTTCTGGTGGAGCTCTACAGGAGAAACACGGGGTCTACATTGGATAGCATGGGACAGGCTGTGTACTGATAAAAGGGACGGAGGTTTGGGATTTAGGGGTCTGGATGATTTTAATACCGCTCTGCTGGCTAAGCAACTATGGCGGTTGATTTCAGCCCCCGATTCCTTATTTGCAAGGGTTTTCAAAGGAAGATATTATAGACATTCGGGTCCTCTGGATCCAATCAAATCTTACTCTCCATCTTATGGTTGGAGAAGTATGATTTCTGCTCGCTCTCTGGTGAACAAAGGACTCATTAAACGGGTCGGATCTGGGGCTTCCATCCTGGTATGGACTGATCCCTGGATTCCGGCTCAATCCCCGAGACCAGCATTGCGTTCAGGATCGCCAATCGATCCAACGCTTAGAGTTGAAACTTTCATCGACAGGACTTCACACTCCTGGGATTTGGCGTTGCTTTCGGCTTCTTTTCAGCCGGAGGATGTAGCCCTTATTTCTGCCATCCCCCTTGGTAATCTTTCTACCCCGGATACCTTGGGTTGGCATTTGACAAAAACGGGTGCTTATACGGTTAAATCAGGATACCAGGCTTTGCGCCATAAACCAGAGAGTGTTTCTCCTGCTTCTGGCCCTAATATTATTCCCTTACAGGCACACGTGTGGCAGATTCGGTGTCCACCGAAACTCAAACACTTTCTGTGGCAAGCGATTACGGGCTGTATGGCGACAACAGCCAATTTGCGACGCCGTGGTCTTGGTTGTGATATCGAATGCGCAATATGTGGAGGAGAGGAGGAGACAATTAACCTTGCTCTATTCTTATGCCCTCCGGCTAGGCAGGTCTGGGGTTTGCCCCATTTCCCAACATCTTCGGGTTGCTTCCCCTCGAATTCGATCTATGCAAATATGGATACTTTATTTTGGAGATTTCAGGATATTCCTTCGGTAGAAGTTTTCCCGTGGATTCTATGGTATATTTGGAAGGCCCGCAATGATAAATTATTTAGAAATTTGGATTCCAATCCGAACGCAATTTTACAGATAGCGGAAGAGGAATCAAAACTCTGGTGTGCAGCTCAGGAAGAATCCCCTGGAACTGCCCCTCAGAACGTTCCTCGATCTCTATCCAGTTCTAGGTCTCCAACTAGTAATGGGGTTCGCGACTATGGATCTAGCCATCGATGCTTTGTGGATGGTTCATGGAAGGAGTCTGATCAGTTGATGGGCCGAGGATGGTATTGCATTTCTCCAGATGGAGAATCTCCTACCATGGGTGCATCAAATTCTCGCCGTAGCTTGTCATCTCTCCATACAGAAGTGGAAGCCTTTATCTGGGCAATGAGATGCATGATTGGTGTGGATAAGGAGAAAGTTGTTTTTCTCACAGACTGTTCTGACCTGGTGAAGATGGTGTCTTCACCTTCCGAGTGGCCTGCTTTCAAGACATATCTAGATGCGATTGAAGAAGACAAGGAGGAGTTCCTCTCATTTTCTGTAGTTCAGATACCCAGATCACAAAACGGTAGAGCGGACAAACTGGCACGACGAGCTAGAGTGGAGCCGCTTCCGATTACCTATGTGAACAATTTTCCTTCAAATTGGCTTGTTTGAGCTAATTCGGTTTTGTAGGTGGCAAAAAAAAAAAAAAAAAAGACTATATAATATTAATAAGTTGGTTACAAAAAGGTTATAGATTAATTATTGATAAATTAATTGGCTACATGTTAAAATAGTGGGTGCATCTTTAATTTATTTCCAAAAATCTTAAGGAGAATATCATAAAAATTCATTTGATATCTAATTTACCATATTAATTTCCTTTATTAAATTATTCATCCATATTAAAATCTTTTAATATCTAACTTAACATAATAATTTGTTAATTATCATTATACTTCACCTCTCATTATTATATACGAGTCTATTTTGTGAAACAAATAAATTATCATATTATTTATTATAATTAAAAAATAGTTTTATTTCTGGATATACCATAAGTTGAATTTTTTTAAACAAATATAAATTGTTCAATCTATAAAATATTCAAGATTTAGTAATATTATTCTTTAAAAATAATATCTATTGAATTATAAATTTTACTGAGTAACAGGTCAAAATTTGAATATTTAAATTCAATTTCATATTTTTTTGTTGAATTTTATAGTTTTATATAATATAATAAACTTTAAATAATTTATTTTGAAATATTTTTAAAATATTGAAACTTGATATAAAAGTTAGAAACTATAAACACTCTAAATTGATTTGTTATAGCAATGTCAATATTATGAAAAAATTTCAAGAAACCAAGTATTTTTTTAAAAAGTATAACAATATATTAAATTACTCATAATATAATAACTCGCTTTTTAAAACCCAAATTTACAAAATTATATGTTATAATGATATTCAAGTCATGATGTAGAATATACATTGTTAAAATAGCTTCACATATATAAATTAATACAACATATTAAATTTTTATTTTAAAATTTAAAATATATAAAATTTTGTATAAATAAAATTTAACCAGTGAATAATTTTCCTTCTAATTGGCTCGTTTGAGCTAATTCTGTTATGTGGCTGGCAAAAAAAAAAAAAAAAAAAAAAAAAAATTAACCAGTGTTCACGAGTACTTATCTAGAATCATTAACAAAATAAGTGTCTTTTTAGTTTTTTCAAACCATCACATAAATTATATCTTATATAAAATTACAATATAGATAAAAATTATATCTTTTATAAAATTACAATATAAATAAAATGAATTTCAACTCGTGTTCTAGTACGGGTCTTAATCTAGTATACAGTATGCAGAAAATGTCTACACGTTGTTACTAAACTAAAAAAAAGATAGAAGATACAGAGGGGAAGAGAAGGAACCTTGGGAGTTTAAGAGTTTCTCAATTGCTTAAAACGCACAAATGAATACTACAATACTTGAAACAATTGGTTGGTTTATGTTTAGTTTGGTGCTTCTGTAGTTGAAGGCTAGCTATGCGTTTGAGCTCTTTGTTTGAAAAATGCATGACATCAAAATTCTTGTATAATAAATAGGTATTGAATGAGTTATTCCTGTCTGTCCATTTTGTTTCCACGAAGATGAGACAATCAATCATATATTTTTCGAATGTTCAAAGGTTAAAGTAATATGGCAAAGGGCAAACATTCCTCTTAACTGTTTGATTAGACCATCAAATTGTTTCGAAGATAATATCTCAAAAATTTTAGATTTCCAACTAGATAGTACATATGATAACACTCAAAAGTTAATGTCTATCTAGCTGCTATGACACATTTGGAAATCAAGAAATAATTTTATTTTCAATTCTAACATTGATTGTCCTAGCTCTATAATATTACGAACACAAGCTGATGTCGCAAAATGGCTCAAACATACACAATAAGATAGAGTCCAGCAACATCCAAACAGGCGAGATATGAGAGCTGGAAATTGAAAAAGACCTGCTCCACCTTTCACCAAGTGTAATTACGATGCTAGGTTTGACATAACAACTCGTGAATCAGCAGCATGATGGATTATAAGAAGCAACACGGGGGCATCGCTAGGATGGGGATCCACATCTCTAACATCTTCATATAATGCATTAGAAGCGGGAAGTAAAGCTCTACTTGTGGCATTACAACAAACATGGATAAGAGGACTAACTGATGTCTGCTTTGAAGGAGATTGTGAACAACTCACAAACATTGTAAATTGAAAGGCATATGATATATCTATCGATGGAATTTCTTAGGATATCATGTTTTGGGCCTCCAAATTTCAACACATTAAATTTGTTTTTGCAAAACGAAGTTGTAATAAAGTAGCACATCTACTTGCAAAGTATGGTTGTCTTTTATCTTCATTTTATACTGACTGTTTTTCACCACCTATGTGGCTATCAGACCAATTGTATTATGATTTTTTAAATTCATAAATAAATATCTTATTTGACGGAAAAAAAGAATGAGTTATTTATAAAAAACTTATAAAGAGAGTAGTTTTGACTTTTGATTGAAAACTTAATTATTTGAATTTGGTGAATGATTTTAGTAAAGAAAAAAAAAACTTTCTTGAAGTATAAAATGTTTCTAAATTATTGATTTTATTATCATTTTTTTTTCAACAAAGAAATCAGCTTAAATGAGCCAATTTGAGGGAAAATTGTTTACAAACAAGATATGAAACGGAGATATGCGCGCTTAGCGTGCCAAAAAATCTGCTTTAACATTAACATTACAAAGTTTTATTATCATTTTCGTATCCTTTAAAATTATACTATTACTTTATAAAAATTCATAACAAAGATCACATTCCTTATTTATAATGTCTTTTAAATTACGTGGTGTCTTAACAAAAGTATCCCTTCTTTAAGATTGTGCAATATTCTTAATGTCCTGCACCTGAATAGCTATAAGAGAATGCTCACTTTAATGGTGTTGCTGATGATCAATGGAGAATTTACCTATCTTTTTGTATAGTACTTCTGCATCTGCATAAAACTTAACATTGTTGTAACCCAATCGACTAACATGAAGAAACGCCAATCTTAAAGCTTCAACTTCCATTTCAATAGATGTAATATCATGGAATAATGTACCATAATCTTTGTTAATACAAAGTCTATTGCCGACAAACAAAAACAAAACAAAAAAGTGTCATTTAAGTCTTCGTCGACTTGAGCACGGCACTGCACGTTGGTCTATTTATTTTGGAATAAACAAAGACTGGAACTGGAAGTCTGGAAATTCAGTAATCATCTCGATTCTTCATTTCTCTTTTTTTCAATTGTTTTGAATAAAGAAAGACTTAAGACCATTCTTATCCGGTTATCCCTAAACCTCAAATGAATATTTTCCATATCAATTAATATTAAAAATGAAGACACTTTTTTTTACATGTAATAGGAAAACATTTCCATTATTAATTGTATTAATTTTCTTTTTTTTAATTAGCTTAAAATTGTAAAGAAAAAATCTATTAAAAAGTATGCAACGAAAATGCTCTCGTAGTCTCATAAATCTTAAGTCATACTATATTTTAATAATACATAAAGCAATTAGCAATAGTATAATCCTGAGTTATTGCTGTTCTTATCTGCTCTCACGTGGAGGTTACATATCACCACGTCTCCTAAAGAAATTATACTATTTCTATTGTTGTCTTGTTCAAATAAATTAAACAATAGTACAAAAAATCTAAGTTTTGTAAAACGAAGAAATTTCACTTAATAGGATCTGCACTTACTTAATCCAGTTATGCGAGTGTAGTGTGTATGTGTGGAGGGAGAGCATTAATTAAGGTCGATTTTCATCACACCATCAAACTTTAAAACTGATTGTTCAGTGCGTTGGCAAAAACAAAACGGAAGATCATTCAATGATCTTGATTTTTTAAATTTGAAGAAAATGTGGCCAGCTTGCACATCTTATCTGGAAGATATTCAGACGGATATAGAGGAGTTTGTTATGTTTTCGTTAGTCTATGTTCCTCGTTTTCAGAATGGTAAAGCGAATAATTTAGCATGACGTGTTCTTTCTATTCCGTACTTAGTTACCTTTGTAAACAATATCCCTTCGCATTGGTTCGTTTGAGTCAATTTTGTTAGTTGTTGTAAAAAAAAATGTGAAAACTGCATAGGCTTAATATTTTTTATATTAGTGTATAACCAACTTTAATAATGTAGTAATACTGTTGATTTGTTTAATCTCTAAATTGATGATCATTGACTTTAGAATTCGGATAGCCTGTCTTGATGAGATTGTCTCTTGATTTTTATGTATTAGTTATTTTTCAAATATATTATGATGTGGTTATAGAAAATATTTGTATGTATTTACAAATTAGCTTTCTGCTCATACGTCAAAAAAAAAAAAAAAAAAAAACGAAAAAAAAAAATCTCATATCTCTATTGTTCACTCAAATAATCTCTCTCGGCAACTCAATGGATTCGAACTCGGAGCATGAGTTAAAGCTCATATCACTCTTTTCTCAACTAGCCTCTCTCGAAGATACGGGTCCGGAGGTTATCATATCAGTTATAACTCAAATAATCTCTCTGGTCAGCTCAATGGGTTTGGATTCGCAGCCGAAGCCGGAGTCAGAGCTCATGTCACTCATCACCCAATCAGTCTCCATCTTCAACTCTATGGATTTGGATTTGCAGCCGGAACCGCTAAGGAAGCTCATATCATTCATTTCTCAAAATCTCGATTCGGAGCAGAAAATAGTCCTTGATTCAGAGTTCATGACAATGGTTGGACAAAATTTGGCTCTCAAGCCGGAGCCCGAGCTTGAATCACTCATCCATCAAATATTTTCCCTCGTCATATCTATGTATTCAAAGTCCACGAAGTTTATTTCGTTATGCCCTCAAATACAAGTAAGATTCGAAAATGGAAAGTTTCATGTGATTGAACAAGTCTCGTGCAACAGCAATGACAAGTGGAACTGTCTCTACCTTTAAACTGGGATAAATTCAGGCTAGTTGGAGAAGATGCTACCCTTTTTTTCTGCCGTGGGTGCAATGGTGAGAACCATGAAGAATGTGCCAAGGCTTCCCCTAAGGTCAAACACAATCTTCATCCAAAACATTCTCTTCAGCTTGTCTTGTCGCATCACTATGGCAGGACGAGGGAATGTTATTGTTGTGATGAATATCTCAACGAGCTATTTTATTATTGCTCAGCTTGTGATTTGGCTATTAATCTTGCTTGTGCGGAGAAGCCACCAGTCTTATCTATAGACCATCCAAAGTGGCATGAGCATACACTTACCCTGTTTCCAAGACACACTTCCTTAACTTGCGACGTTTGCGCCTTGGCTGATTCAAGCAGTCCTTTCTATATATGTTCACCTTGTGGCTTTGCGATCCATCAAAAATGTACCAGCTTACCACATGTCATAAGGATATCACGCCATCATCATCGTATCTCTTTCACTCATTCTTTTCACCAAGGAGATTTGTCTTGTGGCGTTTGTCGCAGAAAGATGGACAATGACTATGGGGGTTATTCTTGCACTAAAGAAGATTGTCTGTTTGCGGCTCACTCAAAATGTGCGACGCGGAGAAATGTGTGGGATGGTGTCGAACTTGAGGGAGAGCTAGAAGAAGAAGAGAAAGAAGTTGCGCCGTTTGAGAGGATATGCGATGGTATCATACAACATTTCATTCATCAACATCATCATTTGAAACTTGATTGCAACACGTATACAGGTTACGACAAGAATATGATTTGCCAAGCATGCGTCAGGCCAACCTTTTCTGGTGATATATACTCTTGTTTGGAATGTGATCATTTCCTTCTCCACGAAGCATGTGCAAATCTTTCTCGCAATATACATCACCCGATACATCCACATCTGCTCACGCTAGTGATAGGATACGATAGTGTTATAAACCCAACAAAACCGTGTTCAGCTTGTCCTTGGCCGTATACAGCTGGTTACTTCTATCAGTGCAGTGAAGAAGAATGTAATGTGCAGTGCGCTGTAATGTCTGAGCCATTACTCTATGACAGTCATATGCATCCATTATTCCTTACATCCAAACCAGAAGAGGAAAGAATTTGTTCGGTTTGCAAAGAGTCCGGACATTGTTCCACGAATGAAACATTCAACTGCATTGACTGTGACTTTACTTTGTGTTTCAAGTGTGCAACTGTACCTCAGAGAGCAATTTATATGTATGATAAGCACGTTCTCATTTATGGGAAGGAGATAAGTGGCGGGATCACTCATTGGTGCGAAGAATGTGAGAGAAAAATAGAGCAGGGCGTAAGATTTTATATTTGCTATGAGTGTTGTGTTTCCGTACATGCTGGATGCATGCTTGAGGTGGACTTATACACGATGCCTGGTTCATCATGATTGTACTACGGTATCAAGGTAGATGTTTTACCCCAATACTTTCATACGTCTCTCAACCTATTTGCTCTTGAGAAGTATTGTCGACACAAAATTATTTTCCAGTGTACTGCATTTTATATTTTGTTCCACATTATGTATTCCTGATTCAGGCGATTAGAGATGAAACATCGCTTGATGGTCATTGACTCATTGCTATGTTTGTAAGAAGTATTACTGAATTTGTATCATATAATCGTCGTTCCTCTTCCTCGAAGCACTTTTTTTTTTTTTTTTTGTATGAATGTTAAATTATATTCACCAAAAAAACAGTTATACAAAATTCTTCAAAAAAGGAGTTGAAACCAAATCAAATACATCAAAATGAATAAAAATATTGAGCGGATTAAGTGTCCTAGAAAATTATGTCATTTTAAGCTACATGTACCATGCGCCACAATTTCTGAGTCATTAGTCCATGGAAGTCATGTGCAACCATTAGAACTAACATGAATTTGTATTCTGTTGTATTTCCACGGATATATAACTCAGAGAAGTATTTTGATTTGCATCGTTGGTAATTCTTGAATTTGATCTCTTACGTTCTCATGCACATCTTTTTAGAAAGCATTTTTAGAAAGCAAAGATGCTTTGGTTGAGCCAAAACTCTTACCATCCTTTCTCAAACCCTCTCCTCACAATCCCATATATTTTGGATCTACCCTTCTTCTGTATGCTCCAAAATGCTCTGCTCTGCTCTATGCACTTCTCTCAAATCTGCGGTGGAATGTATCTGATTGTGTTTGGCGACATGGAAGAAGAGAGGATGACACAGACGAGAAACTCGAGGTGAAAGTCAAGGAGGGTGAGAAATGGAAGGGAAGAAAATCTGGCGGAGCCAGTTCCAGAGGAACATGAGATCCATCGTCTTTAGCCTGAGTTGATTCTCACAGTGTCTGGAAGATATATGAAACAGCGCTCCAAACGAATGGGAAAAATCCTCAAGTGGTAAAAAGTGCATAGAAGAGCTGATAAACAAGTCCTCTCTGCACTCGTAGCATAAGAGGATAAGCAAAAAGTGAACACTCCGAAGCAGTCAAATTAAATAGTAGATGACGAATCTTGAACACTTGAAAAAAAAAAAAAAAATCCAAAACCAATATATAAACATGTGATTCCAGAACATCGAAAATTTGGTGCAATGTCGAGAGCTTTATTGCAAGCTGGTAAATAATACTCCATACATAATAGTCACGTCATGAAGACGGAAGCTCTATCAAACAAACAAGAGAGATTTAAAAGAACGAAACACAAAAGAAGGGAAATCAACATAAGTAGTCTTCAGATTGGACTCTCGGGTAGATGATGATAATCAAAAGCAAAATGATATGGTGATGATGGAGATGATTATGGTTCGTAACTTATTCGAGTCATAAGTAAGAGTCTTTGGGCTTAACCAGCGATTCTCCTAGAGTAGCGATTTGAAGGCTGTGTAGGTCGGAGGAACATGTCACCACTTTCTCCCATCCACCCTGCCTTCATTGCCGGTTGTTGTTTACGACTTTGAGTCCATCTTGCTTCCATTGTTGCTTTTGCAGTCTCTGATGCTCCACGAGAAGAAACCCAGTTCTTGTCTGTAGATACTGCAACTGCATCATTTGGATTCATTCATTCAGATGATAAACAAGCTTTATGAAAGAAAAAAAGAAAAAAGATGTGATGTTACTTACGAGGACTCTTCCTTCCAGGTGGTCTATACTTTGCGTCTTTAACATTATAACTTCTCACAGGTTTGTTGTTCCATGCGGTGTTCTGGTTAATATTATTCGCCATATCCAACTTCCACTTGGTGGCACCATTGTCAAATGCAGCATTCATCTTTGGAGTAACGTAACTGTTGACACCATTGCCAAAAGGAGCAGTCGTCTTTGGAGCGACATAACTGTTGACACCATTGCTACAAAGAGCATTCATCTGTGGAGCAACATAACTATTGCCACCATTGCTCAAAGCAGCATTCGTCTTTGGAGCAACGTAAGTGTTCAACGGCTTATTAGCATTATAAGTCGGAGCCGCTGGCAACCGCTTCACAGACTGCTGCTGATCCAGAGACCCTCTCGGTACAGACGGCTTGGGCCGGAGAGATGGGGGAACATAGTAGCAACTCTGGAAGAATGGATGCTGCAGAGCTTCTGCTGTAGTCGGTCTACTGCAGGGATCCCACGAGCAAAGGCGCTCAATAAGGTTAATCGCATCTGCACTAGCATATGGCATCAGACTTGATAGGTGTACACCGGGAAGCTGCAAGATAAACAAACAGATTGTTACTATTAACCCTAAATGTAAAATCAATGACGCTTTCTTTCCTAGATATGTTATATAGAGAAAAAAATACCTGAGGGAATTGGTAATTGATAACGCTGGCAAGATTCATCCCCTCCAACCATGTCTCTTCAGTTGGGCTGCCTATGACACTACAGATTTTGTATATCTCATCTGCTTCACTGCATATATTAAAAAGGTGACAGTTAAACACAGTGGTTCAGCATTCAAATATGCAACATTGTTTAATCCAGACAAATTCAATCAACCATTGACAAATACCTAGCTCCAGGAAAAAGAGGACGAAGAGACAACAGCTCCGCCATAATAGCACCCATCGCCCACATATCTGAAACACAAATAAATTACCCCATTGTTAAGCACTGGATTACAATATATTAAACAGAAACTTCTGTTACTGCGTATATTGGGAAGACTAACCAACTTTTGACGTGTATACATATGACTGTAGTAGTACTTCAGGTGCTCTGTACCTGTGGGAAGTTTAGAACAGAATTAGGGTGAATTAGGAAGAGAAGAGATATGGCACAAATCCACATATGTGCCTATCACCATCAGCATTGGGATCACTGAACTACACCTACATTGATTTTCTGAAGTATTGAACAGAGCAATCAGGAAAGTTAATCTTACCAGCGTGTAGAGACATATTCTGTGTATGGTGGACTTGAATTGATTTCCCGGGCCAGGCCAAGATCAGCAATCTTAATGACATCTTTCGAGACCAATAGATTTTCTGCATCAGAGAGAAAAATTTACAAATGTTTTAGTGACAGGACTAATGAAAAAATTGACTGCGATGAAAAGCCCTGAAACTAATACAAATCTCCACAGCACATGAGCTGATGTTGATTGGCAACTCAAGGCTATTAATTACCTGGCTTAAGATCACGGTGGAAGTATCCATGCTGATGCATATAAGAAAGGCCTTGGAAGACTTGAAAGCACCAATTTCGGATATCAGATTCGGCAAAATGCTTAGGGCGATCCTTCATAAGCTGGTAAAGATTGCACTCCTGATAGATAAGAGAAAAAAAATTAAGAGCAATGGAAAAGGAAAAGTGTTGGCAATAAGATTAAACATAAAGCAATCAGAAGTATACCATGTACTCGAACACAAAGTATAGGACATCATTTTCCCGGATAACTTCCTTCAGCTTCACAATGTTTGGATGATTCATTCTGCTAAGCGACTAAAATGAGAAAAGAGAGGAATCAGCGAACATACAGTCAAAAAGACAAAAACATTTCAGTGAAGGAGATACAGTACCTTCACTTCTCTTAGATTAACACATTCTTCCCAAGAGAAATACTTCTTTTTCATTCTTTTAATTGCCACCTGTCCATAGAAAACTTCAGTACCCTAGAGAAAAAGAACATATTAAACAAGTCTTTTATCTCCCAATGGAAGAAAACTTACAACTTCACCCGTCTGTTTACTGATTGCTCGCCAAACATTCCCAAAAGTTCCGTCACCAACTTCTTTGAGTAACGTATACCTACAATTTCATAAGGCATCGAGAAGTAAACACAAACCATTAATCGAGGGGACAGAAGCCAAAGACTAGAGAAAAAATAAGAGAAATCGAACTTACCTCTCCATTGTCACTAGGTAAAGCAAAGTAGCCGCTACTATTTATTTGTGGGGAACTTCAGATATATGTCTATAACTAAACTTTCCAGTTGTTTGTATGGCAGCAAGATCAATAATTCTCCCGCAGGGCAGACCAAGCGTTATTTACTTTGGGTATCAATGGGTTGACCATCAAGGCAAAAGAAAGACTTTAAAAGAGAAGGAAAAAACATACTGAGAACTTGGAAGACGCACCAACAAAAAGTAATGTTCTGGGTAACAGGACGAAAGCAACGCTCACAACATTTCACTCAAGGGGTTCAGAGACTCGAGGAAAAGGCACAGCTATGAAAAGTCAAAACTTGAAAAAAAACTGAAACATCCTTCTCTAACCAGCTCTAATAAGAACAGGATATGGAAGAGGGACTAACTAGTTTATGACTGCAGGAACAGATTTAGATGACACTCTAGGACTATGCGAAGGTAAGATAACTTGCAAACATCAGCCCTGCATGAAACAAAGATAGCATACAAACATCAGGTTCCAATTGTCCAACAAAGAAAGATACCATAAGTATTGACTTATTTGACGTGCTTTTGAACTCTTATCCTCAAGTTTCCTTTTTGAGTTTTCCTAAATTCTTAAATAGTTTTTTAAGTTTCTCCAAATTTCCATATTTTATATTCACACTCCAAAAAAATCTTAAGGAAATCTGACAAATCTCTTATTTCCCTATCAAGATAGGGAAAATATATTCTACTTTTACCACAGCGCTAGGTCCCTTCAAAATATTTCACAAAAAGACAATTTGAAAACTCAGTAAAACTCATCTATTAGTTTTCTATTCAAACTTGAGAGTATACTGTGTAAGCTAAAATGCATGTGTCAGCGGCTTAATCCTACCTGAATCAGAAATTTGCATCACACCTTCCGTAAAGATCGCAGAAGGTCTGACCACTAGGTGCAGTTCACGAAAGAGCCAATAAGGAAATCTGCGCGTGCAAGAAACCGCCAATCGAGTGCTTCTTGCAATGAAAAAACACGATACTGGTAGCAGCCTGAGCCGATGTAGTCTTGTTCCATATCTCAAAAGAAGAAAATCCACTAAACACGAAGCTTAATATAACCTGACCAAAAGAAAAAAAAAAAAAAACAACATTTTAAGTGCAACGAGCTATGTACAGAATAGAAAAGGAACAAAAACAATCCAACCATTCAAGGAATCATACGAATCTGTTTACCTATAACTTGTCCTACGCATTAACAATGAAATCCACTTCTAATAGACTCCCAAGCAATACCAGCAAAAGTCATAAATCTACATGAAACCCTAAGAAACCAAACTGTAATGAATTAAGTACAGAGTAAACCCCAATTCATGAGACCTGAGAAATTTTAACAATGTCTAAACTCCTAAGTACACCACCAAATCTCTACTCCGTTGGAGTTAAACCAAATAAATAAAAAACCAACCATAGACTCACATTATCACAGATCTGAATGAAAGAAAAAAGCTTTACAATCCAACACAAGAAACATAACAGAAAAAAAAAACCCACAAAAAAAAAAAAGCGTAACCCTAAAAGAAATTAATCTAAAAAACAATCCGTATACGTTCAAATCAGAGATCTCAGAAACGCGACTCCAATCACCCAAACCAAATCAAAACCAATCTGATTGAGCGCAAAACAATAGAACTAAGAAGAGAATCAAAATCGCATCAGTCAAACCACGATAAACATCAACAACCATAAGAGACGGCGACCTCGATATTAGCTCAACAGCCAAGAGGCATAAACTCCGTCTCCGACGACGGGATGAGACTGTATCCAGAGCTTCTCTCTTATCACAAACTCCACCGCTCTCTCTCTCTCTCTCTCTCTTCTCTTTCTCTCTCTTTGCCGCGTATTTGTGTGTGGTTCTCGTGATAACTTAAAAAAACAAGAAAAACAATAAACCCTACTTTATAATATCTCAGCTAATAAATAATATATTATTCAGCCATTTATTATGGTCGTGTTTTGTTAGTGCTAAGTTAAAATTTCCTGCATCTCGGTCTACAGTATTTCTTCACATAAAAACCGTGGATTATTTTTTAATGATATCATCTTCAATCTGAACCGTATGATTATCGTATATTTTAATCTTTAGGTAGCTTTTTTTCCTTAACGTTAACTTATTCTCATCCCGCTTTCCATTCTAAAGTTGTAACAGGAGATAAATATTTGCCTTGACTTTTCGTACAAGTTTTTTAATTTATTTTTTTCATAATGTTACCTTTCCTTTTTCTGGCTCCTATTATTTCCATTTGTTTTTTTTTTTGATAATAATGTTAATATCATTAATCAAAATGAATAACGTAGGATATACATAAAAGATAGCCTAAAGTTTGAAACCTTGCCAAAAAAAGAAAAAAAAAAACAAGGAAACAAAAAGTGAGGCAACGTGATAAAGAAATCAAATTAGCCAAAATGACATTAAAGTGGTGAAACGGCGTCTGTGTCTGCGAGCAGTGATTATGTTACGAACTTCTCGATCAATGAGTTTGAAAATTGTTGGTGCAGGAATCGAGTGTTGATTGTGGAGCACATTATTTCTCTGTTTCCAAATGTGGAAAACAGTCGCCTGAGCCGCTAGCTTCCTGAGGAGAGAGGGCGCAGTAGAGGAGGAAGCTCTTATCCAAGACAAGAGTTCAGACCAAGACCGGAACATATGCTGAGAAGGACCGAGTCTTGATAGAACTAGTTTCCAGATAACCTCAGCATATTCACATGTTACCAACAGGTGGTCTCTATGCTCAGTTTGACTGGCACATAAACAACAGAGCGGAGAAACATTTAGTCCCCAAGAAACTAACCTCTGCCTTGTTGGAAGTCTGTTCAGGTGTGAAATCCACATGTTGAAAGCGTGATTTGGGACAGCACCCTTAAACCAAACTGTTTTTGCCCATGATTTTTCAGTTTGCCTAGGTCTTAGAGCATCCCACGTTCTTGAGGAGGAATAGCCATGGCCTGGGATATCATTTACATTCCAACAATAACTATCAGCTGAACTGGATAGACTTGGCACTGGGATCGTAGTTAGATGAGCATGGAGAGAAACTTCTTGGTCAGATCTTGGTGGCGGAAGCCTCCATTCACTGCCCAAGCACGCATTCGCCACAGTACTGTTAATGGGGAGTCTGAGGTTCCTTGGTCCATCTATTCCGATTAACTTAATCAGCGGCCCTAGAGGGGTCCAAACATCAAACCAGAAACTCGTAACTTGACCATTTCCCACTTTGCTCCTTATAAACTTTTCGGCTAGTGGGCGTAATCTCAATAAAGCATTCCAGGTCCAAGACTTCGAAGGTGACTCCTTGATAGCCCAGAAGCTAGTGTTGTTTAGGCTATGACGCTTATGCCAAGAGCTCCAAAGAGAGTCATTGTCTGAAAACATGAGCCAGATAAACCTCAAACATAAGTTCTTATTCCATATAGAGAATCTTCTCAGCCCCACACCTCCTTCCTTTTTGGGTAGACACACTGTTTCCCAAGCAACTTTTGTCCCTTTGTTCACATCAATATTCCCTGACCACAAAAATTTAGAACACAGTGATTCAATCTTTCTTATGCACCCCTGGGGCAGTATGAACGTGCTTATCCAGAAATTGACTGTCCCTGAGATAACTGTCTGAATAAGCTGAACCCTTCCAGCGAAAGAGAGAGTTTTTACAGCCCAGGCTCTGAATCTGGTTGATATTTTTTCCAGAAGCGCATCATATTCTGAAATTTTCAACTTTCTATGCATCAAAGGCAGCCCCAAATATCGGATTGGTAAAGAACCAGTAGGGAAACCGTAGCTCTCCAAAGCGCTTGTCTCCATTTGGGTGACTCCAGCGTGAAATAGCTGAGTCTTGTCTCTGTTCATTTGCAGGCCAGACCAACTCGAGAAATCATCAAGAGCTTCATTTATCCCGTGCAGTGAGGAGCTCCCTCCATCAAAGAAAATCATTACATCATCGGCGAACATTAAGTGGGAGATGCTCAAATCGGAGGTTTGAGGGTGATAGTGGATATAACCAGCCTCAAATCTGGATGCTAGCAGCCTTGAAAAAACTTCCATAGCCAGTACAAAAAGATATGGAGATAGCGGATCACCTTGTCTAAGGCCTTTGGTGCTTGTAAAAAAACCTCCTGAGCTGCCATTTACACACACTGAAAAAGAGGGAGTGGTGATGCATTGCTTGATCCAGTTTATAAAATTTTCAGGGATGTCAAGAGACTTTAGCGTGGAGAGGACGAAGTCCCATCTGACAGAATCAAAGGCTTTTCTAAGGTCAACTTTCAACATTGCCCTTGGAGCGATGTTGTTTCTATTATAGCCATGTACTATCTCTGTTGCCAACAAAACATTTTCAGCTAGGAGTCTTCCCGGCATAAAAGCTGATTGAGAAGGAGAAATTACTTCAGCCAATATCTTTTGAAGCCTACCTGCTAGAAGTCTAGATATGACTTTATAAACAGTGTTGAGGCATGAGATGGGTCTGAAATCTGCAGCAGTAGAAGCATTTGATATCTTAGGGATGAGAACCAATGTTGTTGCATTCCACTGTTTGAGAAGACGACCTGAGGTGAAGAATTCAGAGACTGCCTCTATAACTTCAGGACCCACAATATTCCAGCAACCTTTAAAGAATTCAGCAGAGTAGCCATCTGGTCCACTAGTTTTGTTCCTTGGAAGGGAAAAGAAAGCTTGTCTTATGTCTTCCTGTGTAAAAATATCCTCAAGAGCGGCTTTTTGAGATTCATTACATCTGTAAGGTAGTATCAAATCCATGTCACTTTGAGTGAGCATATTTGGACCTATCTCGCAGCCAATCAGGTTTGAGAAGTAGGAAACACAATGATCTTCAATCCCTTGTTGAGTATCAACTCGAGAGCCATTATCATCAACTAAGAAGTGAATATGATTCTGACAATTCCTGGTTGCTGTCATTCTATGAAAATATGCAGTATTACTATCTCCCTCACTGAGCCATGTGACCCTTGACCTCTGGAGGAAGAAAGTCTCCTCAGCTCTTTTCAAAATCATCCATTTTCGTTCAGCTTCTAGGGCTTGCTCTGCAAAGTGGGGGGATGGGTTTTGAAGGGTATTTCTCTGACGCAAAATCATGATTTTATGTGCCTCTTTAACACGCTTCTCCAAATCAGAATAGTTTTCCTTGCTAAAGGCTCTAATGCAACTTTTTAGCGATTTCAGCTTTAGAGATAGTCTGAGCATTGCTGAACCTACAACATTTGAGGAGAACCAGTGGTTAGCGACCAAAGGAAGGAACTCTTCGTTTTGAAGTAGGAAGTTGAAAAACTTGAAGGGCCTTTTCATTTTCTGGCTTGTAGAACTAAGAACCACTCCACACGGGGCATGGTCAGAAAAATCAGGCTCGCCAAAATGGCCATAGGAAGATGGAAAACTCTGATACCAATGATCATTCACCAAGATCCTGTCAAGCTTCTTTGCCATTGGTCTTGTTTTAGATTTATTCCACCAAGTGAATGTGTTTCCTTTAAAAGTTAAATCTGAGAGCTCGGCCTCCCTCAAACAATCCCTGAAATCTCTGATCTTCCTATTTGCGTTGAGGCTTGGTATAAGAGAATGCTCGCTTGGATGCAAGATCTGGTTAAAATCCCCCATGACCAGCCAAGGTTTGCTCGTACCCATGTGAGACTGCGAGGCTGTCACCAATTCTCCCCAAAGTACTTTCCTGACATGCTCCTCATTTGATGCATACACCACAGACACGACACACCAATCACTACAATCCGGAAACAAAACTTCTGCCGTTATCATTTGCAGAGACTTGGATAAGATCACCACTTTCACACTTTGATGCCATAATATCCATATTTTGCCAAGATCTGAGAATTCATAATTTGCCTCAGAATTCCAGCCAGGAAGCAAATTATCAACAAACTTTTGCATCTTAGGCTGCTTCACATGAGTTTCAATAATACCGCCAAAAAGAGGCATATCGCCTTTATACCAGTTCTTAAAACCGCTTCTATGGCTATATATATTAAAGCCGCGGACGTTCCAACAAAAAACTTTTGTACACATTAATTACTGGTTTTTGAGGCCCTTGCCTCGCTGACCTTTACGTTGCCGCAATGGCAACTTCCCATAGTAACCCAAAAAATCTTCTTCTGATGTGTCACCATCCTCCTCGCTACTTGACAGAACATCCATTTGTTGGTCAACAATATAAACATTTTTTGATTGTATATAATAATTCCAATATAAAATAAACCAATGATAAGTCGACGTTTAAATATAAAAGTTCACAAAGCCACAAACGTGTGATTTCTCTACAATTGCTGCGTAGTTGAACACAACAAGGCTCGAGAGCATGATTAGTGGCATAATCTTACGTGTGACCTGTGCTGTGCTCTATCTACCAAGCTTTAAAGTCAATTGACACGCTTTGTCGCTTTCCACTAAAATTTAATTAATTAAGGTTCTCTTTTCTGCTTCACTAAAAGAAAAATAAACAATTGGGCTATGTTCACATAATACTACTTATCATCTCCATTACTATGTTCCAAGTTTCCTTGTATCAACCTTACATTGTAACCACTTACAATCAAATTAAATTAAAGCAGATGTTTAAAAAAAAAAACAATTGGGCTTTACAGCAATACCCAATCTTCTAATCTTAATATGGGCTTTACAGTACCCCAAAAGCCCAAATAAAACTCTTTTCAGAGATTTATTTTTATTTTTTTCTAACGTTTTATAGATTTCAATTTGTTATCAGCTTCCTTCTAAACAGTACAGAGGCAGCAACAATGGATTTCTTCGACGAAGACAGGCCTAGATTCGTCTTCCAATCTCGTCCTTCTTCTTCTTCTCACACGCCGGAGGAAGAAGAAGACCCGAAAATCCCTAACAAGATCTTTATATCAATCTCCGTCGCTGGTTCTCTCATCATACTGTCTCTCTCCTTTTTCTACTTCGAATCCGAGCCTGCCAAATCGCTTCTCCTATGGCTTGCCCTCTCCTTCCTCGTCGGTCCTTTCGCTCCTAGCTCGATCACCGGCGGTAAGATTCGCGTCGGTTATGGTCAGATCTTGGAGCCAGAGCAGATCCACGACGAGTCATCGACTGATAACGAGCGCGAATCGAGGAGGAAGTCTGTGAATAAACGATCTAAAGGTACGACGAAGCAAGACAACAATCCGCCGGAGAATGCTTCTACGGTGACGGAAGCTTCGAGAAAAGTGGCGGCTCCGAAGTCTAAGGAGAGTGGATCTGTGAATGAAACCAAAGATTGGAGTGAAGAAGAAATCGAGATTTTGAAGAAGCAGTTGATTAAGCATCCAGCTGGTAAGCCTGGGAGATGGGAAGTGGTGGCTTCAGCGTTCGGAGGAAGATACAAGACAGAGAATGTGATCAAGAAAGCCAAAGAGATCGGTGAGAAGAAGATTTATGAGAGTGATGATTATGCTCAGTTTCTGAAGAATAGGAAAGCTTCGGATCCTAGATTGGTTGACGAGGATTCTGGAGCTGGTGGTGGTGATGATGATGAAGCTAATAAGGAAACTTGGACTAATGGAGAAGACATTGCACTGCTCAATGCTCTGAAAGCTTTTCCTAAGGAAGCAGCTATGCGATGGGAGAAGATTGCAGCTGCTGTACCTGGGAAGACCAAGGCAGCTTGTATGAAGAGAGTTACTGAGCTTAAAAAAGGGTTTAGGAGCTCCAAAACTCCAGCCAATTAGCTAGAGGAGAAGGAAGCCAATGAGGTAATTGATTGAATAAGCTTTTACTCTTTACTATATGAAACAACATGAAGCCATAAGAGCCTGCCTAATTGTAATTGCTACATTGTTGCTGTATTGTATAATCTTCCTAGGCTTAGTGATATCTCCATTAATGTGAGTTACCTGGAAGTTGTTAAATTTTTTATCTGGAGAGGTCGACTTGATGAAAGGCTGATAATAACATATTCTTTAGCTGATATTTCATAGGTTACTTATGATTTAGGGTTGCATAATAGGTAAATATTTGTTGATCTAGAATTGAGCAGAACTCTTTGGAAACTGGAGAGGTAGCTTGTAACGTGAGGAGTCATAGAAATGAAGGTCTTGCCTCATGTTCTAGACGTTGGGGTCGCTTGCTTTTTGATCCACTGGTTATATGATTTACGGTTGCTAAAAAGACCCCATTGGTTTTCATGAAAGCTGTGTGTGCTATTTTTTCTATGAATCCCTGGCTTGCCTTTAGATCTGTTAGTTTCTGGTCAAAATTAAAGGATGGAATGTAATGCTTTGAAAAGAATAATACAAAAAGCATAGTCTAATGGGTTTGGCTAAGGGGATAGAGGCAAGCACTTAGCATGGAACTGGTGTAGGTTCGTAGTTTGTTTTTTTTCAGTTAGTGATGTCTATCATTGTAGAAATTTATTGTTAGGCTAACGATCGGTTCACTTACACCTCCATGAACATTGCTAGTATTTTTTTTTGTTGGAGCAAACTATGTCTACTAGTGTGTCTTGTCAAATTTTGGAATGGAGCATTAGGCCAAAGGCAGACTCTACCGGGTTTGCTATGAGAAAATAGTATGGAGCATTATAAATTTAATCTGAAGAGTTCAGTCGATGAAATGCTAAAAACATATTCTTTCTGATGTTTTATAGGTTACTTATAAAATACAGAAATAGGTTGCTTAACGTTATAGCTAAGTTGCTGCTCTAGAATTTAGATCTCTTTTCAGAACAGCCGAGTAATCATAGAAACTCTTGTGAACCGACTCATTGGGTTCTCTGGCTCATGTTGTTGAAGTTGGGGTGGCTTACTTTTTGATCCACTGGTTTATATGATCGCTGGTTGGTCAAAGACTCTTCAGGCAATTTTTCCATGTTTCTTATATGTCATCTCAAACCCTACAGTTTCATGAAAGCTGTGTCCTAAATTCCTGCAGTTTCCTGGCTATCTTTTACTTCTGCTAGTTTTTGGTTAAATTTTGGTATGGAATAGGGTTATTTGAACAGAATAATCCACAAAAGCCATCTTTGGCTAGGGGAAAAGATGACATTAACGTGACATGGAACTAGATTATGTTTATAGTAGTCTTTGGTTTAAGATGTAGAGTATAACTTGTAGAAATTTCATCCCTTCTGCTGAATGACGGTTTCACTTCACGAACTACTGTAAAACCTCCTAGATCATTGTATTAGAATCTCCGAGTCCTCTGTCACATAAGCTTCGATCTTTTGGGAAAGCGATATGCCTGCAATTGATTGTTTCTAAATTATTTTTGTATGCAGAATAAACCACATGTTTGATATAAGTATCAGATCAAACAGTGCTATACTCGCAAGTTGAATCCACAGAATCAAATAAAAATAGTCTTAAAAAGTAGCATATGTAGACGCAGTCTTTCTTACTGACATGAACTGGGTAATTAATGCAGGGTAGACATCTGTTTGGATTATGGCAAATACCATGAGAGGAAGAACAAACAGTTTTGCTGTCGCTACTTGATTGTATTGAAACAAGATCCAGAAGTAATCAAGAAGTTTTCTTTAGAGACAAACAAGCAAGCATCTTAATATGCCAAAGATGAAATTAACATAGATTCATAAGTTCTTCTTTACTTCGACCTTTGATTCGAATTACAAAACTTGGGCATCTGTGTATCCTTTTACTAGGGAAACAGATTAGGACCCGTGCTCTAGCACGGGTTGAAATTCTTTTTATTTATATCGTAATTTTTATATAACATATAATTTATGTGATTGTGTTTAAAACAATTCTTTTTATTTATATTGTAATTTTTATGCAATAAAATCATATGCTAAATATGATGGCTTAAAAAAAGACACATATCTGGTAAGTTTTATATTGTTAATGATTCTAGCACGGATTGAAATTCTTTTTATTTATATTATAATTTTAGAATAAAATACGATCCCGAAGATCATGATTAATGCTAGATTAGGATCTTAAAAACTTTTAAAATCAATCATATAAATTATATTTTATTCTAAAATTATAATATAAATAAAAGGAATGTCAACCCGTGTTATAGCATTAAGGTTTAATTTTTAATTTCTGAATACGATCCCAAAGATCACTATTAATATTGTTAAATTATCGAGATTTGATATCTTTTTTATGATTGAAAGTATTTTTTTATCCCTTTAATAACTTTTTTATTGATGTGGTTTATCAATAAAATCTGTGGAAAATAAATTGGTAATATTGTGATTCTAGATATTTAGACCCATATACATGTGATCTTCCGAAAATAAAGTTTGGAATATCCATGAACTATCAATTTGGAATATCCCGTTTAAGATTTTTAGTTACAATTAAGATTTTATTTGTTATAATTAATCTATGGATTAATTTATAATTTATGTATAACCTATTTGTAACCATTTATTAAAATTATAAAGTCTACCAAAACAATGTTGTGTACTTCCCTTTTATTATAAAGAGGATAATTAATCTATGAATTAATTTATAACTTATGTATAACCTATTTGTAACCATTTATTAAAATTATAAAGTCTACCAAAACAATGTTGTGTACTTCCCTTTTATTATAAAGGGGATATAAAAACAAATACCCTAAATCCACGCTTAAATATTCATATATCATTTCAAAGGCTACGAATCCTAAGTCCCAAGTCCTAACTAGTAAGTGAAATTGTTACTTGATAGGTTTCATGCGAATAAATATTTATTTATAAATTCATATAGTGAAATTATTATTTTTGTTTTGTCCCAATTGTAGATGGATTACAAATCTATACTAAATAAAAGTAGAACCTATAAGCTCGGTAAGGCGTCCACATAGGATTTTAAACATCCAATCGGAATTTGATATGTTATTAATTAACATTTTCTAAATTTCCAGAATTTTCTAGATCTCAGAAATCACGATTAAGTGTGATAAATTGCCAAGATTTTATTCATTTTTACGCCTAAGAATATATTATTACACCTAACAGTATATATTTTGTAACAATACATGAATACTAAAAACTTTATTTAGGAAATTGTATAAATCATTGGAATATTCTCTTTAGAATATATTTTTATTATATAGTACACGGATTAACCAATTAATCTATAACGTTTTTTTTTGTAACCAACTTATATTTAATGTATAACCTATTTTGTCACCAACTTATAAAATTATATAATTAAAAAAAATGTATACTTATATTTTATTATATAGGGGATTCAGAGGACCATTAAATCTCCAGGAGTGAATACACTCTCGACTTAGCATTACAAATCTACAGCGAATAAGAAACAACAATTTCATTTTCTGCCCACAAATTAAAGGGAAAATTACTAGTTTGACCCAAATTAAGCAGTTAATTGCTAGATTAACTCCTAAAATTTGAGGGGTTAAAATATGGAGAGCTCTTTACTCTCCAAGAAAAATTCTGAATACTCTTCATTAGTCTCCTCTACTCTCATCATCTTAATGAAAGTTTTAATTCCTAAATTTGCCCTTACCAAACCGATTGAAACCATTTCTTTAAACCAGTTTTTAATTGAATTGATTATATATAAAAAAAAATGGGCTCCATCGTCGCTTCTTCTCCGTTCTCTCGCATCCAGTTTTCAATTATTGAAACTCAAGCTATCAAATCTACAAATCAGATATCCTTTTTTTCTACTACGTTTAGCTTAAATCCCTTTATATCCATAGAGTATTCAATCGATTTTGGGTTGTATTTGGAGAGATTTCATTTAGATTTGAAAATTGTGTTGATAATTAATGGATTTCATATTGGGTTGAGAACCATCTATTATGGCTCGATTAAGACATATGAATGGACTGTAGTGGCTGATCGTATGTAAATTAGTGTTCTTGGTTCGAAAATTTACTGGGTTTGCAAACATAATAAAATTAGAAAACTGAGTATAACTGTGAAAAAATGGTATAACTGAAATTTTGATATAACTGGTACAACTGATATTCCTATAGGTACAATTGGTATTTTATTATGTTCTAATTTAGTTTTAATTATAATTTCTTAGGAAAAAACAGTGACCAACCTTTCGAACACATAAACATAAGCCATGGAAAAACTTGGATAGTTAGTTTCAGAGCGAGGGAGATAGCCAATATAAGATTCAAGATTAGTGTAATTTTCAATGTAGTTGTACTCTATGAATTTGTACAACTGGGTAAAACTTGGTTTTGTAATGGTACAACTATGTATGTATTTGCTCTCATTCCGTTTGTAAAACTTGGTACAACTAATAGTACAACTACGACTATTTTTAAAAAAGTTACATATGTACTTTATTAACAGTAATTTGTCAGACAATGTTAAAAATCTTCATATTCACTTTATAAACTGAAATTGGTATGAAAAAGTTACTAAGAAAACATATTAAAAAAATGATAGTCTTTACTAAATTTATTTGTATCCAAGAAATATCTTATAGTTTTAAGATGACTTTCTTATTATTAACCCAATTGCATTGCAAAACACACAAAAATAAAGTTTTAACACATATGTTTGCATGAACAAATGGAGAATGTTATACAAATTAGTAAAAGCTTTGGTCCAACTGTAAAAATTTAGTTTAAATACAAGTATAACTCATTTATACACAAAAATCTCTAAAAGTACAACTATGTATAAGGTAGTACAACTTGAAAACTTGGAATAACTATGTTTGTTTTTGCGGCGCCACCTGGCAATTGTACTTATTATGCGGCGCCATGTGGAATTTATGATGGCACAGTTTGACCAAATGTGGTTTGACCTCTTCTCTCCCCCATATTATTTAAGTTTTAAAATTTCATTTAAAACAAAAAATCATATTTTTATTTGACAATAAGAATCATTTCTTATTAATGAGAGACAATGAGGACGAGAGAGAAAAAGATTTATGGGTTAGGTAATTATTATGATTAATAAAATTTTAGTTTAATTTCCGATTCTAGATTTTAAGATTCAATTCATCACTAATTTGTACAACTGGTACAAATTGGTATAACTGTTCAACATGTTTATGATTATGAAGATCAAATTAACATGGAAAATTGATTCACATCTCTGGAGGTTTGAACTCAAGTAGAACCTCTCTAAAGTGATTGGAGTTATGCAATCACGCACGTGATTGGAGCATGGTGTTCTTAGATCAAGTTATACCAATTTGTACCAAGTTGTACATTTTTGTTTCTGAATTTTATAACTAACATCAGCATAGTTATACCAAATTTTACTTAGTTGTTCACGTTTTATAACTAATCAGTTTTTGCCACCACGTCTTCTCCTTCTTTTCCATCTCCATCCTCTATGATTTTATCAGGTTCGAAGAATTATATTGGGTTTGATTCGACTTTTCACCTAAGTTAGGTTCTTTGTTCTCGTCACTACTATCTTCCACAAACCTTCAAACAAAATTGATTAGCACTTCCATTCACTTTGGATTCTACAGAATTGTAATGAACAGAGTTGACAAAAATTCTATACATAAATTCTCTAATTTCAGTCAAATTATTTACATAATTTCCCTTATTTCAATCGAATTCTAAACAGTCAAAAATAAGAAATCGATTTCAACTTACAGAAAATTGGACTTGTTCAAAGTTATACACAAAATCGAGAAGAATAAGTTGATTTCAATTACAAAAATTTGGCTTGTTCGTGATTGTACCAAATAGAAGGAAGAAGAAGAATTTGGTGTTGTTTGTGGCTCATAGGTCGTGTGGCTCGATGAGTAATAAACTTAATTTGTAGAGGGTTTCAGAGTCTTTTACTTATTTTCTGATTTAAAATAAATGAAAACAAAATTATTTTTTATAACAAGAATATATGAGAATAATCTTTGGAGAGTAGAGAGCTCTCCAGATTTTAACCCAATCTGAGAGTCAGTTGGGTTAGTTTCATACCGAAAATACCTTTTTTTGCTTTGTTACGAAAAAGTCAATATTACCCTTTGATGTGACCCAGAGATGCGGTCACGTTACGGTTGCGGCTTGAGCTCTCAGCCAACTTTCAAATGGAAGAACTTTTCTCGGCAAAGGTCCTGGGCTTCAGA
Organism: Camelina hispida; assembly: GCA_023657505.1. Taxonomy (NCBI): domain Eukaryota; kingdom Viridiplantae; phylum Streptophyta; class Magnoliopsida; order Brassicales; family Brassicaceae; genus Camelina; species Camelina hispida. Next base: position 34,862,661 of record CP094637.1, read on the forward strand.
TCTAGGAAAGAATCAAGCGAGGGAAACAAAGTTTGAAGGAATTCAAACGGGCCGTTAGGGAGATACGTCGAGGAGCCACGGACGGAACGATCGGATGGTACGGATGCGGAACGAGCGAGCGAGCGGTTGCGATGGAACGATGGTGGAGACGAGTTGAAATGATTTAGTGGAGAACTTGAGAACTTATGAAAGAGGACTCGAGGTTGCGAAGGGGAAAAAATGGGAAAACGAAGTGAGGGGGAAATACGAATGGATCGAGAGACGACACAAGAAGTTTGGCTCTCCTCTTGACACGGTCTCTAACAAGGCCGAACCCGGTTCGAGGCTTGTTAGGCTTTTCTCAAGGTTCAATCCCGGATTTAAGAAAGAGAAGAGTGAGACAAGTTTCAAGAATCTCTCTTGAAGAAAAGTTTTAATTTCATACAAGTCTAAATAAGGAACAAGGGCTTAAGGAGAGTTTAAATAGCTAGGTCTAGATAGGAGCTGAAGGACACGCGGATTCATCTTGATCCGCACATCGTCCTTTTGACGTGTCCCTTTTACAAAGAGAACACATCGCCACCTTTTGACTAGCACGCTTAGCCACAAACACTCTCCAACGTTCATAAGGATCAAAAGAGAATATTCTCAAGTTCAAAACTAAACCAAAAATAGAGGGAAAGAGAGATAACCGCCTTGGCCTTGCGCGTGAAGCAACTTAGCCTTTAGGCGTTTTGCGTTTAGCTCCATGCCTCATTAAAACCTTCTCCGGTAAACCCATTCGGACAAACCCGGAGTGAGGAAAAAGAGTACACTTCCTTGCTTAACGACTTGATCGTCTTCACGCTTGGGTAAGAGTGAAAACTAAGCGGACTGAGCCTTCAGAGTCTTCATGGGATGGCTGAAGTGTGAAGAAAGTTCGGACAAATATGTTGAGCCGCTGCTTGGCCGCCTTTGCTGAGCTCTTGGAACGTGTGGTGGCTCCGGGAAGGATTGTTGGAGCCTTGGCCGCGTCTGAAGAGGTTGCCCTGGTCGCGTCCGGGGTGTCTTGGTCTTCTTGGCCGAGGTCGCGTCCTGTGATCACATCATTCCCTCCCCCTTGAAAAGGTTTTGTCCCCAAAACATCTTTGTCTTCACCTACATCAAACGGAACGAGGTCAGTGACATTGAAAGAGGTAGACGTACCAAACTCACCTGGAAGCTCGAGTCGGTAGGCGTTGTTGTTGATCCTCTCGATGACTCGGAATGGGCCATCTCCTCGCGGGCTGAGCTTGTCCTTGCGTTTTTGCTGGAACCTCTCCGGCCTTAAGTGTAACCAGGCCCAATCACAAGGCTTGAACAGCATCGGTTTACGTCCCCAGTTGAGAAAGCGCGTGTACTGCTCGTTCCTTCGTTCTATATTGGCTCGAACCTCCTCGTGTAATGCCTTGACCATTTTGGCTCTCGCAGCTCCGTCTTGATTCTCGGCTTCGTTTGGTGGTATAGGGAGGAGATCTAGTGGCGTCAATGGCTTGAACCCGTATGCGACCTCGAACAAAGACCTTTTCGTGGCCGAATGCACCGCTTGATTGTACGCGAACTTGATGATCATGATGCACTCGAGCCAGGAGCCTTTATTGCTTGCGATAGCTGTGCGGAGTAAGGCGCCTATTGATCTATTGACGACCTCCGTTTGGCCGTTGGTCTGAGGGTGAGCCGCGGTGGAGTAGAGGAGCTTCGTCCCGAGCTTTCGCCAAATAGTGCGCCAGAAGTGGCCAAGAAACTTGGGATCCCGATCGGATATGATGGTGCGCAGAACGCCATGAAACCTTATGACCTAACTAAAGAACAATTTCTCCAATTGCACAACATCATTGTTCTTGTGGCATGGGATGAAGTGAGCCATCTTCGAGAACCTATTAACAACCACCATGATACTATCTCTATGCGCCAAAAGGGGTAGGCCGAGGATGAAATCCATGGAGAGATCGATCCATGGCGCGGTGGACACGGGCAAGGGCATGTAGAGGCCATGCGGGTGAGTTGTCGACTTGGAGGTGCGACAAACAATGCAACGGCCGAAGTGCTTCTCCACCATACTTCGCATCTTTGGCCAGTAAAAATGCTCCTTGAGCACGGCCAAGGTCTTGGTGATGCCAAAATGACCCGCTAAACCTCCACTATGAGCTTCTCGAACAAGCAACTCCCAGATAGATCCATTTGGTATGCACAGCCGTCGACCTCTGAACAAGAACCCCTCGTGAAGGTAGAACTCGGTGTAGATTCCCTTCCCATGGTTCTGGAAGCAATCTCCAAATTCAGCATCTCCCGCATAGGCATCCTTGATGCTTTCAAAACCCAACACTCGCGCGTCCATTGTGGTGATCAGTGCGTGCCGCCTTGATAAGGCGTCGGCGACTACGTTCTCCTTGCCTTTCTTGTATTTAATGACGTAGGGGAACGACTCAATGAACTCCAACCACTTCGCATGACATCTCTTGAGGTTTGTCTGACCGCGGAGATGCTTTAGAGTTTGGTGATCATTATGAATCACGAACTCTCTTGCCAATAGATAGTGTTGCCAAACCTCCATGGCACGAACAAGGGCGTATAACTCCTTGTCATACGTAGGGTAGTTAAGCGTAGCTCCACTAAGCTTCTCACTAAAATTTGCCACTGGTTTGCCTCCTTGAGTCAAGACAGCTCCGACCCCGACTCCCGATGCATCGCACTCAACTTCAAAAGTTTTGTTGAAGTTGGGCAGGGTAAGCAATGGTGTGTTTGTGAGACGTTTCTTAAGTTCAGCGAACGCCTTGTCTTGTTCCTCTCTGATATCTTGTGTTTTTATGTGATTTTAAAGCTTAACTATTCATTGTTTTGTGCATATTCATTAGCATTTAGGTTGTTTAGGCTGCATTTTGCATCAAGTTTGATATCTCAGGTGTTGGAGTAGAGATGTACAAGAAAAGTGTGCTTGGGAGCTAAATAAGTCAAGAATTAGCAATATAATGGAAGACACACATTTGGATGCGCACAAGATGATTGATGATCTGGAACCAGTCTGCAGTCCCTCAAAGATCGACTCGTATGAAGACCTTTCCTTGGGATTTAGCTCTGGAGTTCTTCACCAAAGTTATTGGCAATTGAGTCATCTTTGCAATGGAGGTGATTTCAGGACAATCGGATGTGTGTGTAAGGAGATATACCTGATTTAGTGACCGTATATATAGCCAGAGGACGTGCATTGAGCGTATGGAGCAGCGGCCAAGGACCAGCGGCCAAGAGCTGGCCGCGTGATGAGTTGAGGCTTGGAGCGAGTACACCAGCAGCCAAGGACCATCGGCCAAGAGCTGGCCGCGTGAGGAGTTGAGGCCTGGAGCGAGTACACCAGCGGCCAAGGAGCAACGGTCAAGAGGTGGCCGATGGAGTTCACAAAGAGGCAAGCGGATGCACCAGCGGCCAAGACAAGCGGCCAAACCATGGCCGCTGGAGCCATCTCCTCACTTGATTTAATGTTGACCCGGGTTTGACCCAGTTTGTTTTGGGTTGACCTAGGTTCTTTTCTACTTTCCTATAAATACTCTAAACCTATTAAGGAGACATATATCTTACCTTATATCTTATCTTATCTCTTGTTTTAGCAGCCACTTAGGGTTCTTAAGCTTGTTTACTCTTGGTTTATTGGATTCTTGGTTGATTTTCCAGTTTTTGATAGCAGTTTATCTTTCATATCTCCTAATCTACAATCTCTAATTATGATTTCACAAAGATCAAACCTCTACCTTTGTGTGATCATAACCATGAGTCAGTAGATCCTTAAGAACTTTGGGCTAGGTAGATTAGGGAGATAGATGATTGATCTTTGATGTCTAGGGCTTTGTTTATGTATTTCCTATCTTGATTAGTGATAATAATGCTAGATAGCCTTGACAAAGCTTTAATCTAGACTTTAGGACTTCCTTGCCCAAAAGGTGTTTGATGAAATTCCTGAACCAAATTAATCAAGAGCTTTGCATACCTAGCCAATGGAAATTGATGATTAGGATGCTTAGTGGTATTTAGACTTGATAATAATGCATGCTTACCTTGTGATTGCCTATGGAAATTGTTGATTATCACTTGATTAGCATAGAATCTCTATCATGGAAATGAATTGATTTGCATAAGTGTTCTTAGCCATAGGATTGTTCTTGATTGTTGCTTAGACATCTAGGATTGATTAACTATCTCCCAAGTCAGTTACCTTGCCCAAGGTTCTCTTGTTAATTATTGATTTTCAATATTATTGCTAGTTGTGTTCTATTTGCCTTTAATTGCATTTTCTTGTTTCCTTTATTTGAGTCATTTAATTAGTTAAGTTGGAGACAAAAGAACTTTTATTTTATTAAGAATAGATTAAGCATCTTTGTGTATTCTTAGTGAGTTGATTATTGAAAATTGTGGATTGATAAAATAATTGATACGAAAAGTACTACATCACTCTCCCCAGTGGAACTCGCTGTTCTTCTTGATCACCGAGGTAAGAGCGGCCACAGTGCTGAAGTCTTTCACGAACCGCCGGTAGAAACTCGCTAGGCCGTGGAACGATCGGACTTGAGTGATGTTCGTTGGTGTAGGCCATTCCTTGATCGCACAAACCTTCTCCTCGTCAACCTTAAGACCCTGCGAGGAAACAACAAAGCCCAGGAAGACCAACTGATCAGCAGAGAACACGCACTTTTTCAAGTTTGCGTAGAGTCGCTCTTCGCGAAGAGTAAACAACACCGAATTCAAATGCTCAACATGCTCGGACAAGTTCGAACTATAGACAAGTATGTCATCAAAGTAAACAACTACGAACTTGTTAATAAACGACCTTAACACATGGTTCATAAGACGCATAAAAGTAGAGGGGGCGTTAGAAAGACCGAATGGCATTTTTAGCCATTCGTACAAACCCTATTTTGTTTTGAAGGCCTTCTTCCACTCGTCGCCCTCCTTCATACGAACTTGATGGTTGCCGCTCTTCAATTCAATCTTCGAGAAGATGCTGGCGCCACTAAGCTCGTCTAGCATGTCATCGAGGCGTGGGATGGAGTGGCGGTATTTGATGGTGATGTTGTTAACGGCTCGACAGTCAACGCACATTCTCCATGATCCATCTTTCTTTGGGAACTAGGAGCACTGGAACGGCACACGGGCTCAATGTCTCTTGAATGTAGCCATGCGCCATGAGCTCCTTGACTTGTCGTTTAAGCTCCTTCGCCTCTTCGGGGTTGACACGGTAGGCTGGTCGGTTGGGAAGCTGTGCGCCTGGAATGAGGTCAATCTGGTGCTCAATGCCTCTGATCGGTGGTAAGCCTTCTAGAAGCTCCTCCGGGAACATGTCGGCGTAGCGTTTGAGGACGTCGTGGATCACCTCCGTGTAAGGCGTCTAGTGAACCTTCGAGACCTGAAAGCAACGCATCTCGAAATACCATCAATAACACTTGGGCTGAGTCCTTAAGGGACTTTCTAACATCACCATACTGACATAGGAAATTCTTTTTGTCGTTCGAATCTTTAGACAACTCGTCTTGCATTTCATGAACTTGCGTGGGGCTCAAGGGTTTCAAGCAAATACGTTTGTTATCATGAACGAAAAAGTATTGGTTAGTGTGGCCGCAATGTGTGGTGCGCTTATCAAACTGCCATGGACGCCCAATACGAGGTGGCTAGCTTGCATTGGCACTACATCACATAGGACTTGATCCTTATATGGGCCGACACTGAATGGGACCGTGACCTGTTCCTTTACTTGGATCACAGTCTTATCATTTAACCATCTCAAGCGCTAAGGACGGGGGTGGTTTGTGGTTTCATGAGAAAGTTTCTTGACAAGACTGGAACTTGCCACGTTAGTGCAAGAACCTCTGTCTATTATCAAGCCACAAACGCGACCACTTACAGTGCATCTCGTGTGGAAGATGTTGTCGCGTTGGTTGGCGTCGTCAGTCGCTACGCCGGCGTTCAAGATGCGGCGTATCATTAGCAGTTCTCCAACCTCGGGCTCCGCAACAGCTTCTTCCACCTCGGCTTCTCCTCGCACATTCTCCTCAGTGGTCTCATCGTCGGACTCGATCTCGCCGGCCTTGGTCAGTATCATCGTCCGTGCGTTCGGACAGTCACGAGCGTAGTGGCCTCTCCCTTGACACTTGAAACACATAATGTCACGGCTCCGGACGTCGGTGGTATTGCGTCGCGGATCTTGGCGCTCATTGGTGGCCGGCTCCCTTGGTTTAAATCTCGATTTCGCACTAGTCGCCTTTGGCTTCTCTGGCAATCTGTTCGATGGTGACGCGTTAGGAGTCCAATTCGTAACTCCTTGAGTTCGGCCACGAGGCGCAGAGGCGCTCTTCTTCTTGATTTGAGTCTCAATTTGCACCGAGAGATGCAACAACTCTTCAAAGGTTTGATAGGGTTGGCGCTCGACCTTGCGCGCAATGCGTTCTTGCAATCCATCCAAGAACTGAGCCATGAGTGATTCTTCGGAGTCATCGACTTGCAATCGGTTGCGCAAGTGTTCAAACTCTTCCTAATACTCCTCCATGTTTCGTGTGCCTTGCGTAAGTCGCCGAAACTTCTTCTGGAGCTCGCGGTGATAGTATGGAGGCACGTAGCGCCTTCGCATTTCTGCTTTCAAGACCTCCCAAACAGTGATAGGTCGGTCGCGGTTGCGTCGTTGCTCAGCCTCAAGTTGATCCCACCAGGTAAGAGCGTGATCAGTGAATTGTGCCACCGCGTATTGGCCTTCCACAGCTCCGGATAGGCATGACACGAGTATAAGTGATCCATACGGCTCTCCCATTCAAGATAGGCCTCGGGGTCTGACTTGCCCGCGAACGTGGGTGGAATCATCTTGTGGTTTGGCTCGTGGCGTCTTGGAGCTTCGTCGTCTTGATCATCATAGCTGTGTCGTCGTCTAGGCCTTGGTTAAAGTCTTCATCGGATTGATCGCTCGGGGGCTCTCGTCGTGGTCGCCTAGCGGGCAACGGATCTTCGCGGGGAGGATTCATAAGTTCAATCCTCGTGAGACAGTCGGCAAGTTGCTCTAGACCGGTGCGTAATGCGGCGAGGGTGACGCCAATCTCTGGAGGCGCTGGTGGAACTTCTTCGGCCATCGTACGGACTGGTCGTTGGTGACGTGGTGCGGCTTCGCGGTGAAACTTTGAATTTAAACCTCGCAAAAAGAATAATCACAAAAGTATACACACGTGAGTCTCACTCGTTCAAGAGGACCACACAAAACTTTGTTTCACCAACAATGATTGAAAACAGCTATGACACATTCAAACCTACGACTAAAAGAAATAAAGCAAAAGTAAAAGTAAAAGTGCAAGACGACAAGACTTCTTTATGGCCAGAAACAAAAACGCGTAAACTAGATCACACTCCTAACTTTATCGATCTAAAAGTAGTCTCACAAGAACAAGAACGAACAGAGATATGAACACGAAGAACAAACTCGCAATCTAACAACCTAGTAAAACGAAGAACAACCCCAAACATACACCAATTTAAACCAAACGAACAACGAGTCCTATGGAACTAAAAGACGCAAACTTTGCTATTAAAAACTCAAAGATTGAAACTTTAAAAGAAATAAGAGAGTTCTGGAAAGAAACAACCTCGTAGGAGCTTTGAAGCTCTGATACCAAGCTGATGTGACCCGGAGACGCGGTCACGTTACGGTTGCGGTAAGGCCGCGGCTTGAGCTCTCGGCCAACTTTCAAACGGAAGAACTTTCCTCAGCAAAGGTCCTAGGCTTCAGATCTAGGAAAGAATCAAGCGACGGAAACAGAGTTTAAAGGAATTCAAACGGGCCGTTAGGGAGATACGTCGAGGAGCCACGGACGGAACGATCGGATGGTACAGATGCGGAACGAGCGAGCGAGCGGTTGCGATAGAACGATGGTGGAGACGAGTTGAAATGATTTAGTGGAGGACTCGAGGTTGCAAAGGGGAAAAAATGGGAAAATGAAGTGAAGGGGAAATACGAATGGATCGAGAGACGACACAAGAGGTTTGGCTCTCCTCTTGATACGGTCTCTAACAAGGCTGAATCCGGTTCGAGGCTTGTTAGGATTTTCTCAAGGTTCAATCCCGGATTGAAGAAGGAGAAGAGTGAGACAAGTTTCAAGAATCTCTCTTGAAGAAAAGTTTTAAATTCATACAAGTCTAAAGAAGGAACAAGGGCTTAAGGAGAGTTTAAATAGCTAGGTCTAGATAGGAGCTTAAGGACACGCGGATTCATCTTGATCCGCACATCGTCCTTTTGACGTGTCCCTTTTACAAAGAGAACATATCGCCACCTTTTGACTAACACGCTTAGCCACAAACACTCTCCAACGTTCATAAGGATCAAAAGAGAATATTCTCAAGTTCAAAATTAAACCAAAAATAGAGGGAAAGAGAGATAACTGCCTTGGCCTTGCGCGTGAAGCAACTTAGCCTTTAGGCGTTTTGCGTTTAGCTCCATGCCTCATTAAAACCTTCTCTGGTAAACCCATTGGGACAAACCCGGAGTGAGGAAAAAGAGTACACTTCCTTGCTTAACGACTTGATCGTCTTCACTCTTGGGTAAGAGTGAAGACTAAGCGGACTGAGCCTTCGGAGTCTTCATGGGATGGCTGAAGTTGGACGAAAGTTCGGACAAATAGGTTGAGCCGCTGCTTGGCCGCCTTTGCTGAGCTCTTGGAACGTGTGGTGGCTCCGGGAAGGATTGTTGGAGCCTTGGCCGCGTCTGAAGTGGTTGCCCTGGTCACGTCCGGCGTGTCTTGGTCTTCTTGGCCAGGTCGCGTCATGCGATCACATCACCCTTGGTTAAAAATTCCTGCAATTTCGTTTTTTTTTTTTTTTTTTTTTTTTTTTTTTTTATAAAAGTCTGTCATACAAATAATGGCAGATTAATTTGTAAGTGGCAGATTTATTGTCGATGACAGTTTTTTTTGGCAGACTTATTTTAGATGGCAGATTAATTTGCAGAGTTTGACGGCAGATTTGTTTTCTATGGCAGATATATTTGAAGTGTGTAACGACAGATTTTTTGTGAACAGCAGATTTTCGTAACGCGACAGACTTATTTATAAAGTCATGACAGATTTTCATTGTTTTAGTCAAATTTCTTGGAATTTTGTGGCAGATTTTTTATGATTGTTGTAACAGTTTTATTTTTCACTTAAAAAATCTGTCACATTGCGACAAATTTATAAACGTAAAAATAATTGCTAGTTTGACAATTAGTGGTGATAGATTTTTTTTTAATTTATGACTGATTTTTGGATTGAAGGAAAAATCTGTTGTTTGATAACAGATATTTGAAAGTCTTTTTAAAATTGTTATATTGACCCACATGCACAATATACGTTATGGTAGAATTTCTTATGTTATGACAGTTTTTTTTTTCCTACTAAAAAATCTGCTGCTTGATAACAGATTTATTATATATGAATACAATGATAACAGATTTGTTTTTGTTGATATAGTGACAGCAGATTTGTTATCTGTAATGACAAATCTATTATTTCGAGTTTGATAACAGATTTTTTTATAACAGATATTTTTCAGGGTAATGACAGATTTATTAGTGCCTTTTGTGGCAGATTTGTTTTTAAGTTAAGCGACAGACTTTTGTAGCAGTTGCCATATATGGCGAGAATCTAGGGTTTACCTTATTTTTTCTCTTTTGTATCGTGCCTCCCCTCCCCCTATATCGACTGCAATTTTTTTCTCTTTTGGGTTCATCTTATTTTTCCATAAATTCCTTCTTCCTCCTCTCCAATGTGGATTTAATCATGCTTTCTTTCCTTTTGGGGTTCATAATCGACTTCTCTATTATTTTCCTTTTAAGGTGGTTTTTTTTCATCCCTTCCTTCACGTTTTAGAGTGATCGTTACACAACCAAGAGAATATGAAGCAGGTGATTCTCGTTTGTGGTAATTGGATCTTTGACAACAACAAATGGTTGTTTGTTGTTGATAATGAAAGGGGTTCACGAATTCTACAATGTAACGATCAAAGCAGATTTGATGATTGCATTGGAATGGTATATGAGGATTACAGGCTGGATAACATGGTATTTGATGTTGTCTTGAGTTACAAGATCTCGAAGAGGTTATTGCAGGATTACCCGGTGATACACCACCAGTTATTATTGATAATTCTCTTCAGAAGAAGAAAATACAGACTGATTTGAATCACAAAGGTACGAAACGAGGAAGAGATGAAAATGATCAGGTTGGAGAAGAGTATCTTGATATGGCCAGCGACACAAATGAAGAAGAGATGGATGAAGATGATAGTAGATTTGATTCTTGTGATGATTCTGACAGAACAGATTCTGATGATGAGAATTTTACCTTGTATGGAATTCCACCAGAAGAAGAGGATCATAAATTGCCAATGAAGAAAAGGAGTTCATCTTTTTATATTGAAGAAAATAAGGAACCTGTTGACGTCTCAAAAGTAGACTTGTCTTCTGTGAATTTGGCTGTTGGGCAAATGTATGATACAAAGGAGCACCTAGAAACACGGTTGAAGATACTAACCTTGGTACAAAGGTTTGATTATTTTGTTTACTAATCGAGACCAACACTAATGATTTTCAAGTGTTGGGTTAAAGGATGTAAGTGGAGGGTAAGAGCTGCAACATTGAATCACTTTCCAAAGTTTGAGGTGCGTGTGTTTATTTCAGCATATACATGTTCTGTAACAGAGTGCTCTACACGTGCCCGACAAGCAGATCATCATATTCTAGGAGAGTTGTACAAAGACTTTGTTGGTGGAGTTGTCCCAAGGTACTGCCAATGCATGTTGCTGAAGCGTTAAATAAACGCTTTCGAATCAAGGTATAATTTTTCCATTTAGTTAGCATTATTTCGATTATTTTGTTTAGCATTAGCATTATTCCGTTTTTTTTTTCACAACAATGAAAAAAAATATTTGTTGATATTGGAAAGCATATCAAACGTTAAGGCATGCTCGCGAGTTGGTCAGGGGTAGTCCAGAGAGTGGTTATGAGCAGCTTCCTACATATTTGTATATGATAAAAAGGGCAAATCCTGGAACTTTTACACAGCTCGATGTTGATGAAGCTAAAAGATTTAAGTACTGTTTTCTAGCATTTGGTGCAAGCATACATGGATTTCCGTTTTTGAGGAAAGTGGTTGTTGTGGATGGTACTTTTTTACAGGAAAAATACTTAGGGACACTACTGACAGCAACAGCTCAAGATGGCAATTTTCAGATTTTTCCAATTGCTTTCGCCGTGGTTGATACATAGAATGATGAATCATGGGAATGGTTTTTAAGCAACTCAGCTGTGTGATACCTGATGATGAAAGCCTTTCAATTATTTCTGATAGGCACAAATCAATTGGGAAAGCTATTAAAAAGGTTTATCCAAAGTCTAGTAGGGGAATATGCACATACCATATGTATAAGAATATTTTGGTTCGGTTTAAAGGTCGAGCAGAATTTGCTTTGGTTAAAAAGGCGGCAAATGCTTTTAGACTGATCGACTTTCAAAACACATTTGATCAGATAGAAGCCATGAATCCAACACTACATGAGTACCTCGTGTATATTTCCCAGGTGATAGGTACAACTTGCTTACAAGCAACATTGCAGAATCAATGAATAAGGTCATGTCACATGATAGGAGATTTCCTATTGTACAACTATTGGAAGAAATAAGGTCCATGATGACTAGGTGGTTTTCATATGGAAGGACTGATGCATTGAAGATGACAACAGACTTGACTCGTGGTGTAGAGAAAATTCTCCAGGTCTGTTCGTTTTCATCCTTTCTTAGCAAGTGGAACATCTCTACATGTTGTCAATTTGAAAGATAAAAAGTGTACGTGTCGCAGGTTTGACTTGGAGAAATTCCCTTGTGCACATGCAATTGTGGCCGGTGAATTCAGAAACATTTATCGCATTTCAATGAGTCATCCTTATTATCGGAAACACTACGTTCACGCTTCCTACGAGAATGCCATCATGCCAAGGGCGCTTGATAAATCTGTTCCTGGACATGTGATAACGAAGGTATGTAGACCACCGATTCCAAAACAACAACCAGGTAGACCAAAGAATTCAAGAATCAAATTGGCATTGGAAATTGCAATGGAAAAGAAGAAGCCAAGAAAACAATACACATGTGGTAATTACAACCAAGTATGGCATAATCGCAAGACATGTACTCTATAATTTCCTAGTTTTTGTTATCTTCCCAAGTTCTCTTTATACTTTTGTTGAAAATGACGATGCTTTCATTGACATAGAACTCTTTTTAGTTCAAAGTTCTTTTATATTCTCCACTTCTTTTGTTAGTAACAATTTAAAATTTAAAATGAGTATATGCTTTACTCGTGGGAAAAATAAGAGAAATAGTCTACAAGTTATATTATCATCATTCACGTTCAAATTCACATGCAAAAGAAGAATAGTCTACAATGATAATGTTATTACAAAACGTAAGAAAATGAAACAAAATAGTCTACAAGGACTCATCAACTAAGGAAGGGATGATAATAGCTTTAGCTCGAGGATATGAATCAGTCATATTAGCTGGTATGGCTAATTCTCTGACTTCGTCGTATAATTCCGCTGCAAGCTTAATCCGAAGAGCCAACATGTTCTCATCGCAAATCCCGTCAAATGTTTTCCGAAGAGCTAAACATTCATGTACTTAAGAGCATACACACCACAATCACCTAGATTTTCATTCCGAGGAACATTTTTCTTCACCCTTCTCAATTCCAACATTGCTCTACTCTTCTTACCTACTCTTCTTACGGATCGTATCAGGAATCATGTCACTTAACATTGCTGGAATCATTCGCCTTAAAGGCAAACAGTCAATGGCCATTTGATCGTCACTCACCATGGTTGGTACGCTATCATAGATGTGAATCTTCTTACCCCGCAAGTCAATATCCAAAGCCACCCAATGGTTCTCATTGACAAAAAGACAAGCATATAAGTTATCCACATCAATCCACCACTTCTTGTTCGTAGCTGACTCCTCAGGATATTCACCAAAAACATGTTTCACATAGAAATCCCGAATCACAAAATTCTTAGGCCCCATATCAAACTGCATGTAGTCATTCTTCAATGTAGTGATTAGATCTTGGTCTAACAAAGCTATGTGTTGTTTAGGATACGGACAAGTTTCACGCATATATCTTCGCCGGAACATAGCCATTGCACAACCCATGTGCTACATTCAAAAAAATAAAAACTAGAATAAGCGAAAATATAGTATTGAATAAACGCCTATACTAAATTATCAAAAATAAACTTACATGGTCTGTAAACCATCCATAGTCAAAGCTTGGCCAATGTTTCCTTGGAGTCATAATTTTCCAATAGAATCTCACAGCTGCGTTGATGGTGCTAAGTGGCTCTTCCCTGTGAATATAAGAAAGAGTTAGTACATATATAGATAATGATAGTAACTTTTATACACTATTCAGAGTTGTTGATGTATACTTATCAAGGCTGAGAAAATCCAAAAGTCTCTGATGTTTCTCATCATCTGCAGGCTTAAGATGATCGCCTAACATATTATCACCCTCTGTAATGATCCGCTTGACTGTCGAGTTACCAAGGTAAGGATACTTCTGCGATTCTGCCAACTGCGGCACGCGTCTAGAAGTCTACGAAGGTCCAGGTCCATCCAACTTCGTCAAAACCTCTCCAAGGCGGTTTAGTGTCACCTCAAGTTTTTTATGTAACAACTGATCCTCCTTGTTGGACCATGTATCTTCAGAACTGGAAGCTATTTTCAATTTAGCTTTCTGAACTTGGATAGTAATATCCTCAACATCGCCAGAAGCAAGACCAGTTATCTTCTTTTTCTTGGAAGTTTCCTTCTTCTCAACCTTCACAGATTCCTTCTTTTCAAAGAGAGGAAGTTTCTCTGATATCTCATCTTCTTCTTTCTTCTTATTCTTTATAGTGTAAACCTTCCTCACCACCCTTTGAACTGGAAATTCATCTTGTGATGTCTGCTTCATCTCAACAATCCATGACTGGAACCAAACAGAACATTCAAAGAAGGAGGTAAGAAAATCGAGAAATGATATGTTTAAGAAAAAAAAACAGAACATGAGAAGTTTGATATTAAGATGAGAAGCGTATAAGTTTAAAACAAAAAAAAAGAACATGGGAAGTAACGAAACATGATAAGCTTTAACAAACATAACATGAGAAATAAATAAAAACAGAACATGAGAAGTTTAAAAAAAACAGAACATGAGAAGTTTTAAAAATTCAGAACATGAGAAGCTTTAAAAAAATAGAACATGAGAAGTTTTAAAAATTCAGAACATGAGAAGCTTTAAAAGAACAGAACATGAGAAGTAAAAAAAAATGATAAGGTTTTAAAAAAACAGAACATGAGAAGTTTTAACAAAACAGAAAATGAGAAGTAAAAAAATAAAACGACGTGGTAAGCTTTTTTAAAAACAGAACATGAGAAGTTTTTAGACAACAATAGAACATGAGAAGTAAAGGAAAATGTAACTTACAGGTGCTTTACTTGTTCCCTCATCATCGTTAATGGTGTGCGAAGTGGCATCATTCCGTACATCAGCGTCTTTTGGCTCCTTTCTTTCTTTCTCCAATGCTTTAATCCTCTCACCCATTTCCTCTTTGAACACCGTCATTTTTTCAACGAATTTTTCAAATTTACTCTCCAAAGCATCTATTCGACTGTTGAGTGTTTTGCCCAAGTCAGAAATAGTCTCAGTCATTTTCTCAATCGCCCTCCAAATGTCCAAAGAAATTGACTTGTCATCCTTACCATCCTACAATAACATGTTCATTAATAACATAATAGAGAAGACAAAAAATGTTAATCAATTACGGTAAAGGAAAACGAAACCTTACCTCCATGTTGGTTACATTTTCTCCTTGTTCACATTTAGGATCACTATCTGTCCATCTTTTTTTCTTAGGATTGCACCCTCTGTTGTCATTCACCTTATCAGCTTCAGCACTTCTTTTCTTCTTTTTTGAACTTATACCAACTGGCTTGCCACAACTCCAAGCATCTAGAGACAAACGGTTATGAATGAGATCTTTAATTAGCTCGTCTAGGTGTGGATTTGTATGCTCATCTGAGTCAGACCATAAAGGATACATGTCTTCCTCTGAAACATGAATCATATGCCTAACATGAACCTACAAGCAATGAATAAAGTAAGTTTAAATTCACATAAATTATTTGTTCATGTCAAAAAATAATTTTTTTAAAAAATAGTAACAAACTACTAACCTGTCCGTGCAAATCCTTCTCTTTTTTTATGAAGTCTGTGAAGTTGATACATTTTCGTGATGATCGCCAATCAAGAAGTGGAACACCACTCGCTTCTGTCCTTCTAAACCCATAACTTTCTCCAATTCCAGTAACACTCTCATACAACATAATCAACATAGCATGAACACAGCCGTGTATGGTGTACGAATCTCCGTCATAGTCAACCATCTTAACAGAATTCACTAGACTACTAAAAGCCACCCGACCCCATGGATGTTTTTCAAAAGCAACTGGATCTAAAACTTTCTTAGCGGTCGCCAACGGGATTCTAGATGTATGATGAATTCCATGTACGCATACTGACAACATACATAACCTACCAACCATCATCCTCTTATCAAAATCCCATGTTTTGTTAGAATCAATCACCTTTACCAACTCACTCCATATAGGACCATCAAGGGTTGTTGGAATTTTCATTTATTTCCAGAAATCATGGTGATCAACATCAAAGTTGTCTAAAGGGTCAAATGCATCACAATTTAAGCTTGTTATCTCCGCAAACTCATTTAAAGAAAATCTAATAGGCCTATCATCGATCAAAGACCAAACCTCATGAATGTTGTTGATTCTCAGCTGATGTGTGAGTATAAAATGAACTCTCTGCGCAGCCCATGTGTATTCCAATTCAGCAAACTTTATAAACACTCCAAGAGATGATTCCTTCAGTTTATCCCACACGTCCACACCTAATCCTTCTCTCAAAATTCCAATTTTTGACACAAAACAATTGTGGTTCATGCTCCTATGTTGGAGAGGTGATTTCACTTCTTCATAAAGTAGAGGAGGATATTTGATGATATTGCTTGATGATGCCATTCCTAAACATACAAAATAAAAAGAATCAAATGATAAGAAAAGGTAGCAAACAAGATGATAAATACATGATTGAATAGTTGTAGCAAACATGTGAGATAACACAAAATTGTAATTGAAACAAATACTTCAAAGCATCGATGAAACAAATCTCTCATTTAGGTAATAGGTGTGAAAGAGAATCCGATACAGGTTAGTAGTATCTTGAAGGACAAATCCGATACAGTTTTAAAAGGATTCTCTGTATCGGATTTGATACAGTTTGCCAATCCGATACAGTTTGTGAAAGAGAATTTGTATACAGTGAAATCCGATACAAATTCTCTTTCACAAACTGTATCGGATTGACAAACTTCACAAACTGTTTCTTCACAAACTGATTATACTTCTAATCCAAAAAAAAATTCAAATCAAGAAGGTAATAGGTGTGAAAGAGAATCCGATAAGCAATATATCAAAAATCAACAAATCAACACAAAAATACATAAAATTCGAGACCAAATTCTTCAATAACTAAAGACCGAAATTAAAAACAGGGATGATTCCAGAAAAATGTAATCTTAAAGACTAACCGGATTTATGAAGCTATTGAGGATCAAGACCCAAAACAAGAAGCCTAATCCTTCCCACCAATGCTTTTGAGGATCCACCAAAGCTATTAAAGATCAAGACCCAAAACAAAAACAAAAACAGGGTTAATCGATAATTGCAAGTAAGAATTCTGTTAATTATTCTAATAATCCAATTAAAAACTCACCGCCGCAGATTTTTCAGCCACCACCAAAGCCACTACGGTTCTTGGTTCGCCGCCGGAATAAACGATCCAACTCACCGCCGGCGTCTGTATCTGGCTGGAGCAGAGAACACCAGTGATTACAGTGCAAAATCGCCGGATTTATGAAGAACCACCGACCAAAGCTATTGGTTCCACGACAAAATCAAATCAGACTTCAAAAAATGAGCTTGAAGTGGAAACCAAAACTATTGAATAGCAAGACCCAAAACAAAATCAAGGTTAATCTACAATTGCAATCAACTGAGTAATCGATTCTATAAAGAAAAAAACACAACACTTACCGCCGGACAAAATCGAACGCAACTGGAACCGAAAACGGTTGAAACAAGTTCTCGGTGGTAACGAAGGAAAAAAATAATTGAGGGTCAGGTTTTGTTTTTATGTTTTTTGTATTATTAGATTTTATTTAGTATTTAATTTGATATTTTTTTTTTCCTATTTCAATTTTAGTTGGCCTTTTGATAATTTAAACATAACATTGTGTCAATCTAGTTTTGCTCTAAGGGAGGGTGTCAATCTAGCAATATTTTTTCAATTTTGTGTCAATATAGTCTATTTTCACCAAATTAAAACCAATTTTCAGAAAATTAACAAATCTCGTTATGAAACATGGCGGAATGAAGTTGACAAATTTTTTTTTTTAAAAAGAAAACATGGTGGAATGAAAAACTATAGATATATATTTGGTTCATTAAATAGATAGACAACAAAAATTCAAAAAGAGTTTAAAGGCAAAAAAAAAAAGAAGACAGTAGAATGCCATGTGATAGAGATAGAGGAAAATATGCTAATAATCTAATCTCCAAACATGGTAATGTTCGTTCATGAGACATTCATAAAATTTCCACAATGGTACCACAAGCAAAGCAGGAGCTTCTCCAAAACATCTATCTAGTAGAAAAATAAGATAAACTAATTTGGAACTATATTTGTTCCGGTGACTAGAATGTAAAATCCAGATATTGGTTTTTAACTCATTATCCATTTGACCTTGGTTTGGTACCTGATTTACCTCATGGCTCTGTGGAACTCAAGAATAAGATTTGAAAACTGCGGATTCTACCAAAGATTAAACACTTTTTCTGGCATATTGTCTCAAGAGCTCTACCGACAACAAATAGGCTACACATAAGGGGTATGATCATTGATTATATTTGTCCAAGATGTCACAAAACAGATGAAACAATACAACATGCTCTCTTTACATGTCCTTTCGCTCAAATGGTATGGAGGTTATCAAACAAAACTCTATTAAATTTAAACCAACTATCCTTTGATGCTGAGGAAATCATAACCCTTTCAACACAACACACAAATACCTTTGATTCCCTCTTACCTTTTTGGCTGTTATGACGAGTTTGGAAGACCATAAACAACCTGATTTTTAATAACTTTCGTGAAAGTGCAACAAAGACTGTTTTAATGGAAAATTCTGAAACTAAAGAATGGATCACTACTTTGACACCTAAATGACCAATTCCGAATCTCATCTCAAATATGAATGCAAACTCTTGGTCAGCCCCAACCCCAATACATCCGACTCTGAAGTGCAACTTTGATGCAGGTTATGACAATCATACTGATAAGCAACATGCGGATGGATCTTTAGAAACCATCAAGGTGATCCACTTGTGTAGGGAGTGGTAGAATAAATTATGCAGGATCCCCACTAGAGGCGGAAACTAAAGGACTCTTGGTAGCTATACAACAGGCTTGGATCAGAGGATATACATCTATTGTTTTTGAGGGTTATTGTGAGACTTTAATCAAAATGGCTAATCGGTAACACTTGAACGCCTCACTACCAAATCTTCTACAAGAAATAATATTTTGGGCATCAAAATTGCATCATGCTAGCTTTACTTTTACAAAGAAATAATGTAACAGTGTTGCACATTTGGCTCCTTGATATTCTTTGTAATGATTTTCCTTAAAGTCAATATATTTTCAATTTGTGGGAAAAAAATCTAATATCTTATATGTAATAATCTAGATAATGAGTTGTTATACACGATTTGAGAAAAATGTTACTTTAGGATATTTTCTTTGAGAAAAATGTCAAAAAAAAAACCCAAAATTATTTTTATTTGAACGTTTAATACCCAATGCTTTTGGATTGGAATAAAAATACACCAATAATAAAAACATGTCATTTAAAACCAAAATCAATTAATGTTGTTATTTTCATACCCACGATTTTTCAACAAAATCAAAATTCCAGTTTTTTACCTCGGTTATCTAATTAATTATTGTAACACCCGCAAACCATTTTCTTGGAATTTTGGTGAGGGTGTCGATCGACACCACAGGGGGAGTGTCGATCGACACTAGTGGTAGCCGGTTTGGTTGGTTCAACTTTAATTGTCCGGTTTGCGTGGTTGGTTTGGGAAATCCCTAAAATCGAGTTTTTAGAGAAAGAAAACGACCTAGGGTCGTGTTGTTTTGTGTTCTCTGCCGTTTTCAGAGAAAAGCAAAAGAGAGAGTAGTTCTTGAGCCTTTGAGAGAGATTGGTGAGATTCCTTGCTTTTCTTGGGAGATCTAAGGCTGGAAAGGAGCTAGAAGCTTGCTAGGAGTGATGGAATTCGTTCTTGTTGGTCAGAATCTTCTTGTAAGAGGTGAGTGCATGACCATGGCTAATCTAAGCCTTTGATTCCCTTGTTCTTGCTTGTTGTTGTTTGTTTGTGTGTTTTTCTTGCTGGGGATTGGTTGATACAGGTTCCTACGGAGGTATAAGGCTTGGGTTTTGAGTATTGGACGTTTTGGAGGAGATTGGGAGCGAGATTCGACTCTCGACTTTGCGCGGATCGCAGTTGCAAAGGGAGTGTCGATCGACACCACTTGGTGTCGGTCGACACCAGCAGGTCAGGCATCGATCGACACTGTGGGGTAGTGTCGGTCGACACCATTTAGCCAGTGTCGGTCGACACTAGGCTGGTGTCGGTCGACACCTCCCTTCCAGCGAGACGATGTTTGATTTCCTGGTTTGTGTGTTTGTTTGTTGCTTGTTTTGGAACTTTGGAATCAATGTTGCTTGTGTGTATAGCCCAGTAGATGGGAGGATTGCCTCACTATGTATTTGTGATAATACTTACGCATCTCAATTGTTGTTTGTGGTGTGCAGGTAAAGGCAAAGTGTGATCGTGGAATCAAGGCAATGAAGAGGAGGATGTTCTAGGGACTTGATTGGATGTTGTCTGGCATTGCTAGGTTACTAGAGTTGAGTCATTAGAAACATTACTAGGTTGCCGGTTTCATGTTTCTTGTTGTTTGGTATTTGGATATTGCTTATGTTATGATATTGGTATGTTATTGGATATTATTGGATATGGTTATTGGTATTGTTATTCCGTTGTTGGTTGTGATTGTGGTTAATGGGCTAGTGGGTATGGGACCACTTGTTGTAGTTTATTTATATATATTATGATTTATTATTTATTATTAAAAAAAAAGGTCGTTTGTTTCATTTTGGTATCAGAGCCCTTACGGTTCTAGGTTTGAGTTCACTAGGTTTCTGTTGTAGATGTTTGGGATTGCATGTCTTGATTGATTATGCGAGTTAGTCAATTGTGTGTGGCATGGAGTCCTAGAACATCCTCTTCGAGCCGAATGTGTGATTCCACGGTGATTTTATGTTTCTGTGTTTATTAGAAATTGTTTGCTTAGCCTTCTGTTCATGGTAGTGCAGATGGTTAGAGAGGATGCTGTGGCTGGTCGAGGTCATGGACGCGGACGTGGTCGTGGACGCGGACGTGGTCGTGGAAGGGGCAGAGTCCCAGCGGTTAGTGAGACCGAGGACCAGAGTGTGACAGCTGAGGGTGTTGGCGAGTCGTAGGGTGTTCCGGGGGATTCCGTGAGTGTGGCAGGAGGGGGCGGTGTTGATGCTCCAGTGGCCGGTGATGCTCGGGTTCCGGGTGTGGGAGTCCCAGCAGGTGGAGTCCCTGGTACTGACATTGCGGCTATGCTAGCACAGGTGTTAGAGCGGTTACCACCAGTGGTACCGGCTCAGGGTCAGGTAGTGCCACCAGTGGTTGCGGATGTGGGAGATCATGGACGTTATTTGTCTATGCTCAAGGAGATGAAAGGTCTGTTCACTGAGAGGTTTTTGGGTGGTACAGATCCTACCGCTGCGGATGCATGGAGGACGAGTGTGGAACGTAACTTCCAAACTCTGAGATGTCCTATGGAGTTTTGGGTGGACATAGGGGTCTACTTTTTGGGTGGTGATGCTGAGTTGTGGTGGAGATCAGTGGTTGCTAGGAGGGTGCAGAGGGAGATGACTTGGGCTGACTTCGTCTTGGAGTTCAACCGCAAGTATTTTCCTAGAGAGGCATTGGACCGGTTGGAGGTGCAGTTCCTTTAGATATCTCAGGGGGCGCGGTCAGTGCGGGAGCTGGACTTGGAGTTCAGTCGACTTCTATGTTATGGGGGTCGGAATATGGAGTCTGAGGAGGCTCAGATCAGGAGGTTTTTGCGGGCTCTACGGGATGACTTGAGGGTTCACTGTAGAGGGCGGAGTTATGCTACGCGTGCAGAGCTGGTTGAGACTGCAGCAGAGATTGAGGAGGATATCCGGGCACAGTCAGTGGCGGTAGCTCCAGCAGTTCAGCCTAGTAAGGCTCAGCAGCAGGGTGGTTCTAGCAGGGGCTGTAGGCATGCTCAGGGAACCAAGAAGAAGTGGGAGACTACGCAGAAACCGAGTGGTGCGGGTTGCTTCGGTTGTGGGAGCAGGGATCACAGGGTTGCTAGTTGTCCCAAGAGGAGTGTTCCGACGGCAGGACCTCGGGTATGTTATCATTGTAGGGAGACAGGGCACATCAGGCCTTTTTGTCCCAAGTTGCAGCCGACAGCAGTGGCAGCGTTGCAGCAGGTGCAGACTGGAGGTCAGCAGGTGGCATGGATTGAGCAGGGGCCTCGGGTTTTCACGACACTAGAGAATGGTGGAACCAGTGCCGGGGCGATCACAGGTATAGTTTCTGGTACTTAATCTTTGTGAATTTTAGTAGGGTCAGATTTTATGTTTCTTGTGATAAAGTGTTAGGTTCTCAACACATGAGGTTTGTGTAGGGACCTTGTTGGTGGGCGGGTTTAAGTCCCATGTTATGTTTGATTCTTGAGCTTCGCATAGCTTCATTACTCCAGAGTGTGCAGAGTGTGCGGGGATCAGCGGGGATCCTGGAGAGCGTGCAGGAGTTGTCAGAGTTGCGGGAGGCGAGTTCCTGAGAGTGATTGGTCGGGCTAGAGGAATTGATATTCAGATCGCAGGGGAGTCATGGCCAGCGGATTTGCTTATCAGTCCAGTGGAGATGTATGATGTTATTCTCGGGATGGATTGGTTGCATCGGCACAGGGTGCATTTGGATTGCCACCGGGGTAGAGTGGAGTTTGAGCGTGCAGGAGGGAAGTTGGTTTTTCAGGGTATTAGACCAACTTCGGGGAGTCTCGTGATCTCAGCCATTCAGGCTGGGAAGATGATCGAGAAGGGCCGTGAGGCTTATTTGGTTACTATATCTATGCCAGAGTCAGTGGGGAAGTCTACGGTGAGCGGTATCCCGGTAGTGGAGGAGTTTGAGGATGTGTTTCAGTCTTTGTAGGGATTACCACCATCTCGGACGGATCCTTTCACCATTGAACTGGAACCAGGGACGATGCCGTTATCCAAGGCTCCTTACAGGATGGCTCCAGCAGAGTTGGCAGAGCTGAAGAAGCAGCTAGAGGATTTATTGAGTAAGGGATTCATCCGTCCTAGTGTATCACCGTGGGGAGCGCCGATGTTGTTTGTTAAGAAGAAGGATGGGAGTTTCCGGTTGTGTATTGATTACCGAGGTTTGAACCGAGTTACTATGAAGAACAAGTACCCCCTCCCGAGGATTGATGAGTTGTTGGATCAGTTGCGGGGTGCTACTTGGTTCTCTAAGGTAGATCTGGCGTCGGGTTATCATCAGATACCGATAGATGAAGCAGATGTGAGGAAGACTGCTTTCAGGACGAGGTATGGGCATTATGAGTTTGTGGTTATGCCTTTCGGGTTTACTAACGCACCAGCAGCGTTTATGAGATTGATGAACAGTGTGTTTCAGGAGTTTCTGGATGTATCTGTCATCATTTTCATTGACGATATTCTGTTTTATTTTAAGAGTCCTGAAGAGCATGCAGTGCATTTGAGGGCAGTTATGGAGAAGCTGTGGGAGCAGAAGTTGTTTGCTAAGTTGAGCAAGTGCAGTTTTTGGCAGCGTGAGATGGGCTTTCTGGGTCATATTGTTTCTGCTGAGGGGGTTTCAGTAGATCCAGAGAAGATTCAGGCTATCAGGGATTGGCCTAGACTGCAGAATGCCACAGAGATCAGGAGTTTTCTTGGATTGGCAGGCTACTACAAGAGATTTGTGCAGGGGTTTGCAAGCAGAGCACGTCCTATGACTAAGTTGACAGGGAAGGATGTTCCTTTTGTCTGGTCAGAAGAGTGTGAGGAAGGCTTTGCAAGCCTGAAGGAGATGTTGACTACTGCGCCAGTGTTGGCTTTGCCTGAGCAGGGAGAACCCTATGTGGTTTATACAGATGCATCTAGAGTTGGTTTGGGGTGTGTTCTGATGCAGCATGGGAAGGTGATTGCCTATGCTTCGCGGCAGTTGCAGGTGCATGAAGGCAACTATCCTACTCATGATTTGGAGATGGGTGTTGTAGTTTTTGCCCTGAAGATTTGGAGATCTTATCTTTATGGTGCAAAGGTACAGGTGTTTACAGATCATAAGAGCCTGAAGTACATATTCACTCAGCCTGAGCTGAATTTGAGACAGAGGCGGTGGATGGAGCATGTGGCAGATTATGATTTGGAGATAGCCTATCATCCTGGTAAGGCTAACACGGTTGCAGATGCTCTGAGTCGGAAGAGGGTAGCTTCGGCTCAGGAGCAGGAGTTGGAGTCTCTGGTAGGGGAGATCAGTGCTTTGAGCTTATGTGATGTTTCACAGGAACTGTTGGGTTTGGAAGCAGTAGATAGAGCAGATCTTCTGAGTAGAGTGCGGTTGGCTCAGGAGAAGGATTTGGGGCTGGTGAATGCCTCTAAGGATGTGGGTTCAGAGTATCAGGTCTCAGATAATGGTACTATCTTGGTGCACGGTCGGGTTTGTGTGCCCAAGGATGAGGAGTTGAGGCAGGAGATTCTGAGAGAGGCTCATGCGAGCAAGTTATCCATTCATCCAGGAGCGACTAAGATGTACCATGACCTCAAGAGGTACTATCATTGGGTCGGGATGAAGAAGGATGTAGCGGATTGGGTTTCGAGGTGTGATGTGTGTCAGCTAGTGAAGGCTGAGCATCAGGTTCCTGGCGGGTTACTGAAGAGTTTACCCATTCCTGAGTGGAAGTGGGATATGATCACCATGGATTTCGTGGTAGGATTGCCAGTGTCGCGGACTTTTGATGCTATTTGGGTCATAGTGGACCGGTTGACTAAGTCAGCACATTTCCTGGCCATTAAGAAGACTGATGGAGCAACGGTCTTGGCTAAGAAGTATGTGAGAGAGATAGTCAGATTGCATGGGGTGCCAGCGAGCATTGTGTCTGATAGAGATTCTAAGTTTACTTCGGTGTTCTGGAAGGCATTTCAGGCAGAGATGGGCACTAAGGTGCATATGAGTACGACTTATCATCCCGAGACTGATGGACAGTCAGAGAAGACGATCCTGACGCTGGAGGATTTACCGAGGATGTGTGTGTTGGACTGGGGTGGCCATTGGGCAGATCACCTGAACCTCGTAGAGTTTGCTTACAACAACAGTTATCAGGCGAGTATTAAGATGGCTCCTTATGAGGCTTTGTATGGGATGCCATGTCATACACCATTATGCTGGACTCAGGTGGGGGGAGAGGAGCATGTTTGGTGCTTGTTTTGCTCAGGAGACCTCAGAGAAGATTCCGGTTCTCAAGTTGAACATGAAGGAGGCTCAGGATAGACAGAGGAGTTATGCTGATAGGAGGAGGAGAGATCTTGAGTTTCAGGTAGGAGACATAGTATACCTCAAGATGGCCATGTTGCGGGGTCCGAACAGGTCATTGTCAGAGACTAAGTTGAGTCCGAGGTATATGGGTCCATTCAGAGTGATTGAGCGGGTTGGACCAGTGGCATATAGACTAGAGTTACCTGAGGTGATACGTGCATTCCATAAGGTTTTCCATGTGTCTATGTTGCGGAAGTGTCTCCGAGAGGGTGAGCAGGTGTTGGCTAAGATTCTTGAGGATCTTCAGCCTAATATGACAGTGGAGGCGAGACCAGTGAGGGTTCTCGAGAGAAGGATCAAGGAACTTCGGAAGAAGAAGATTCCTTTGATGAGAGTCCTGTGGGACTGTGATGGTGTGGAGGAGCAGACTTGGGAGCCTGAGGCAAAGATGAAGGCAAGGTTCAAGAAGTGGTATGAGAAGCAAGCCGCGACTTGAGCTTGTTTAGCCTGGTCCCATCAATAATCCGTGGATGGAGCGGGAATGGAGTATTCCAGCCCATCTCTCTTGTTACTCGGTCGCTTGGGGTGGTTGGTTGTGCGACTCAGTAACAAGATGAGGTGGTGTTGGGGTACAAAGTTTCCGTGAGCCGGGGTTGTGAAGGAAAGTTTCCTGAAGGAGAAGCTTCCAAAAGTGGAAAGTTTCCAAAAATGGAAAGTGTTAAATATGGAAAGTTTTATGGGAGTTAGAATTTGTCCATTTTAGCGGTGGAGAGCCTTAAAGGGGGCTTGTGTGTGGCCTTAGTGGCGGACTTTTGAGTCAATGTGCCCGTGTGTGGCGGTCTTTTTGGACGATGTGTGGTCCTTGTGACGAGCTTTTTAGCCAGAGTGTCTTTGTGACGGTCCTCTTTAGGACATTTGTGTGGCCTTGGTGGCGGTCCTTTTGAGGACATTTGTTTGGCCTTTGTGGCGGGCTGTTTAGCCAGAGTGTCTTTGTGACGGTCCTTTGGGACAGATGGTCTTTGTGACGGTCCTTCGGGACAGATGGCCTTTGTGGCGGGCTGTTTAGCCAGAGTGTCTTTGTGACGGTCCTTTGGGACAGATGGTCTTTGTGACGGTCCTTCGGGACAGATGGCCTTTGTGGCGGGCTGTTTAGCCAGAGTGCCTTAGTGGCGGTCCTCTTTAGGACATTTGTTTGGCCTTGGTGGCGGTCCTCTTTAGGACATTTGTTTGGCCTTTGTGGCGGCCCTTGTGGCGTGTATATGATCCTTGTGTGGTCATGAGGTATTCCAGTGAGGGAATATGTGGCTGGTAGAACATTGAGATGTTTTTACGCGAGTCACGGGAAGGAAACCTGGATAGGGATAGGACTCAGACGTGTTCAGAATCGTTTGCTCGCGACTCTTGGAGGACTTAGGTTCTCCTAGTACTGCCATATTCAGAGACTTTGTGGCTTGGGAATATGGTTGGTATATCGACTTCGGATGACGATCCGGGGACGCGCTGTAGGGTGGCAACCCGAGAGACGAGTTGGATATTTCCTTATATATATATTATGGCATGCGGGTCTAGGCCCGATGAGGAGCCAACATTATGGCATGCAGACTTAGGTCTGATGAGGAGCCAATAAAAACTCAAGGTTTAGGCCTATGAGTAAAGGAAAATCCAAAAGTCGAGAGCAAATGACGCCTGAAGCGTGAGTCTATCGCCTAGAGGTGACCTTCTGTAGATCAGTCGGAGGAGTGCGGGCCGTGGAGACGGTCGCACGGGATTCCTTGGCTGATGGGTGTTCGGGATTCGAGGACGAATCCATTTTGGTGGGGGAGAATTGTAACACCCGCAAACCATTTTCTTGGAATTTTTGTGAGGGAGTTGATCGACACCACAGGGGGAGTGTCGATCGACACTAGTGATAGCCGGTTTGGTTGGTTCAATTTTAATTGTCCGGTTTGCGTGGTTGGTTTGGGAAATCCCTAAAATCGAGTTTTTAGAGAAAGAAAACGACCTAGGGTCGTGTTGTTTTGTGTTCTCCGCCGTTTTCAGAGAAAAGCAAAAGAGAGAGTAGTTCTTGAGCCTTTGAGAGAGATTGGTGTGATTCCTTGCTGTTCTTGGGAGATCTAAGGCTGGGAAGGAGCTAGAAGCTTGCTAGGAGTGAGGGAATTCGTTCTTGTTGGTCAGAATCTTCTTGTAAGAGGTGAGTGCATGACCATGGCTAATCTAAGCCTTTGATTCCCTTGTTCTTGCTTGTTGTTGCTTGTTTGTGTGTTTTTCATGCTGGGGATTGGTTGATACAGGTTCCTACGGAGGTATAAGGCTTGGGTTTTGAGTATTGGACGTTTTGGAGGAGATTGGGAGCGAGATTCGACTCTCGACTTCGTGCGGATCGCAGTTGCAGAGGGAGTGTCGATCGACACCACTTGGTGTCGGTCGACACCAGCAGGTCAGGCATCGATCGACACTGTGGGGTAGTGTCGGTCGACACCATTTAGCCAGTGTCGGTCGACACTAGGCTGGTGTCGGTCGACACCTCCCATCCAGCAAGACGATGTTTGATTTCCTGGTTTGTGTGTTTGTTTGTTGCTTGTTTTGGAACTTTGGAATCAATGTTGCTTGTGTGTATAGCCCAGTAGATGGGAGGATAGCCTCACTAAGTATTTGTGATAATACTTACGCATCTCAATTGTTGTTTGTGGTGTGCAGGTAAAGGCAAAGTGTGATCGTGGAACCAAGGCAATGAAGAGGAGGATGTTCTAGGGACTCGATTGGATGTTTTCTGGCATTGCTAGGTTGCTAGAGTTGAGTCATTAGAAACATTGCTAGGTTGCCGGTTTCATGTTTCTTGTTGTTTGGTATTTGGATATTGCTTATGCTATGATATTGGTATGTTATTGGATATTATTGGATATGGTTATTGGTATTGTTATTCCGTTGATGGTTGTGATTGTGGTTAGGTGGCTAGTGGGTATGGGACCACTAGTTATAGTTTATTTATATATATTATTATTTATTATTTATTATTAAAAAAAAAGGTCGGTTGTTTCAATTATTAATTTTAATATAAAATTCTCGGTTTTCTGTTAACCATATATCTACTTCTTTATCTCTTCTTCCTCTTCCTCTCTCTAATCATCGCGTAAGGAGTGCTTCTAGCGGCGCGTGAGACGCAGACATCCCGGAGAATCGAGGAAGGCATAGCTAAAAGAGCAGAAACAGCGTGATGGCTCCTACGATGAGCCACAGTAACTGTAACACCCCGAACCGTTCTATATATAGGACGGCCAAAGATGCTACGTGATGACACTCGCAGACGGACAACCGAGGCTACCGAAACGAGTTCAGTCTCCCTAGTCATCCATACCGCGAGGCCATCCCAGTAGAACATGGGTCCAGGCTTGCCAACCCTTACCATGAGTGAATGATTGGACGGTCCAGACTAGACCATAATCATTAAGAGCCAACTCCGAATATAAAACATCTTTATTATACATAATATATCAGATACAGCGGAAACAGATTACCAAAAGACGTATGTTTTATTTGGTTGGAGCTAATCCCCAAAAAATTATTCATACATATACTTGAAAACATATTTTACAAAAAGGCAGAAAACCTACACTTGCTTTCCTAACGTCCAGCTTCCCTCTAAAACAACCCTCTACTGGTCACTTGCAATAACAGATACGGTAGCATCATGAGTAATCTAAGATTACTAAGTGAGTCCGGGATCTCTAATATTAGTATACCCCAACCCCAATTCCCCAAACACAAGCAATATAAATAACGCAATAAGGCAGCGTTAAACAACAAGCAAAAGAACAATAAATAAATACTACTAGCTAGACTCTTAATAATCCTAGTATGACCATCTACGAATCCATGATCTCCCAAGGCAATGTCTCCCACCCCTAGACACAATGTCTAAAAAGGATACATTCCTTCATACTACATCGTCATGTAGCGTCCGGCCGGACATGACCCGCTCTGAAACCTTTGTAAGCCATCACGTTTCGGAGTTACACGCAACGCACAGCAGACAGCGGGATCCTCATGATTTGGCTAATCCTAGTTACCTAAACTATAGTAACTAATATGCAAGCAAGCAATCGGACGGCATAACGGTAATGCAACTAACCGTCCATCATCACGGCTATACTATCGCGCCGCTATAACAAATAATCACTCAAGCAGCATAACAATAATGCAAGCAATCAACAATAACAACCCAAGAATAATACTCCTATCACTATAGGAATACTACTAAATAATCCTAAGTAATACTACCTAACCTCAAGCTAATAATATAATTAAATAAATGAGTAAATAATTAAATAACTTAACTAAAAATAACTAATAAAATAAATAATATTTAAATATATATTAAAATAATAAAATAATAAACTAAAAACCTATTCGCGTGCTATCACACGTGACCGTACTCAAAAAGCTAAGGCGGGCGGCTAAAGGTTCTCCGAGAGCTTCCTTCGCGGGCTAATGCTCCTAGGGGGCTCTAGAGGTTTTTGGGTGTGGGATGAAGAATGAGGGACGTGGGTAGGGGGTTTATATAGGGTCGGTTTGGGACAGGATAAGCTTGGGCGGATGGATAAGATAAGGACAATGATCGGATAAGCATGGGCGGATGGATAAGCTTCATGGCACGGACCAATCACGATCGGACACAACAAAAGGGCCGTCCTTATCCACAAGGTAGGGCGATTTATCCCCTTAAGCAGCTTACTTGGCCGTACCATAGCCTTCCATCCTGACCGTACACGGTACACGGCCGGACAAAATGATTTTCCGACCATCGAACGTACCTTTCCGATCCTTAACAAACTGATCCTAAATCTAAAGGTCAAAATCTAATTCTATTTACCCTAGGATGGCCTAAGTCACCAGTCACGCTTGGAAACTTGACTGAAGGGTGGCTGGACTCCTTGATGCTAACTGTACTAGAGTCGGGTCAAACATTTCCGCGCCAGTTTGATTGTCCGGGCATAGTCTTGGTGTGGGGCATTACAGTAACAACATTGTCTAAAGCACAAGCAGCTTCCTCAGTCAAGCATTCTCTCGCCGTGATAACCAACGTTGGCATCGCCGAAATAAAAAAGTCAAAATCAAAGTGTAAGAAAACAAAAATTCACCAACGAGTCCTTTATTCCAATCAAACTAACCCAACTTAACTCTTCCGAGTTCCTACCAACAAAATATCAGAAACTTTAAAGATAAAAACAAAATTCAGACATATATTTTTCTTAAAAAAAAACGATTTGTTTTGAGTTCTGATGAAAAACGAAACAAAGTAACTACTTCCCAGCATTGACACTAACCCAACGATATACCTCTAGCCTCCTTCTTTTAACAATACTGCTTTTGCTGTTCTGATAAAATTTGCTGTTTGGGTTTTTTTTTTCCCTTTTTCGTAGTTGCTTTAGTACTTTAGGTATTAAATTGACGAGTTTATAAGAAAATTTGGGGAAATTTGTAACACTTGATTAAAGCCATTATGTATATTCATCTTGCAATGTTTTGATCTTAGTAATCTCTCTCATCTAATATCGAGGGTAGGCGTAGCATAGGAGGAGCGACGACGATTAGAGAGAGGAGGATGAAGAAGAGAGGAAGAAGTAAACCAGGGTTCATTCCCGGTTTGATATGGTTAACAGAAAACCAAAAATTTTCTATTAAAAATTAATAATTAATTGGATAACTGGGGTAAAATTGGAATTTTTGTTTTTTTGAAAAATCGTGGGTATGAAAATAACAACACTAATTGTTTTGGGTTTTAAATGACACATTTTTATTATTTGGTGTATTTTTATTTCAATCCAAAACAATTAAGTATTAAAAGTCCAAATAAAAATAACTTAGGGGCAAGCTGTCAATCTCTCAAAATCAGCTATCACTTTTGGCGCTCGAGTTCAGCCTCACATCAAAACGAGATTACGAAGAATTCTAAATATCCATAATGATGGGAGTTGTGGTAAATATTTGGGTTTGCCATAACATATAGGCAGGAAAAGAAGAAAATCTTCCAATATGTAATAGACAAGGTCAAACAAAGAACTCAAGGATGGTCACATCGTTATCTATCCAAAGCAGGTAAAGAAATTCTCCTAAAAACAGTGGTAATGGCTCTCCCGGTCTATACAATAAATTGCTTTAAACTCCCTAAAGGCATTTGTTAAGAGATAAATAGTATATTGGCAAACTATTGGTGGAGTAAAACTCCGGGCAAACGATCGATGCATTGGGTTTCTTGGGAGAGATTGGTATTACCAAAAAAGGAAGGAGGATTAGGATTTTGAGATCTAGAAAAATTTAATCAAACAGATATGGCGAATACTACAGGCTCCAACAAGTCTTCTTACTTGATTCCTCAAAGCAAGATATTATATTATCAGAATGGTAATATATTTATTGCTGGATCTGGTAATCACCCATCGTTTATTTGGAAATCTTTGCTAGAGGGTCGAGATATAATTCAACAGGGTATGCGCTTTTTGAATGGAGATGGTGCTAGTACTAATGTCTGGGTAGATCCCTGGTTACCAACCAACCCCCCCCCCCGAGACCTCCAAGAAGTATAGAAGGGATAGACATGACTTATTTGCAGGTCAAAGACCTTATCACGCTGGAGCGGAGAACCTGGAACATGGATCTAATACAAAGCGTTATCGTTGATGAATATGTAGCACTTATACATAGAATTCATTTGAGCCCTTTACCTTCTTCAGATCTTCTTGGTTGGCAGTACAATGATTCAGGCCTGTATACAGTAAAATCTAGTTACTGGTTTTGCTACACATATGCATGAAGATGAGGAATTACGTCCACCTCCAGGCCTCCAAAGTTTCAAAACAGCCATTTGGAAACTGGGTATAGCTCCAAAACTAAGACATTTTTTATGGTGAATGCTCTCAAGGGCATTACCAACAGGTACAGAGTTAAGGCATAGAAGGATAACTTCAGATACTCAATGCAAGAGATGTTGTCAATATGAAGAGGCAACAGAACACTTTTTTCAACTGCCACTATGTCCAATAGATTTGAAGAGGAAGTCAAAATCTTAACAGAAACATCACCAGTTTGTTAACTAGGTTTGAGGATAAATTTCAAGGTATAGTGTATTGCTACAACAACCAGAATCTCACCACGCTTGAATGACAACTACCTATATGGACCTTATGGCGAATATGTAAGAGTAGAAAACTCTTAGTTTACCAAAAGAAGGAAAGTACTTGGCACCAAGATATTTTCAAAGCAGTCAATGAAGCAAAAGAGTGGGTTAATTGCTGGTCTAATGATACAGAAACTGCCCAGAGCCATCGACAACAACGACCACAACATTCCCAATGAACAAGACCTCAAGATAATTATGTTAAATGTAACTATGATATCCAATTTCGACAGGATACTACACCACAAGCAGGTTGGATAATTAGAGACTCGGAAGGATTCTACGCAACATCTGGACACAACAAAGACAAGTTATGTGATAGTGCTTTGGAAGTAGAACTTCAGGCCTTGATCATTGCAATTCAAAAAGCTTGGATACGCGGATATGAGAGAGTAACCTTCAAAGGAGATAATGCAACAGTTAAAAAACTATTTACTGGAGGCCAGCAAAATTTTCGTGTTCATAATTGGGTTCGTGAGGTACGTGGAAAGTAACTCAGCGTTTTCGTAAAAATAGTGGTAGAAACTACTATAATTGTCACTGTTCTTTTTTTTCCAGGGACACTGGCAGCATCGACAATTTACTTCTCTAAAGTATCTTTTGTTTCTGTTAAGTTTTCAGTCATTAAATGTAGTTTTAGCGATGCAGCTCTCCTATGTTGAATTTTGTCTCTCACCTTATTGGTGCATTAGAAATTTGTTTTTATTTTTAATCATTATATATCTATATATATATATATAAAACAAATCGATCTATTTTTTATAATATATAATTAAACATCTCATACTACATACATATTAAACTAACAACATGAACATCACTAACCATCCATAATACTAATAACATGCACAGTGTAATACATATAACCATACTCATCTCCAATATATATCATCAACACAATATCATTCCTAACCATTATATCCAACAACCTAGCATGCTTCTATAAGAGGTTTCAATATTTATAATATAATCAAGACTAACAACACATAACCAAGACCCTAGATCATCCTCCTCCTCATCGCCATGATTCCACGACACATACCTGTAAACCACAAACAACAGTTGAGATGTGTGAGTATTATCACATATACTTAGTGAGGCGATCCTCCCATCTATTAGGCTATACATACAAGCAAAAAAACAAACACAAACAACACAAAAGCAAGCACTCCTTTCGTCGATCGATGCAACCTCTAAATCCCTAGCTGCATCGACCGATGCAACGCCCCCTGTGTCGACCGATGCACTCCTTGCATCGACTTATGCACTCCTTGCATCGACCGAGGCAACGTCCATCATCTCCGGAAACTTTCGATTGGGCGTGACGGTGCCGGAAACTTTCGATCGAAGCTGATAGCTTCATTAGGGGAACCCTGAACTTCAGGAGATATGACTGTTGAGAAGGGAGGACCTTGCAAAAAGCGTGAGAAGGGAGATCTGGAACGACACATGCAAAACACATGCCAAGAAGGAAGACCGAGGTTACGAGCCTTCTAAACTGGGGCGCATCAAGAAAATCCCCGACGATAAACATCAGATCGATAAAAATACAATCTTTGGCAGGGTGAAATGGAGGAGGTGAAGAAATTCAAATTCACCGAGAGAGACTCCACAATTCTGGATGGACTCACCACGACCCTACACAGATCTATTGGAAACAATGATGAAACTTCTGCGGAAGAGATACCAGAAGTTTCTGGAGAAATGATAGCCACAACAACAGAGGCTGAGAGCCAAATAAAAAATAGATAGAAAAAACTTCCAGGAAGTATCGAAAGAGGCTCAGCAGTAGGGGCTATCATGGAGAGCCTAGAAATTAACCCGGTGGACCCTCTCTTGCTACGCTAAGCCAAAATTGAAACAAAAGGAGGTTCGGTTCTTTAAACAAGCCAGAACTAACGAAAAAGAAACAAACAAGCAAAACACAGGAGAGCATGTCTGACGCATTGATAGACAGGTTTTCACCTAGGGTATCAATTCCCTATGCAGTTGTAGTACAAAGGGTTATCAATCCAAATGGTTGTCTATTGCTAGCAGGAAGGATATGATCAGTACAATACAAGTCAAGCCAAGCAGATAGATTTTTGATTCTTTCAATCCTAAAATAATTAAAAGAAAATAATATAAACAAGGAAATCACACGACCTAAGCACTCGATGCAAGCAATCGAGTACAGGATCGAGTGGGGTGATCGAGTATGCAAGTGAGATATGAACAGCTCGAGGTATTACTCGATGCAGGTTATCGTGTACCTGATCGGGTAGGTAGTCGAGTAAGTTAAAGAAAATGTAAACAAATAAAATACGAAAGTTCCTAAGGATGGGGGTAATCGAATCCTAAGTATTCTAGACCAGTACAGATGCCTTACATGCCTCAAGCAACTATTTCCTAGACAATGAACCTCTAAAACCTTGTCACCACACTCTCGCACTAACAACAATCAACCTTGAACACATTACCACATTGTCGCACTAGCGATATGAGCAAGCAAGCATTAAGAATGATTCATTATTGTCAGTAAACTTAAACTCATCTAATTTCTTACTCAGAGTCAAGTAAACCTCTAGCATTGGCTAAATCAAGCATTTTATCTACTCCTTTCGGCCTGTAGCATTTGTAAACGCCCTAGATCTAATCTCAACATCTCGGTCTGTTGACAGCATTAAGAACACCAACCTAGAAGGAAATCTATCAATCATTTACAATCAACTAAGGCATCCTAACCGATCAAAAACACCAAATCATCTATCCCATCCCTAGAAACTTTACTACACTACTCGGACATAGAAATGAATAACAAAGCAACGAAAATGAATGAAAATTGCATTGTATTAAAAGATAGAGTAGAGTAGAAAGAGTACAAGATAGAAATCTAAGAAAACTACAAAATAAAAATGCAAAACATGAAGGAAAATGTTTGAGTCGCCCAGTTCTCTCACAGAAGCTCTCGCTCTCTAGTTTGAGGGTCTGCGGCATGCTCGTTTGCGAGCTAGGAGAGGAGGGGTTTATATATGGAAACCCGTTTGACCTAGCTTGTCAGACCTGCCCGATGGTCTACTCGATGGGGTACACGAGGGTGAAGTCGGGTTACTCCTCGGGTGGATCTTTGGGTTGCTTTTCATGCTCTGGGATCCTCCTCGATCGTGTTGGGGTTCGGACTTGTTCTTGTAGCTCGATGGCTCCTTCGGGTACATGCTCGAGTTGTCCTTGTTTTTTCCCTATTTTTGGCTCTTTAGCACCTGTTTTCATCCAAAATATGCAAATGCAGAAATGCAACACCCTAAATGGCCTAGAAGTGAATTCCTACAGTTAATGACCTAAAAATGCTAAGTTAGAGGTATGAACAATGCAAAATATGGACAAAAATGGATGCTAAAAACATATAAATTAGAGAGTTATCAGACCCCCAAACTTAAATCTTGCTAGTCCTCTAGCAAGGAAGTAAGAGGGTGTGGTTTGAAAGTGGGGACTCATAACCTTAATATGCTAATCAAAGGATTCAAGCTATAGTCCTTAATGATAGTTTAATGGTGCTAAGATCAATCAACATACTTACAAATATTTTTCTATGCTTATGACCATGCATCGATCTAGTTCTCCCTCCAACTAAAGATAAGGAACATCTCTTTCACATTCAATTAAGTGTTTGGCGAATTCTTGCAAATGGAAGGTGAATCAAGCTCAATCGGTTTCAAGGGTAAGGCTTTTTAGCAAGGTGACTTCAAACAAATTCTTTGGGTGGTTTTCTCTCAAAAGATGGAATGCTAGACAGTTGTGAAAAACTATCTAAGACTGAGAACAATTTGGGCATACAAAGCTTAACTCTTGATGATTTACCCTTTTCTCATTCACTCTCTTTTTTTTTTTTTAAACTCCCTAGAATTAAACTACCTACATCCTTTATTTAAATTCTTTTCTCTTATTTTTTTACTCCCTAGATTTCTAGCTCTTTCTCTCTCTTTTTTTTTTCTTTCTTTGCTAAACTCCTAATGTAAATATATTATTTTCTTTCTTTGTAGGAGACTATAGCAAGATCTTTTCTATATTTTTTTAGAGACTTAGAGCTAATCGATTCTAACCTTAGGGACTTTTTCTTCTCTTTTTTTTTATTCCACACCCAACCCCAAATAAACATTCTAACCACCCATCTTTCAAAACCAAATCTATTAGCTAGTTCAAATTCTAACTTAGCTTTATAAAGAGGCAGTTCTTTGTCGTTCTCAATACTCTCAAGGTTTCACAACCTATAGCACAATGAAAGAGGCCTCACTCAACAATTCACAACAAGGTTTGAAAGAAAGGTTTGGGTTCATGGGTAGGACAAATGAATCGGGTTAAACGAAAAGATTGGTAAAAAGTGGAGTGCTAACCCGAATTTAGAGTTACCATGAGCAAGTATTCAAGTTCCATAAGCAAGACAATTATAGTTCATATTAAATCCAAAATACAGAGATGTTCTAATGTTCAAGCAAGTGGAGGAAGCATTCAAACGATTTTTCATTTTTCATTTTTTTCCAAAGACTGATCTAGCAACAATGAACTGTGATTAAGGGTTATAGCTTCAATCCTAAGGTTTGATTTTAAATAAGGTAGTTTTAATCATTGTCCCCTAAGATGCATATGCAACAATCCTATATGAAACAAACTAGACTCAATCCTAATATGCAAATGCAACTACATGAACACTCTTTTTTTTCAAATTTTTTGCGTTTTTTAATGCACATAGATGCAGACTCAAATGAATAAAACTAGCATGCAAAAATTTGAAATAGTAAAAATAAGAAAATAAAACACAATGTTAAATACATTCTAGGACCCTCCCCCAAACTTAAATTACACAGTCCCTGTGTAAATAAAAGTTGGAAAAAGAATCCAAGAATCACACAAAATTAATTAAACTAAATGCAATGATATATACAAGGGTTGGATGAAATTGGTACCTCATGGGTTGGAGAAGAAGGAGGTTGCAGCAGCCTCCATACTCGCCAACGTGTAGCCAGGGTCGTCTCTGGCGTTAGAAGGTGCCGGTGTTTGCTCGTCAGAGAGCTCAGAAATGCGCACATACGACTTACTCGGACTAGCATCTGAGGTGTTGATCGAGGATGGGATCGCGTAGCTCATTGGGTAGGGCATCGGGTAGTATGACGGAAATGGCGGAAGAGGTCCAGAATGATCACCCGTATATCCACTAGCAGGGTGCATCGTGTATGGCATCATAAATGGCATTTGGTAAGGTGGAGTCAATGATCACCCGATTGGGTGCTCGACAGGTGCATCGGATAGTTCATCGTGTATCCCATCGGGTTGGGCGTCGGGTAAGCGTCAGAATGGCTTCTCCTCGATGCTTCAGGTCGGATGATGTTCTCCTTAGCTTGGGGCTCGTATGATGATGCTCTTTGAGGTTCTGGAGGTGGCAGTCCTCGAGTTCCTCCTAGCGGTCCGCTTCTCCCCATCCAAGTAGGTGCTTGTGCCGAGGTAGGAGTTGAGGCACAGCTTGCCTTGTCTTGCAACTCCTTGATTTGACCTCCCATTGTCTTTACCGAACCAGCAAGATCTTTTACCTTCTTCGCCAAGAACTTGTTCATCCTCTTCAGCCAGCCGATCCTCTTGTGAGCTTCCCTCACTCCAACCGTTTGCTTTTGAGAGCATATATACTCCTCAAAATCGAACTCCTCCGAGCTATCTCCCTGTCTCTGCCTGGTCTCCTCTCTCTTCTCAGCTTCGGACTCCTCCTTCGGGTTGTACAGCTCCTCCAAAGGTGGTGCGAAGTCAATGTTGTTTCCCAGCCGAACCTTGGTGCATATGACATTAGGTAGGACCATCTGAGCAGCTCCGGCGGTTGGATGGACAAACTTGAACAGCATCATGTCATTAGGCCTCTCATAGGCCAAAAATCTTGCCAGCACGAGGTAATCCGCATCCAGCCATCTTGGTTCTTGCACAATTCCCTTCAAAGGCACATCGCACGCCAGTAGGATCGGTGTGACTAGTCCCCCAATGGAGATCTCTCTGCCTCCTTCTCTTCTTTTCACGGCCCACAATTTCAGGTAGAGGAATTGATTGAGTAACACAAACACCATACTAGTATCAGCAGCATCCCTTACTAGTGGTGTTCCATCCCTAGCGCTATCCAAAACTCCACACAGTGCTATGTCTAACAGCTGGAGCTCATGATCGTTCACATTCCCAGACTCTTTTCTTGCAAAAAGAGTGCATGCAAGGGACTTGTGAAAATACCTCAAGACAGGGCTCCTTATTTGAGCGGATTTGGAGCTTGTGGACTTGTAGGGGTTCTTGTCTCCTATTTTCAGCCATAGGGACCTCATTTCTTCCTTGCTAACCTCCATTCCTTCTCCACTACCATCTTTGAAGCCATATAGCTTCTCCATCTCCTTGAAACTGAGTCGGTAGTCTTTGTTCCTCACGGAGAAGGTGATGAACCCGATCCCCCCATCGGGTAGTAGGGTTGGGTGGTCCTCGAAATAGTGCAGCTTCAAGGTCGAAAGCAAATGCACCGTCTCCTCCTCATAGGCTTCGAGGTGGGCTCGCATCATATGGCCCAGGTGGCACATATCGAACAGAAACTCAACATCCCTAGCGATGCCCAATTGCTTCATGGTCTCGCGGTAAGGGTATCGGGTTCCAACAAAGCTCATCTTCCGGAAGACTTTGAATAGTCTTGCCGGAGTGTCCACCTCATTCTGCTTTAGCCTTAGCGAGGCTTGGTGGGTCCTCTCTCTCTGCTCCTCTTCTCTCTCTCGCTCCTCCTCCTCGGCGTGTTGATCCTCTTCCTCAACTGCTCTCTCAACTACCTTCTCAGCCTTCTTTGAAGCCGGTCTCTTCCCCCTTGCAACCGCGGATCTGTTCCTTGATCGAGAGGTTTGGATCTCCCCTTGCTCTTCTCTTCCAGCATCAAAATCGACCTCCATAGGGTTGGTAAGGGTTTTTTTGGACGTAGACAGGTCCCTACGTCGAGTAGAACGGCGGACAGCACTCGCTATTGGACTCGGTGAGCGAACTCGGGGGCCTACTCGATCGGTTACATGAGTATCGGATCGGGTGGTGGATCGGGTTGAGCATCGGGTTGAGGAGGCAAAACGTCCAGCCAACGGTTGGGAATGTGGAACGTTTCCTCTCCCTTGAGACTCTCGAGCTTCGATGGCATCACCTCCGGTTGTAGCAGCGGTGGAGGTCGATCTTCTTCCCTTCCTTTGGTAAGTTTTAGCAATTGGCTCCATGTTTGATTCGTTGAAAAGAAAAAGGCTAAGTCTCGAGGTCAATAGGGTTAGTCCCAAAGAAATCGAATAAAGCTCGAGTTTGAGAGAGAATATAATAGAAATTTTGAAAAGCAAAAACTCTAGGGTTAAGAGATACTTATCGGTGATTCTTGGGGAGAGAATGTCGAAACCCCTTAAATAGGCTAGGGTTCGGTTGGTGGGCTTCACCGAGAGTGGGCTTCCTTGTGGAATTCAGACTCCACTCGCCACCCGAGCAGGGACACAATCAGGCGCGTCGAATATGGTGTCAAGTTGACCCTCGGGTTCCCCAATTTTCCTCTTTCCGATTTTCCATTTTTTTTTTATATAAATTTGCAAAAAGAGAAAAAAAAAATAAATAAAACAAATAAACTATAATTTAAAAGATACCTTTGGGACTTCCTCCCAAGTGAGCTTGTTTAAAGTCACTAAGCTTGACTCTTCATGCTCCTTAAGCATGGGGTCCATGTGGAAGAGGTTCTGGAGTCCTCTCCACTGTAGTAGGCTTGTTCAACAGATTTTCCAGGTTTTGTCCAGGTTTTAAAGCAAATGTGGTGTTGACCTCTTCAAGATGTTGCACCTTCCTTTGTTTGGTCTTAGTGGAAAAAGCTTGACCATCAATGGTTGGCCTCTTAATCCCTTTCTTCACATCAAACTCCATCTTGAAATGCTCACCATGCTCTATCCTGATCTTGTCTTGTTTCACCTTGATCACAACACCTACTGTTGCCAAGAATGGTCTTCCTAGAATCAGTGGATCATCTGGTTCCTTGTCCATATCAAGGATCATGAAGTCGGTAGGCACTTCCAATCTTCCAATCCTTAGAGGCAGATTTTCCAGGATACCAATCGGATGCCTCACTATTCTATCAGCCATAACCAAATACAATTTACTTGGTTTAAAATCAGTGAATCCCATCTTGTTGGCAACTGATAGCGGCATAATGCTAACTGAAGCTCCAAGCTCGCACAAACAGTTCTTGAAGATCCGAAGTCCTATCGAACACGGCAAGGTGAAAGAGCCAGGATCTTCAAGTTTTTCCTCAATTCGCAGCTTAGGATCCAAGCAAACTCCACTTCTCAGAATCTCAAAACCGATCTCCTTGACAGCTTCCTTAACCTCATCCTCCAATCGAGCTGCTTTCTTGGCAGCTTCCTTCTGAAGCTCGTGTGGGGGCAAAAGCTTAGGTGGTGGAGCTTTACGCTTAGCCATTCACTCTGCAAGCCCCTCCAGCTGGATGTCAAGTACAACATTGAACATTTCCTCTAACTCCCCTTCTACTGTTGCAGGTGGTTGAGGCTGATCTCTCTTTTCAACATCTATTCGATGCATTATCCGATCAACACCATCGTGTAGGTCATCGGGTTCCACTTCGGGTTGTTCTTTAGTTTGTAATTCTCGAACCAGTGCTCGATCATC
Source organism: Camelina hispida (assembly GCA_023657505.1). Classification (NCBI taxonomy): domain Eukaryota; kingdom Viridiplantae; phylum Streptophyta; class Magnoliopsida; order Brassicales; family Brassicaceae; genus Camelina; species Camelina hispida. The sequence continues at coordinate 34,903,361 of CP094637.1, forward strand.
AACTCGATCAGTCTCTTCGGGTGAATGCTCGAGTTCATACTCGGATATATAGTAATTGGCCTCATTTTTCATTGGGTGTTCCACATCCTCCCCATCTTGATCATCACTGTCCCCAGTGAGGTAATCCTCATAGTCATCATCAAGGAAGATGGCTTGAGCAGTCGCATAATCCTTGGGGTTTTGAACAGCCTTACCTGGGAGTTGGTTGATCTTTGGGGTTGGTTGGTTGTTGTGGTGGCCTTCCAGGTATCAAACCTTTGTGTTGAGTGATTCGTACTAGGCATTGAGATCATTGTATCCTGAGTCGATCTTGTTGCTCATATCTGCGAACCTTTTCGCTATGTCCATAGAAGCTGTAGCCTGATTCTGAATCATTTGCTGAATGAGACCGCGTAACTCAGCTTCTTGTGATTGGTTTGGTGGACCTTGTGGTTGTTGGAATCTAGATGGTTGGTTGTAGGTTCCAGAGTATTGCTGCTTCTGTTGTATTGGACAAAAGGCTTCTGTTGGACCTGGTTCCCTTGAACTGCAGATGGGTAAGTTTGGTCCTGAGGATTCGCAACATTCGGGTTTCGATAAGACAGATTCGGATTCGGTTTGAAGTTGTTATACCCTCTGTTGTAACCTCCTTGGTTGTTGATGTAGTTAACATCCTCTAGCTGCATAGTCTCCCCATCTTGTTGTAGAAACTGCTCTTCCTCTGATATAGCATGAACATGCTTATGCTGGTTGAGGAGCTGATTGAGCTTGTCATTGAGAGCTTTCATGTCCCTCTTGTACTTGGCATCTTCCTCTCCAGTTGATCAGACAGACCGATCGTAATCTAAATTGTAGTTACCATCAGCTTGAGCCAAGTTCTCCACTAGATCCCAACCTTCATCGATATCCTTGTTGAGGAAGTTACCATGACTTGCGGTGTCCAGCAACATCCATATCTTGGGGACCACACCTCGGTAAACTGTGCTCAGCAATGAAGCATTACTGAAGCCGTGATGTGGACATCGAGTAGTGTATCCCTTGAAACGTTCCCAAGCTTCACTGAACGTTTCGTTGTTCTTCTGAACAAAGCCAGAAATGTCATTTCTCAGCCTTGCGGTTTTGGAGTTGGAGAAGAATTTGGCGAGGAATGCCTTCTTGCACGCTTCCCAAGTGGTGATGGACTCCTTAGGGAGCGATTTCTCCCAGATGTGTGCTTTATCTCCCAAAGAGAGTGGGAAAAGCATGAGCTTGAATCCATCTTGTAACATCCGCGAACCAATTTTTGTAATTTTGGTGTGGGTGTCGATCGACACCCTTGGGGGCATCGATCGACACCATGTTTTCCGGTTTGGTCGGGTTTATTTTAATTGCTGATTGGTTCGGTTTGGTTCAATTAAATCCCTAAATCGTTTATAAGTGACTAAACGACAGATTAAGGGTTTTGGGAAGAGTTTGTGTCGCCGTTGTGTTCTTTTTGAGAGGAAAAGGGGAAAAAGTGTGTTCTTGAGATTCCTAAGAGAGATTTGGTGAGATTGCTGGCTATTCTTGGGTTTTCTGTTGCTGGGATCGAAGGAGAAGCTTCTGGAAGTGTTGATTCCATCGTTTCTCAACCCAATCCTTCTTTTTTTTGAGGTGAGTGCTTGACCATGGTTGATCTAAGCATGAGATTTCCTTTGTTTTTGTGTGATTCCTTGTTGTTTGTGGTGTTTGCTTGCTCTGGTACATTGTATTTGTGATTTCTAGTGAATTTTGAGATGGTTAGACGTGTTTGGAGATTTGTGTTGATTGGAATCGGAGTTCGTCGCTGAGTTCCGCGCAGATCGTGCCTGCAGAAGAGGCATCGATCGATACCACTTTTGAGGAGCATCGATCGGCACCATCTTGAGTAGCATTGATCGGTACCATCTTGAGTAGCATCGATGGGCACCTTTTCAGCATCGGTCGGCACCATCTCCTGTAGCATCGGTCGACACCGATATAGCATCGGTCGACACTAGTACCTGCCGAGTCCTGTTTTCCTGGTTTGATGTATTGATTTGTGTTCTTGTTATTTGTTGACTTGGGAGTCTCATATGCTTGTGTGTATAACCCAGTAGATGGAAGGACGGCCTCACTAAGTATTTATGTTAATACTTACCCATCTCAATTGTTGTTTGTGATGTGCAGGTAAAGGCAAAGTGTGATCGTGGAATCAAGGCGATGATGAAGGGATGTTCTAGAGGCTTGATTGATTGTGGTTTAATTGTTATTAGGTTGCTAGATTAAGTCAATGGAACATTGTAGGATGTTAGCTTTTGGTTATTTCTTTATTTGGATTATGGTGTTATTGGTTATTGGTTTTTAATTGTTGGAATTCTTTTGGTTTAATGGAATTTGTTCTTTGGTTATCCACGGTTGTTGATTGTTGCTAGGATGTTAGTAGGTATGGGACCACTAGTTAATTATATTGTTTAAAAAAAACGGGAAGGGTTGTTTCATTTTGGTATCAGAGCCCTTACGGTTCTAGGTCTAGGGTTCATTGTGCTTTTGCTGTTGATGTTTAGATTCCATGCTATGATTGATTGTGTGAGTTGGTCAATTGTGTGTGGCAGGAAGTCCTAGAACATCCTCTTCGAGCCTGTTTTGTGATTCCACGGTAAGTTGTGTTTTTGTGTATTAGAATTATTGTTTGCTTAGCCTTCTGTTCTTGGATGACACAGATGGTTAGAGGTGAGGATGCTGTTGGTCGCGGGCGTGGTCGTGGTCGGGGTCGTGGACGTGGTCGTGGTCGTGGTCGTGGTCGGGGACGAGGTCAGGTTCCTGAGGCCAGTGAGAGTGTGACCCAGAGCATGGCCAATGAGGAGGTAGCGGAGTCACAGGCTGATCCTAGTGTGTCTGGAGACCAGGCTGGTTTGGGTGACGGTGTTGGTCACGGTGTTGCCCCGGGTGTGGGGGTTGCAGCAGGAGGTGCTCCAGGTAGGGAGGATGTCTTGATGGACTTGCTAGCTCAGGTTTTGCAGCGACTTCCAGCAGTAGTGCCGCCAGTGGTTGGTGGGCAGGATCCAGTGGTGCCGGCAGTGGTTGGTGGGTAGGTTCCAGTAGTGCCGCCAGTGGTTGGTGGGCAGGTTCCAGCGGTACAGCCTGTGGCGGGTTTGCAGGCAGGTGTGGAGCCGGGGGCCGAGGTAGTGGATGCTCAGTATGTGCGGATGATGGAGCAACTGCGGCATGTGGGAGCAGGGTATTTCTCAGGAAGTACCGATCCGAGTGTAGCGGATGAGTGGAGAGAGCGGATGGAGGATATTTTCCTTTCGCTTAGGTGTCCCGACCAGTTCAGGGTGGATCTGGCAGTGTTTTACTTGTCAGGAGATGCACGTGTGTGGTGGAGGTCGGTGACAGCACGGAGGGTGCAGCGGGGTATGTCTTGGGGAGATTTTCTGAGGGAGTTTAACTCCAAGTATTTTCCTCAGGAGGCTCTTGATCGTATGGAGGCACGGTTCTTGGGGTTGACTCAGGGGGACCGTACAGTGCGGGAGCTGGATGCAGAGTTCAGTCGGCTTGTGGGGTATGCAGGCAGGGCATGGGAGCCAGAGTCGGCTCAGGTGCGGAGGTTTTTGTTGGCTCTGCGGGATGATTTGAGGACTCGGTGCAGAGTGAGGAGCTATGCTACGAGAGCGGAGTTGGTTGAGGTTGCAGCTGGGATAGAGGATGACTTGGAGGTCACAGGTTGTTGTGGTCAGTCCTTCAGTGCAGCCACAGCGGTCTCAGCCGCATTCTGTTCCTAGCAAGGGCGGCAAGCCTGCGCATGGGCAGAAGCGAAAGTTTGAGGATATGCAGAGGTCGAGGTACGGTGGTGCAAGATGCTTTGGGTGTGGTAGCAGGGACCACAAGGTGACTAACTGTCCTCAGAGAGGTGAGCAGGGGGCAGTGTCAGAGCAGCGGGCGGTGATGGAGCCGCGGACAGATACCCGAGTGTGTTACTACTGCAGAGAGACGGGGCCCATCAAGCCTCGTTGTCCCAAGTTGCAGCAGAGGGCAGTAGCAGTGTTGCAGGCTGGAGCTCAGCCAGGGGTGCAGTAGGGTGTGCAGCACGGTGTGCAGCCGGTGGGTTGGATCGAACCGACGTCACAGGTGTACTCGACCAGGGAGCCCAGTGGCACTAGTGCAGGAGCGGTCACAGGTATAACTTCTGAGATTCGAACTTGGTCAATTCAATAGTTCAGATTATATTTGTTTTTGCTTGTGGTCAAGTGTTAGGTTCTCAACACATGAGGTTTGTGTAGGGACCTTGTTGGTGGGCGGGTTTAAGTCCCATGCTACGTTTGATTCTGGAGCTTCTCATAGCTTCATTACTCCGGAGTGTGCCGAGAATGCGGGGATCAGAGGGGATCCTGGAGAGCGTACATGATTTGTCAGAGTTGTGGGAGGCAAGTTCCTGAGGGTCATGGGACGAGCTGGAGGGGTTGATATCCAGATCGCAGGAGAGGCGTGGCCAGCGGATTTGCTTATCAGTCCAGTGGAGTTGTATGATGTTATTCTCGGGATGGATTGGTTGCATCGGCATAGGGTGCATTTGGATTGCTATCGGGGTAGAGTGGAGTTTGAGCGTCCAGGAGGGAAGTTGGTTTTTCAGGGTATTAGACCGACTTCGGGGAGTCTCGTGATCTCAGCCGTTCAGGCTGGGAAGATGATCGAGAAGGGTCGTGAGGCTTATCTGGTTACTATATCCATGCCAGAGTCAGTGGGGAAGTCTACGGTTCGCGGTATTCCAATGGTGGAGGACTTTGAGGATGTGTTCCAGTCATTGCAGGGATTACCACCATCTCGGTGGGATCCTTTTACTATTGAGCTCTAACCGGGGACGATGTCGTTATCCAAGGCACCTTACAGGATGGCTCCAGCAGAGATGGCAGAGCTGAAGAAGCAGCTGGAGGATTTGTTGAGTAAGGGTTTTATCCGTCCTAGTTGTTCACCGTGGGGAGCTCCGGTGCTCTTTGTTAAGAAGAAGGATGGGAGTTTTCGGTTGTGTATTGACTATCGGGGTTTGAACCGATTTACTGTGAAGAACAAGTACCCTCTCCCGAGGATTGATGAGTTGTTGGATCAGTTTAGGGGTGCTACTTGGTTCTCCAAGATCGACTTGGCATCAGGATATCATCAGATTCCTATACATGAGGCAGATGTGAGGAAGACGGCCTTCAGGACGAGATACGGGCACTACGAGTTTCTGGTGATGCCGTTTGGGTTGACAAATGCGCCAACTGCATTTATGAGATTGATGAACAGCGTGTTCCAGGAGTTTCTGGACGTGTCAGTCATCATTTTCATCGACGACATCCTGGTATATTCTAAGAGTCCTGAGGAGCATGCAGTACATTTGAGAGCAGTGTTGGAGAAGCTGTGGGAGCAAAAGTTATTTCCTAAGCTGAGTAAGTGCAGTTTCTTGCAGCGTGAGATGGGGTTCTTAGGACACATTGTTTCTGCAGAGGGAGTTTCAGTGGACCCAGAGAAGATTCAGTCCATTAGGGAGTGGCCGAGGCCGCAGAGTGCCACTGAGATTCGGAGTTTCCTGGAGTTAGCAGGTTACTACAGGAGGTTTGTTCGGGGTTTTGCGAGTATGGCTCAGCCGATGACTAAGCTTACAGGGAAGGATGTCTCATTTGTGTGGTCACCAGAGTGTGAGGCAAGTTTTGCAAGTCTCAAGCAGATGTTGACTACCACGCCGGTGTTAGCACTGCCTGAGCAGGACGAGCCTTATGTTGTGTATACAGACGCTTCTAGAGTGGGGTTGGGTTGTGTACTTATGCAGCAGGGGAAGGTTATAGCCTATGCTTCGCGGCAGTTGCGGAAGCATGAAGCTAATTATCCTACCCATGATTTGGAGATGGCAGCAGTGATCTTTGCTCTTAAGATTTGGAGATCCTATCTGTATGGTGGGAAGGTACAGGTATTTACAGATCACAAGAGTCTGAAGTACATTTTTACTCAGCCTGAGCTGAATTTGAGGCAGAGGCGTTGGATGGAGCTGGTAGCGGATTATGATCTGGACATAGCTTACCATCCTGGTAAAGCTAACTTGGTTGCGGATGCCTTGAGTCGGAAGCGGGTGGCTTCGGCTCAGGAGCAGGATTTGGAGGCGTTGGTAGGTGAGATTAGTGCGTTGAGTTTGTTTGCTATCTCACAGGAACCTTTGGGTTTGGAGGCAGCTGATAGAGCGGATTTGTTGAGCATAGTGAGTTTAGCTCAAGAGAGCAATGAGGGGCTGGTGAATGCCTCTAAGGCTGCGGGTGCAGAGTATCAGGTTTCTGCTCATGGTACTATCCTTGTGCATGGTCGGATCTGTGTGCCCAAGGGTGAGGATTTGAGGAAGGAGATAGTGAGAGAGGCTCATTCGAGCAAGTTCTCTATTCATCCAGGGGCGACCAAGATGTACCGTGACCTCAAGCGGTGTTATCACTGGGTCGGGATGAAGAAGGACGTAGCCGACTGGGTGGCGAAGTGTGATACTTGCCAGCTAGTGAAGGCGGAGCATCAGGTTCCTGGTGGATTACTTCAGAGTTTGCCCATTCCAGAGTGGAAGTGGGATTTGATCACGATGGACTTCGTGGTGGGTTTGCCTGTGTCGAGGACGTTTGATGCTATTTGGGTCATTGTGGACCGTTTGACTAAGTCTGCGCATTTTCTGGCCATCAAGAAAACTGATGGAGCAGCGGTTTTGGCCAAGAAGTACGTGAGGGAGATAGTCAGACTGCATGGTGTGCCTGCTAGTATTGTGTCTGATAGAGATTCCAAGTTCACCTCGGTGTTCTGGAAGGCATTTCAGGCAGAGATGGGCACGAAGGTGCATATGAGTACAGCCTATCATCCTCAGACGGACGGTCAGTCAGAGAGGACGATCCAGATTTTGGAGGATTTATTGAGGATGTGTGTGCTGGATTGGGGTGGTCATTGGGCAGATCACTTGAGCTTGGTGGAGTTTGCTTATAACAACAGCTACCAGGCTAGTATTGGGATGGCTCCTTATGAGGCCTTGTATGGGAGGCCGTGTCGTACACCATTATGTTGGACTCAGGTGGGGGAGAGGAGCATTTTTGGTGCAGATTTTGTTCAGGAGACCTCGGAGAAGATTCGGGTTTTGAGGCTGAACATGAGAAGGCTCAGGATCGGCAGAAGAGCTATGATGATAAGAGGAGAAAGGATCTTGAGTTTCAGGTTGGTGATAGAGTGTACCTCAAGATGGCCATGTTGCGGGGTCTGAACAGGTCACTGATGGAGACTAAGTTGAGTCCGAGGTACATGGGTCCGTTCAGAGTGGTTGAGCGGGTGGTACCAGTGGCATACCGGTTGGAGTTGCCTGAGGTTATGCGTGCGTTCCACAAGGTATTTCATTTGTCGATGCTGAGGAAGTGTCTTCACCAGGGTGATCAGTTGTTGGCTAAGATTCCTGAGGATCTTCAGCCTAACATGACTTTAGAGGCGAGACCATTGAGGGTGCTCGAGAGGAGAGTCAAGGAACTTCGGAAGAAGAAGATTCCTTTGATGAGAGTCTTGTGGGACTGTGACGGAGTAGAGGAGCAAACTTGGGAGCCCGAGGCAAGGATGAAGGCAAGGTTTAAGGAGTGGTTTGAGAAGCAGACCGCGACTTGAGCTTGTCTAGCCGGGTCCGAGTTGTAGTCCGTGGCTGGAGCGGGTACGGAGTATTCCAGCCCATCTCTCTTGGTATTTGGTCGCTTAGGGGTGCTTGGGATGCGGGTTGATGGCTTCGGTTGTTGTATTTTTGTCTTATTTTTCTATTGTAATTTCGTTGAGGTTGTAACGATTATGATATTTTTGAGATTAATAAGATGAGTATTTTTTTTATGTTTGACTGTTGTTGTCATGGGAAGAAGAGAAATAGTTCGGGTTTCTATTTTTGGAAGTTTCCATAAATAGAAAGTTTCCACAAAAGGAAGGTTTCCAAAATTAGAAAGTTTCTAAAAAAGGAAGTTTTGTGGAAATGTTGAGGTAGATCTAGCCGGGAGATACTTGTTGGCATCAGTATTTGTTTTGCTCAAGGCCGTGTGGGCCCAACTCATGTGATACCGATAGCTCGATGGACTTTGTGGCCAGAGAGTGGGAGTGGTATGTTGCTTCGGATGACGATCCGAGAGCGCGCTTGAGGGTGACGACCCAAGAGCGGGATATGTGAGGCTCCCTGGATACCGTAGCTGTGAGCCGAGGCTCGGCAGTGAGCCGGTACGTCTCGAGGGTTGTGACCCGAGAGCGGGGGGAGTGTGTGTGAGTGATTTCCTGGATGTCGTAGCTTAAGGCAGTTGGCCTGATAGTGAGCCGGCATGATTCGTTGGTTGCGACCACGAACGGAGGAAGCACTGAGTTGTGAGCAAATAGGGTTTATGATGCGAGTATATTGGCTAGAGGGAGACATCGAGGGTCAGTCGGAGGTGTGCGGGATGTTGCGACAGTGGCACGGGAACCTTGGCTGACAGTGTTTAGTCCGGTCTGGGGACGTGTGGGCCGTGTTGACGGTGGCACGGGGGATCCTTGGAGGTTGGACGGTACTGCGGGATTCGGGGACGAATCCATATTGGTGGGGGAGAATTGTAACATCCGCGAACCAATTTTTGTAATTTTGGTGTGGGTGTCGATCGACACCCTTGGGGGCATCGATCGACACCATGTTTTCCAGTTTGGTCGGGTTTATTTTAATTACTGATTGGTTCGGTTTGCTTCAATTAAATCCCTAAATCGTTTATTAGTGACTAAACGACAGATTAAGGGTTTTGGGAAGAGTTTGTGTCGCCGTTGTGTTCTTTTTGAGAGGAAAAGGGGAAAAAGTGTGTTCTTGAGATTCCTAAGAGAGATTTGGTGAGATTGCTGGCTATTCTTGGGTTTTCTATTGCTGGGATCGAAGGAGAAGCTTCTAGAAGTGTTGATTCCATCGTTTCTCAACCCAATCCTTCTGTTTTGAGGTGAGTGCTTGACCATGGTTGATCTAAGCATGAGATCTCCTTTGTTTTTGTGTGATTCCTTGTTGTTTGTGGTGTTTGCTTGCTTGGGTACATTGTATTTATGATTTCTAGTGAATTTTGAGATGGTTAGACGTGTTTCGAATTTGTGTTGATTGGAATCGGAGTTCGTCGCTGAGTTCCGCGCAGATCGTACCTGCAGAAGAGGCATCGATCGATACCACTTTTGAGGAGCATCGATCGGCACCATCTTGAGTAGCATCGATGGACACCTTTTCAGCATCGGTCGGCACCAGCTCCTATAGCATCGGTCGACACCGATATAGCATCGGTCGACACTAGTACCTGCCGAGTCTTATTTTCCTGGTTTGATGTATTGATTTGTGTTCTTGTTGTTTGTTGACTTGGGAGTCTCATATGCTTGTGTGTATAACCCAGTAGATGGAAGGACGGCCTCACTAAGTATTTATGATAATACTTACGCATCTCAATTGTTGTTTGTGATGTGCAGGTAAAGGCAAAGTGTGATCGTGGAATCAAGGCGATGATGAAGGGATGTTCTAGACGCTTGATTGATTGTGGTTTAGCTGTTGTTAGGTTGCTAGATTAAGTCAATGGAACATTGTAGGATGTTAGCTTTTGGTTATTTCTTTATTTGGATTATGGTGTTATTGGTTATTGGTTTTTAATTGTTGAAATTCTTTTGGTTTAATGGAATTTGTTCTTTGGTTATCCGCGGTTGTTGATTTTTGCTAGGATGTTAGAGGGTATGGGACCACAAGTGAATTATATTGTTTAAAAAAAAACGGGAAGGGTTGTTTCACATCTTCACTGACTCCATTGATCTTAGTGAGGCTAAAGAGCCTATCAAATTCATCCAGATGATCCAATGGGTCCTCCATTGGTAATCCATGAAACGTATTGCTCTGTATCATCTGGATGAGACTACTCTTGATCTCAAAATTGTTGCACAGCTGGTGGCACAATGTCATTCCTTTGAGTGTGAGTAGATGGAGCATCTACTGCTCCTATATTGGTCCTTGCTTGAGGAGCTGGTGGACTGTTCTGATTATTCATCGTCTCTTCAATGATTGCTGGTTCCGGTTGAACTTGTTGTTGTCTGAGTAGCCAAGGTCTGTCGATGTTGTCGATGAAAGGACTTAGGTTTTGGCTACCTCTTGATCGTGTTTGCATGCACGGGTAGGTATCCAAGGGTGTACACGAGGATCAACTCGATCCAGGTGATCGAGTGATGGGTCGGGTGGGTACTCGGGTTGTACCTGAGATTCAAAACAAACAATGTGAAAGCAAACAAGTCAGTATCCGAACCGAATATAAACAAACGAACTTGATCTAGCAAGTGCTGAAATCCTAAACGTAGCAAAATTAAAACAACCAAATGGCAACGATGCCAAATTGATAGACAGGTTTTCACCCAGGCTATCAATTCCCTATGTAGTTGTAGTACAAAGGGTTATCAATCCAAATGGTTTTCTATTGCTAGCAGGAAGGATATGATCAGTACAATACAAGTCAAGCCAAGCAGATAGGGTTTTGATTCTAACAATCCTAAAATAAACAAAATAAAAGAATATAAACAAGGAAACCACACGACCTAAGCACTCGATGCAAGCAATCGAGTACAGGATCGAGTGGGGTGATCGAGTATGCAAGTGAGATATGAACAGCTCGAGGTATTCCTCGATGCAGGTTATCTTGTACCTGATCGGGTAGGTAGTCGAGTAAGTTAAAGAAAATGTAAACAAATAAAATACGAAAGTTCCTAAGGATGGGGGTAATCGAATCCTAAGTATTCTAGACCAGTACAGATGCCTTACATGCCTCAAGCAACTATTTCCTAGACAATGAACCTCTAAAACCTTGTCACCACACTCTCGCACTAACAACAATCAACCTTGAACACATTACCACACTGTCGCACTAGCGATATGAACAAGCAAGCATTAAGAACGATTCATTATCGTCAGTAAACTTAAACTCATCTAATTTCTTACTCAGAGTCAAGTAAACCTCTAGCATTGGCTAAATCAAGCATTTTATCTACTCCTTTCGGCCTGTAGCATTTGTAAACGCCCTAGATCTAATCTCAACCTCTCGGTCTGTTGACAGCATTAAGAACACCAACCTAGAAGGAAATCTATCAATCATTTACAATCAACTAAGGCATCCTAACCAATCAAGAACACAAAATCATCTATCCCATCCCTAGAAACTTTACTACACTACTCGGGCATAGAAACAAATAACAAAGCAACGAAAATTAATGAAAATTGCATTGTATTAAAAGATAGAGTAGAGTAGAAAGAGTACAAGATAGAAATCTAAGAAAACTACAAAATAAAAATGCAAAACAAGAAGGAAAATATTTGAGTCGCTCAGTTCTCTCACAGAAGCTCTCGCTCTCTGGTTTGAGGGTCTGCGGCGTGCTCGTTTGCGAGCTAGGAGAGGAGGGGGTTTATATATGGAAACCCGTTTGACCTAGCTTCCCAGACCTGCCTGATGATCTACTCGATGGGGTACACGAGGGTGAAGTCAGGTTACTCCTTGGGTGGATCTTCGGGTTGCTCTTCATGCTCTTGGATCCTCCCCGATCGTGTTGGGTTTCGGACTTGTTCTTGCAGCTCGATGGCTCCTTCGGGTACATGCTCGAGTTGTCCTTGTTTTTTCCCCATTTTTGGTTCTTTAGCACCTGTTTTCATCCAAAATATGCAAATGCAGAAATGCAACACCCTAAATGGCCTAAAAGTGAATTCCTACAGTTAATGACCCAAAAATGCTAAGTTAGAGGTATGAACAATGTAAAATATGGACAAAAATGGATGCTAAAAACATATAAATTAGAGAGTTATCAGTTATCACGCCGGCAATCCATGGCTACACCGGCGTCGGAGAAAGAATAGATTTTTGGAGTCATAGGTTAACGCTGTGAGAAAGATTTCAAAATAGACAAATATATATATATATATATATATAATGTTTGTTTTTATTATACATAAAATCATTGTAAACCTTTAACTGTATTCTTTTGTTTAATTAGCTGTTTTTGAACCATTTCTATCAAAAAAATTTTGGACTAAGACATTTGATAATTATTTCAAATCCATTTGATAAGAATTAATATAGAACTTTTAATAGTATAATTGATATAAAACAAAATTAAAGAATTAATTGAGATATACTGATATGTCATCCTAGATATATTTTTCGTCTTATATTTATAATATTATTATTGTTTTTGAAAATATTATGAGAAACATATTAGTAAAGAATGTTTTTTTAACTAAAACTGGTTTATAAATAAACAGATCAATAAACCAGTTTCACTTGTTAATTGAAATTAATAATGCCTTAAATATTAATGAATTGATTGACATATAAATTTGCAGCCTTCAATATATTAAATAAGATTATATAATATATTTGAATATTTTCTTACATAATTAAAATCGCGCATTAAGTTTAAATTTCAAGAAATTTTTTTTTTTTTTTACGTTTCCGAATCAACTAGGTACTAACCCGCGGAAAACCGCTGGTTGAACTTTTTTTTTGATGAAAATTTGTAATAGTTTATTTTATTATTATGTTATTTATTAATTTTTAAAATCTAAACTGTTAAACGGAACTGATATAGATTTTATCTATTAGATTTTTAATAAAATTTCTAACCTGTGTTAGTAAAAAATATTGATAAAGTTTGTAGTTGTAGATTTTATTCGATTAGATTTATAAAATCTTAGCTGTTATTTTTTAAAAAATATTTTTTATATTTATGTACAAATTAGTTTAGATTCGAATAGATTCTATTTAATTTTGTAGATTTAATTTAATTTGATCTGTTGATAATTTTTTGTTTATTATAATTAATAAATATTAATTAATTAATTAAGTTTTTCTAATGGCATGTAAATGTAATGTTTTACATATTTTAAGGTTAGTTTCATATTTGTACTTCCCAGTTAATATAGTAGGATATGTCAACCTGTTACCAAAAACAAAAATCAATATGTCAATGTTGCCGGCAAAAAAAAACCGAGACATGTAAAGCGAATATTTATTTCCATTAAGATAAAGTCTCTTTGCTCTCAACTTTACATGGTAATCATTAATTGATGTTTAATTGGTAAAGCACTTTGACAAATTCATATTAGTATATAATTTAAACCACAAGGAACCGAAATCTTCTGAAGCAAAATATTGTTCTCGTCAGTAATGGGAGAATGCTCTGTTCTTTCCTTGATACCATCCTCGCAATTGCCTGGTACATCCAAAGCAATACTAAAATTTTCATTAGCGGTTTTATAATCTTGCGATCGAACGCTTGCTAAAGCAGTGTTTAACGAATCATTAGCATCGTCATAAAACTCAACGCAATCGCGTAGCTCTGCTTCAATACTTTCATATTTCTTGCCCTTGAGGATCTGTTCAACGATTCCTTTAACTTTCATAGCTTTTGCTTCAGCGTTCTTCGTCGACGATAGGATCAAACCTTCGAGGGTGGTTGCGTTTTTGCTTTGTGGATCTTGTGTAAGAGAATCGACGCAGAAATTGTAATAAAAGTCCGGTATTTTCGCGGCTGCTTTCTTGCAAGAATCTTGAATGAGAGTTTGAGAAAATGTGAAACAGTTCAAAAGAAGAGAGAACATAACCAATGAAACCAAGAACTTCATCTCTTTTTTTTTTTCTTTGGAGGAAGTAGAGAAAATAAGAATTGATTGATGAAGAATATGTTCACTTTGTGTTGCAATTTATAGTAAAAGTGAACATAGATGTTTATGGTAAGACTCTTTTGACCAAAAAATAAAAAGATGTTTATGGGAAGACTCTTTGACTATGTACAATAGATGTGTTGAATCATTAATTCAATAGTTAGAGGGGGAGGGGTATTCAACTTGATGTTTTAAAGATTTTGTAGGATTTTAATATTTTAGAATTTTGAAAGATTCTACAGTAAAACCTCTATAAATTAATACTCTATAAATTAATAAACACTATAAATTAATAAATTTTGCAGGTCCCAAGTCGGGCCAGTGTAAAAATTAACAAAATTCGATAAGATAATAAGATAATAATTTTTTTGAAATCCCCATGTAAAATATGGTCCCAATAATATCATCAATTAATAATCATGTAAATTTACATATATACATATATATATATAGTGATATAATAATGTATGTTTCTCCTAAAGCTCAATTCTATAGAACAATTGTAATGTTGTATTTTCAACCTATAACTATATCTCTAAGATATTCTATAACATGTCATAAAAATAGTTAAATTTTAAAGTTTTCAATTTTTATTTATGCATCATTTACAATCTGATAATTTGACAGACTATTAAAATAGGAAAATTGATACTATTCATAAATTTGGATTTATGTATGTCATGTGTATATATAAGTCAATTTGTCTATAATATTTGTAATTAATTGTCAAAAATATTTTCTAAATATTAAAAGTTCAATTCATAAACCATAAAATTTACAACATTCGAAAATCTAATATTATTTTGCTAAAATTGTCTCAATTCATAATTTTAATAAATTTAAACAGTTAAAAATATATCTATAAATTAATAATTATTATCTTATAGTGTAAATTAATATCACTATAAATTAATAAAATGTCTTGGTCCCAACATTATTAATTTATAGAGGTTTTACTGTAGTAAGTTTTTAGGATATTTGATTGTGTTTTATAGTTTTTCTATTTTAAGAAAAGAAAATGAAATGTGATTTTATGAGATTTGACTATTAAACTTTGGGTGATTTTAAAATATTTCATAACACAATACCAAAAGAAAATCAGATCAATAATTGGAGCTATATCCTCAGTTCATGTACGATAGTGATGGTGATGTTTTTTTTTTTTGTCCAAATAATAATCTGATCGAACTCTCCATGAGCTCAAGGAAGATTAATTATACCCAGAAACTGATCTAAACCAATATAATTCATTATCCCTTTACTCTGACTCTGGTGTTGCTGCGGCAAACCCAGAAAACTCGACGGATCAGACAGAGACTGGTGGAGAAGGTGGTTAATGATTGGTGGGGGTTTTTAGCTTCAAGATCTTCAGTCTTTTTTTTTCTGAAATCTTCCAAAATTTCACCTCTATAGGTATGATTTTGGTTGTCATACTTTTCAACTAGAAAACAAAAGAAAGTCTCTTAAAATCATTCAAAGTAGCAAGTTTTAAAAAAGTTGTGAAATATTGAATAACAAGAGATTTCAAATAGTTTTTAAAAATTACTGATTGAATAACAAGAGATTTTGTATTATTTTAAAGGATTTTACATAAATCTTAAGTTGAACAACATAGGATTTCATAAGATTTTTAAAAATCCTCAATTGAATAACAAAAGTTTTTTAGAATAATCTAAAATCTTTTAGATAGTCAAATTTAATACCCACTCTTATTTCCCTACTAGGGAAATCATTATCTAATAAACAACTACAAATACTCGAAATCCACAGTAAAATAATATTCATGGATCAATTTAAAGGCTATTCGAATATTGATATATTAATGTCATTCGATTGGGTTAAATTATATGTTATGTTTCCCTTCCATGAATATTCTAATTAATCCTCGTTTATAAATTTGTTATGAAACCCATTATAAAATATTGAAACCGATCTTCTAGAAGTTTTTCTTGAATTATTTGTAAATTAGGTTTACTTTATCATCAAGCAAAATCTTCTCCTTGTACTCCTATATAATACACTAGATTGGATCTGCCCGATGTGCGGGTTTAGAGTTTTTAAAATAAAATTCAATTTAAAATAAATATTTTTAGTACGGAAAAAATATCTATAAAAATAAATTGATACACGGAGTTGTCCAATGTGATATTTGCTGTAAATGGTGCGATTATGCGGTTGAAGTTTGGGATTTATCTCTGACTCTGGTCTCGTCAAAGAGTTTTCCATATGACTCAGTGTACTCGAATTTGGATTTTGGTTTCAGGAGGGGTGTCTCTCAATAAGGTGATCAATTTCTTTCAATTACCATAAAATTTATGGGAAATCTGGAAGACCATAGATAAAAAAAAATTTCAAGATTTAGAGATCGAGGCGAATGATATAATTGCTCAGGCTTTGGGCGATAAGTTAGCCTGGGAAAAGGTGCTCTCTTTTATGGCGGTCATGTCAGCTCCATCTTCGTCTTTGGATGTCCAAGTTTATTCACCTGGTTGTCAGATTAATGGTTCTTGGAAAGCAATCAATGTGCATTCAGGATTGGGTTAGTGGTGTTGCGTTGGTGAGGAGCGAACCTTGTTGTTGGGGGCCAAGTGTCTAAGGATAGAGCCCCTCTCCCCTACATTCGGAGTTAGAAGCGTTGTTTTCAGTCATGGAGCGGATACATGTTGCAGGGATCGCTTGTCAACATTTTGAGACTGATTGTGCTGAGTTACTCACTATTGTGTAGTTTCTGAAGATTGGCCGTCCTTCTCCAACTTGCTCAATTAGTTTAACTCGCTGGAGTCCTTCCCACTATTCTATATCTCTTGGATACCCGTGCGTCAAATACGAGGGCAGATTGTCTTGCTCGTGCTTCCCGTTTTCTTATTTCTGAAGTTTCTTTTGTAAACCCCTTCCATCCAGCTTTGACAACTAACCAGAAATTTTCTTTTTAATTTATTGTTTGGTTGAAAGAAAAAAAAAGTAAATAGATACACTTTTAGTTAAAGAAAATAGTTGTAGATGAGTTCAGTTATTTAAATAAAATTAAATTTAACAAATAATATATATTTAATTCTTTTCATAAATAAAAACAATGTATAAAAGTAAAAAAAAAAAAAAAAAAAAAAAAAAAAAAAATAGTTATAGAAAATAGTTATTTTTTGTTTTCTGCAATACACTAATTTATATCTATTTACAAATCTATTGTATTCATGACCACTAAAAGTATATTTGTACACATATTCATATATTTTACTATTAAAATATATTCTTTAGTCTTTACTATTTTACCAACAAATTTTCTTTATGAACACATTAAATAATCTATTATATGTCTCTTCACTTTAACATTTTTTTTTTGTCAACCAAACATTAATAATTAAAAAATAAATCCACGGTTAGTTGCCCAAACCGGAGGGTAAGAATTTACAAATGAAAGTTCTGAAGCTAAAGATCTTGAATAACGAGCAAGACAATCTGCCCTTTCGTTTGACGAACGCGGAATCCTGGTAAGAGTGAAGGATGGGAAGGAAGATCGGAGAAGGCTGAATTCGTCCAACAGATTGGAGAAAGCGGGCCATTCGTCTGGAGATGCACCATCGCCACTAGCTCTGCACAGTCCGTCTCATAAGATTGACAATCAACACCAGCTGCCAGGAGGGATTCCATAGCCCAAATCAACGCCAGTAACTCTGAATGTAGGGGTGAAGGACTTTGTCTCTGAGTTGACAAAAAAAAAGAAAAAAAAAACTTTGTCTCTGACATCGTGCTCCCAAAAGTAACGTTGTGTCCACATTATTACATTACCACCAACCCAATCCCGTAAAAATGTTTGAAACCTTCCAAGATCCATCAACCTGACAATGAGAAGAAGGTTCCTGGACTTCCGTAGATGACGAAGGATCCAAGACTCCTGCAGAAAAAGCCTTGGCTTCCTCCCATAATAGTTTATCATTCGACGCTTGATTAATAATATCGATTGGCTCCGCCGCTAAACCCTGAAATACTTTTTTATTCCTATCTTTCTAAATTGACCATAAAACCCAAGGTAATCTAAAACCGATATCCGAGACACCCGACTGGGATGACGCCCTCCAGAAAATAAAATCTAAATTCGAGTAGACTGATCCATAAGGAAAACCATCGAGAATTAACAAGACCGAGGACAGATCCCATATCCTACGCGAGCATGGACACTCAAAAAGAGCATGATTTATAGTTACAATCTCAGAATCACAGCATTTACAAATGGATGCGCACCGGACCCCTTGATGAGCAAGCCGTTCCAACACAAGGAGAGTACCAGAGGCGATCTGCCAAAAAAAGTGTTGAATCTTTGGGAGAACTTCAAGTTTCCAAACGTGGGCCCGAAGAACCGAACACGTCGGCCCGTACTCAACTTCCCTAATTAACTGTCGTGCAAGCCGATACCCTGACTTGACCGAGTACTTACCTGATTTAGTATAATGCCAAATCAACATATCCGGTTTATTAGATTTACTGATGCCCATACGCTAAATCATCTGAATATCGTCAGGGTCCAAAAAAGCCTCTAGGGTAGGCAAATGCCATTCCTTCGTGATTGGATTAATCAGGTGATTGACCATTAAGCTAGGAAGGAACTCTTTCCCTCGACCATTAGTTGGTCTTGGTTGAGTATCCGGTATCCAAGGATCTCGCCAGACCGAAATATTGCAACCAGAACCTATCAACCATCTTGTCCCTTGTTCCACCAAATCCTTTGTAGAATAAATACTCCGCCAAGCAAACGAAGGGGAGTATGGTTTTTTGGCCATTAGGGGATGTTTATTCCTAAAATATCTACTCTGCATTACCCGAGCCATCAGGGATGTCGGGTATTGAATTAACCGCCAATACTGTTTAGCTAACATTGTATCATTAAATTGCTCCAGTGCTCTGAAACCCAGACCGCCCTCACACTTATCCTTACATATTTTATCCCAAGCAACCCAATGCAAACCACGAGCCTTATCATTGGACTTCCACCAAAACCGTGCAATAGCATTGGTTAATTTAGACGTCATTTCCTGCGGTAGTTTATAACATGACATAACATGAGTTGGGAGAGCCAACACAACTGATTTAATCATGACTTCCTTACCGCCTTTCGATAAATATTTTGTAGACCAACCGTTTACACGATCATCCAACTGATCATGCACTTAATTGAAAACCTTAGTTCTCGATCCCTTAAGGTTTTCAGGGATACCCAAGTAAGAGCCCATACCGCCTTCTTTAGAGATACCAATGACTGATTTTAACTGGGTTCTTATATCAGACGGGACTTTCTTACCAAACATAATAGAAGACTTCTCCAGATTAAATTCTTGCCCTGAAGCTTTCCCATAATTTCCTGTTATTCACTTTAACATTTTTAAAGTTAAAAACGCATACGTTAATATTACATACTCCTATCTTATATATTACTATATTACAATAGCAGTCTTTTTGAATAAATTATTTGATTGGTGAAAAAAAATATGAAATGATCTATTTTCATTTTTTTTTTTACTTCAACAATCTTTTTCTTTATGTAAATGTGAGTATTTACATTTTCTTAGAAACAGTAATTAATTATATAATTTTCACAATCATTTTTCTTGTAGAATCAGCAACTTAAATTAAAATAAGTAAATAATATTATAATTTTGAAAGTTATGATATATATAATTTATCTTATAATTAGATTTTAAATAAAATTAGGTTTTATTTTATCTATTTTACTTTTATATAAAACATTTTTATGGTAGATATTGAATTTTTACATTTTTATTCATTAAAATTTGTAAGAGAATGAATTTAAATATACTTGAAAAATGTAAACACATGAAAAAAAAAAACGAATTCTAACAAACTTACGAGTATGCATGTTATAAATGAGGATGTTTTCATCCCATAAGGCATTATGAACCCGAGTGGTGATGCGGACAGACTCTAAGAACCCTATTGCTCCCAAAATGTACAGATCTCCGAGCATGCCTCTTACATGCTGAAAACGCCTAATCATTGGAAGAACGTCTTTACATTTAAGACTTTGGGGAACTTGAACGCCCTCAATATCCCAAAAAATCCAATTATCATCAGGAGGATCCTGAAAACATTTGGAAACGCATGAACGATTAAGGATCTATAGGATTACGAAAATCAAAGAAGATATATCCCTAATCTCAACATCAACAAAGATCTCTATGCCTAATCTGATAAAAATGAACAAAAATGAACGATTAAGGAACTATATAGAATTACAAAAATCATAAACTCATCATCAACAAGGATCTATAGATAGAAGAAAATAAACCAAACTACCTTGTTCACCTCGTTCTCCATGAAATCTTGAACGGCCACCGCGATAGTCTCACCAAAAAAAACGATAAGAGAGCACAACAACAACAAAAAATATATCATTATATAGTAGGTGTGAAGTAGGGTTTCTCGAAAAATTTGGGCCATATGAAGTAGGTTTACCAAAAAAATTGGGCCATATGAATGATGAGTCCAGACACAATTTAAAGGTTTTGGATTCTTAGAAGAAATAAGGGAAATCTCCTAAATTCTAATTTTCCTAATTTTCAAGGATTCATGAATGGGTAAATTTTTGGTTTTTTATAATCAAAAACCAAAAACTGCATTCAAGACCTGTAACTCTATGAAGATTTTAGAATTTTGAATTTTGAAAAAATATTAACAATAACTGGAATTTAAAAAGAGAACTTTCCGGATATTATATTGTGAATGGAGATATAGCCATTAATGCGATATATAATATCACTAATCTATTTTGCAATACCTAATAACCATTTTGTAAAATCTTTTTCCGCCTGGTGTAACCTCATATTTTCCTCAAGAGTGAATATAGAACAATAGTTCCATAAATATGAACGGTTGATTGTTGCCATAACAGTTTCTTGTCTAGTTCCTTGTGGTATAACATGTAGAATTTGTCTAAAATCACCACCAAGAAGCATTGTTTTTCCGCAAAAGGGTTTATTTGCTGCATCTGGATTTGCGACTGATAGTACATCTCGTAAACTCTTATCAAGAGCTTCAAACGCAAACCGATGGCACATAGGTGCTTCATCCGAAATGATAAGATCTGTTTTCTCTAGTAATTCAGAAAGCATTGAATTACGGCTGATGTTACATATACTATCTTGATGAAGATATATAGGGATCTTGAAATGCGAATGTGCAGTTCTGCCCTTAGGTAATAGTATAGCTGCAATTCCGGATGAAGCCACAGGTAGTACAATTTTCCCCTGTGATCTTAACCTTGATATTATTGTCTTGTACACATTTGTCTTTCCAGTTCCGCCTGGTCCGTTGAGGAAAAACAATCTTCCTCTCCCATGGTCAATTGAGTCGATAACAGCACCATATACTTCCTTCTGCTTATCATTCAATGTTTGTATTAACTTGCAATATTCTTCTTCTTCTTTAGGAATATTGTAACTCTTTTCATCTTTGAGCATCGAGTTTTTCATTTTCTTCAATAATTCCTTGTCTGGTTTTGGCATATCTTCAAAATCAGTCAATGTTCTATCGTTATGTGCTAAAAATCTCTCGATTTCTATAAGTGTATAACTTTGTAACTCTTCATCAGAGAATCGTTGATCACTAAAGTTGAATGTCTTTCTTTGATAATCAGGGATGTCCTCAGCTAGGTGTCGCCAACAATGCTCCCATAAAGTATGTGGACTACTCAATTCGTAGTAAAGTAACAATGTCACAATGAGATGGCGAAGCTGAATTGGAAATGCATATTTCGCTGCTTCGTCCATGGCCTCCTTCCATTCGGAATCACCATTTAACATTCTTCTTGCATAACATGCCGCTTTGAATAATTTGTGTTTTACATTATCAATGGTTAGTAAATCATCAAAGCTTGTCGGCCCTTTTACTTTCATTAGCAGCATTCTCAAGTAATGTAGTTATATAGAAAACACAACATAAGGAAATTATAATAAATTCAAAATCTCATATATTTAATATCTACTATAACTACAAGATCAAAATACTAAACATATTCTTCATATCATCGATAATTCAAACTGCAACATTTAAGAGATGTGAAATTCATGTATTGTTTCCAAATCAGTATAATTTGCAATGATCTAAAGGAAAAGTATGATCATAAAAAAAAGCTGTGATTTTATCTAAGACTCGCTATGATTTGACTCACAAAAAGGATTTGTGGGTCTCCAAAAAGTATTCACAAAAAGGATTTGTGAGTCTTTCACACTCAAGTGTTCATTCTTGAGATCCTCGTGGAGGTGATGACGAAAGAAAATCATGGCTTTGGACTTGTCCTTGCTTTGAGTTTGATTTCCTTCTTTGATGGTGTCAAGGAGATCTTTTGAATCTCAGCATCTGGTGAATATGCAAAGTAGTTGTCTCCACTGATGTCAAGAGCTCCAAATTCAAGACTCATGTATTTCGACATGAATACTTGAGTATGAAAGACTAGTCCTGGGAAATCGGGTACCCAATCGGGTTTTGGTTCTACCCAATCGGGTTTCGGGTAAATCGGTATAAGACCAATAGATCCCATTCGGTAATTTACAAAAAATTCGGTTTGGTACGGTTAGTAATTGGCCGGGTTCGGAGCGGTTTTCTACTCTAATACAAAATCCGAAATAACGCAAAATTATTCCGGGTTATAATCTGTTTGGTTATTTTCAGTAACCAAAGTACTCAAATAACCGAATAAAACCCGAGATAACCGATTAAAATTATAAAATACTCATGTAAATAACCAAAATAACCGATTAAACCATAAATCAAAACCATAACATTAAGTTTCACCATAACACAACCAAATACCATAACATTAAGTTCACTAAACTCACAACCAACTTAAAACAAAAGATAGAACAAGTTCAAATAGCCAATGAAAATTGGGAACAATGAAGAAGCATCCACACTAACAAAAAGGTCCTTGCTGCAGTGCTGCTCCATGTGAAACAAATGAAACTTGAATGAGTCTCTATCTTTTGATAACAAACCATAGGACATCTATTGTTTAACTTGAAAGATTCAGCAAAGTTTCAATATACCTTTACTATTGCTGCAATCCATGCCTTAGAAAAACACCACATAAGAAGACCACATAAGCTAAGCCTCAAGATTATTCTCATCTCCAATACCAAACTCTGCAAAACAGTTTTAAAATTAAGTTAGAAATAGAAATATAGAACAAAGTATTATCATTTACGAATATCAAAATTTGTTAAAGATTACCATTCTCAAGCTGATCAATAATTTCAAACTCTGAGAGCAGTTGAGCACTTGTGATCGCTGTCGGGACAGCACCACTCTTGATATCTTGCCTCATCCATTGCTCAGTACACATGAGGACCTCAATCATGTAACGAGTCATACAGGACCTATGAGGGTCTAAAATTTTGCATAGCAGGTACATATTTAGCCATCTCAGCCAAGACAGGATACTTGAAAGAATTCACTCTCCACCAAGATAGCACATAAAATTATGCACCCCTAATAAGCTTTGGATTCTCAACAGGATCTGTGAGATAAATCTCTAACTCACGCCTTACTTCTTCATCTGCTTTGTCAACAACCATCTCTTTATAAGCCATATCCATTCTCTCATAACCCGAATCATCAACCAAATCCATCTTCTCAGGAATCACAGTTGATTGATGTTGTTTGGCCTTGGTAGTCTGAGAAGATGCACCATTTGTATGGCTGTAAAAAGCAGCATACTCCTTATACATCAAGTCGAAGACAGAGAAAATTGAATCAAACATAGCCTTGGAGTCGACAGTATCTTCACCATACAGCTTCTCAAAACACATCTTGGCAAACTTCATCTTCTTTGTTGGATCGAACACAGTTGCAATGATCAGCATCTTGTTGATATTCTTCATTCCATCCCAATACTTCACAAACTTCTTCAATATTTCATCAGCCATGTTCTTCAATTCATCATCTCTGCTGTTACTCAGAAATGAGAGGTTATATTGTAACAATCTCACCATAACACTTATGCGCATTCAAGTTGGTGGAAGCAGAGACAACCAAAGTGGAGTTGTAGAAAATCACCAGAAACTTCACCAACCTATGACATTAACATGAGAGTGTAAATAAGTGTAAACATTGGTTTAGTGCAATAAAAAGGTCAGTATAAAGATAAGTCCAGTAGATTACCTTTCAATTGCATTCCAGTCAGTTGATTCAGGAGGTCCAACACATATGTTCCCATTGTCTAATTCCAGGAAGTAGTTGTGGTACAACCTATCTTCTATAAGCATCTTGTCAAAAGCAACTTTGTACTTCAGGGCATTTGTCAACATTGTATATGTTGAATTCCATCTGGTCTTCACATCCAATGTGAGACTTTCTCTTTTCAGCTTCCCTGAATCAACCCTCAACTCAAATGACTTCTGCCTAACATGAGATGACCTAACATATGATACACCATTGCGTATAGCCTCCACATTCTTTCCTAACTCCTGGAAACCATCTCTCACAATCAAGTTGATGATGTGAGCACTGCATCTGACATGCATGTAGTCTCCATCCAAGACAAATGCTTCATTGCTAACCAAGCTGAACTCTCTTTGAAACCTCTTCAGAGCCAAAGTGGTGGCTGTTGCATAGTCGACAGTGACACAAACCACCTTCTGAATCCCCCATTCAGCCAGACAATCTAGAAGAGTAGTTGCAATTGTTGATGCTTTGTGATCTGAGACATACTTGAAGCCTATGATCAGTTTCTTCAGTAGCCAAAACGCATCAATGAAGTGAGCTGTGATCACAATGTAGCTTGCACTTGTTTTACATATTGTACATATCAAATAATAATCAGATACGAGAATATAATTAATGAATCAATCAATGAAATAAGAAAGAAAGAGCAAACGAACCTGTATTTGGAGCAACCCATATGTCTGTAGTTAGGGACACCCTTTGCTTGTTTGAATTAATCCAGTTCTTCAGCAAAGCTTTCTTCTTCACATACATCTGCACTATGTCTCTGCTTGCTATTCTCCTTGAATGAGGCCGGTAGAGGTTGGCACGAAAGGAGAAGTGTCTCCAGGTAACACTGTCCACAAAAGATAGTAGCAACTCCCCTAACACGAGCATCTCATTTGTTGCCTCTCTGAAAATTGGCTCACTTATCTTTCAAGCTTGCACTGTTCCATTGCCTTTGATCACTTGCTGAGACTTGTTTTCCTTATAGGTTTGGTACTGTTTGCAAGTTTCCATATGTTTTGTCAAATTAGAAGTTCCTGACTTAGACTTGCAGCAGTATTCCTTCTTGCAGTAGAGGCAGATACACTTGTTTCTATCTTCCTTATTCCTTGTGAAGTGGTCCCAAACAGGAGATCTCGGAATGATGACTTTGAGCTCCTTAGCTGGCTTTTCATTAGCAGCACTTGATTCTGGAATGTCCTTCCTCTTTCCAGCACAATCAGGAGTTCCAAGAACTTCTGTAGTTGCAGCAGCTTGTTGTCCAGTACTGTCAATGTCTTGCTCGTCTTCATGATTCATCTCTTCACCGAAATCGTCTTCATATGGAAAGCATGAAGAACCCATCTGAACACACACATAAAAAGAAACAAATCAGTAACTAAGTAAAAAACATATATAAGATCATCAAAGATCATAACACAAATAAGATCATATTATATGTAACAAACTATCAAATAAAAACTATCAAATTCGTATTACACTATCAATTCGTCTAAAAGCTATCAACTAAAAGCTACTGTAACAGTGTAACCAACTATAAATTATCAACTAAAAGAGTAAAAGCTATCAAATGATCGTATTACACTATCAATTCATCACTATAAGTTATTGTAACCAAAACCAACTATCAATTGTCAACTAAAAGCTATTAAGAACAGCCTAAGACATAATAGAATTACATGATTTAGGAAGACTAGGGACGAACCTGTGATCTAAATGCAGAGAGTAGTGAAGGAGGAGATGATTGAGGAGAAGATGGAGGGTTGAAACTTATGGTTCTTTCCATGGGGGATTAGGGGTTTATATAGCGCTTCTGTTCTCGAAATGGAGGAAAGGTACCAAGAGAAAACGAATCGAAAAGGTTACTAGAATGATTGCACAGAGACAAAGCATGCTTCATCTCGTGTAGAAGACGAAACGAAAAGCAAGCTTTGGTGAACGTTTCTCTATAGGGAACATAAGAGATAGTTGCCGCATGCGCACAATAGGGTTAGCCGGTTAGGTGTCTTAGGCCTTTAGGTTAGCTGTCGTCTAAGCCTTAGTGGGTCAAGGCCTTATTAGGCCTTTAGGTTAAATGGATCTAAAACGGTGGCCCAATATACTTAAGTTACAACCCAAACCCGGACCAAAGTCCATTTTACCAAGGCCTCTTAGCCCATTCGGTAATTCTGCTTAACCCGTACCCTACCCGATACCGCTTTTATCGGTTCAGTTCCGGTACGGTTCTTCGGTACCGGATATTATGCCCAGGACTATGAAAGACCCACAAATCCTTTGTAATGATCTAAAGAAAAGGTATGATCATTAAAAAAGTCGTGATTTTACCTAAGGCTTGTTATGATTGGACTCACTTGAGATTACAAGACTTTAAGTCTGTAAGTGAGTACAACTCAACTTTGTTCAAAATAACTTCCAAATTGAAATATGTGGAGAGAAAGTCACGGATGCAAACAAGTTGGAGAAGGCATTCTCCACTTTTCATGCTAATAATATTTTCCTGCAGACACAGTACCACGAGAAGGAATTCATGAAGTATTCCCAACTCATTTCTTGTCTCCTTGTGGCTGAGAAACAAAACGAGTTGTTGTTGAAAAATCATAGACTACGCCCATCTCGTTCTGCTCCATTCCCTGAAGCGAATGTGACATCCTATGATAAGAACAATAATAATAGCCAAGGTCGTGGTCGTGGTCATGGACGTAGATACTGTAGGGTTCACTTTAAGAACTACTCTCACCAGAAGTGAGAAAACAAAAGTGGTAACAAACAAGAGAAATCAACATATCTGAATATATGTTACCGTTGTGGAGGAAAAGACCAATTGTCTCGTACATGTCGTACTCCAAAATCATCTTCCCCATCTTCTTACACCAACAATCAATGACGGAAAAGGGAAAGAAAGTGGGAAAAATATGGTGTAGGAAGATGGAGAAGATGATTTTGACATTGGTGATTTCACTCACCTAGACATTGTCAATTTCCTCCCTGAAGAAGAGAAAAACTGATTGTGCTAAATTTATTTAAAAGAATCTTATCTCTTAATTTATTGTCTTTGGCTTTTAGTTATTTGGATTTCAGATTTATTTTTATATTATATGCATTTATGTATTTTAAGACATGGTTAAAGTTGATTTATTAAGATATTTATTTATTTATGAATTTCTATTTATATTTTAATTAAGTAATACTTATATGAGATTAATTTATTTATTTTATTTATGAATGGTGGAGATTTATGCTTGGCCGATAGTGCAACCAGTCACACCATCTTGAAAAATAGGAGTTATTTCTCTTCTTTAACAATGAAAGAAGCAAGTTTAAGTACCATAACTGGTAGTGCAAAGATAATTGAAGGCTCTGGAAGAGCTAATATATTATGGACTATGGGAACACAATTAGAAATTGTTGATGCATTAATATATTATAATCCCAAAAGTCTCAAAAAAAACTTATTAAGTTTTAAAGATATCCGCAGAAATAGATACCATATTGAGACAGTGAGAAAATGTAGCACCGAATACCTTCAAATCACAAATAATACCCAAAGCTCTAAAAATATTGTGGAAAGACTGTTTGCATTCTCTACTGGGCTTTACTATATATATTACAATTAATATAATTGAAGCAAATGCTATAGTAAACCAGAAGTCCACTGAAAACTTAAAAGTTTGGTATGACCGGTTAGGTCACCTCGACAAAACAATGATGTGAAAGATAATAACGAATTCATGTGGTCATTCATTAAAAAATCCGAAGATTCTTCCTCATGATTTTTCATGTGTTTTTTGTTCACAAGGCAAGTTGATTATACGACCATCACCATCGAATATAGATTTAGAACAGATTAATTTTCTGGAACACATACATGGAGATATATGTAGGCCGATTAGCCCCTCATGTGGAATCTTTAGATAATTTATGGTCTTAATTGACGCATCTAGTCTATGGTCACATGTATCCTTGTTTTCAACTCAAAACCTAGCATTTGCAAGATTACTTGCCCAGTTGGTTAGACTACGAGCAGATTTACCAAACATTTCTTTGAAGACAACCCGTCTTGATAATGTTGGTGAATTCACATCTCAAGCTTTTAATGACTATTGTATGTTTATTGGGATAAGTGTTGAACATCCTGTAGCAAATGTTCACACAAAAAATGGCTTAGCTCAATCATTAATCAAGCGTCTTCAGCTGATTGCTAGATCATTACTCATGAAATCAAAAGTCCTTATATCTGCTTGGGGACATGCTATATTACATGCTGCGGAACTGATTCGCATCAAGCCAACAAGTCATCATAAGTTCTCTCCATCACAATTAGTTCTGGGTCAGAAACCAAATATTTCTCATCTTAATTTTTTTGATGTGTTGTATATGTTCCAATTGCTCCATGATATCTTGTGTTTTTGTTGGGTTTTAAGCCTTGTTTTTGCATAGTTTTGTTGCATAATCATGTCATTCTAGGTTGTTTTAGGAGCATTTGCATCTAGTTGTTATCTTTCAGGTTCTTGGAGTGATCCCTACACATTTGGAACATTTGGGTCAGTTTTATTGCAAAGAGGAGTAGTTGCCGAGGAGATGAAGGCGCGAACGCACACGCGGCCATCCCACGCGACCAAGAGCTCCCGATCGAAGCCACGCGGCCTCACCACCCGGCCAATGCTCAACCGATGGAATTCAGATGACCAAGGTGCGAAGACACACGCGGGCACAACACGCGGCCAAGCCATGGCCGATGGAGTTTAGACGACCAAGGCGCGAACGGACACGCGGCCACACCACCCGGCCAAAGGCTGACCGATGGAAACCAAGTACTGAAGGCGCGAAGACACACGCGGCCAAGCGACGCGGCCAAACCTAGACCGGTCGAGCACACGCGGTCACACCACTCGGCCGAACCATGGCCGATGGAGTTCACACTAAGCCTGTTTTATTGTTGACCCGGGTTTGACCCAGTTGTTTTTGGGTTGACCTAGGTTCTTTTCTCCTTCACTATAAATACTCTAAACCTATTAAGGAGACTTATCTCTTATCTTATCTTTTGTTAAGTAGCCACCTAGGGTTCCTAAGCTTTTCTACATTTGGTTGTGTTGAATCTTGGTTTGGATTCCCAGTTTTAATAGTAATTTGTCTTTCAAATCTCTTAATCTACAAGCTTCTGTTACGATTTCACAAAGACTAACCCCTTTCCTTTGTGTGATCATGATGATTAGTGAGTAGATCTCTTAAGAACTTTGGGCTTGGTAGATTAGGGAGATAGATGGTTGATCTTTGATGTCTAGGGTTTATTTTATGCATTTCCTATCTTGATTAGTGATAATATTGCTAGATAGCCTTGATCAAGCTTAAATCTAGATTTTAGGATTTCCATGCCCACAAGGTGTTTGATGAAATTCCTGAGCCAAACTTCTTGAGAGCTTTGCATTCCTAGCCAATGGAAATTGATGATTAGGGTGCTTAGTGGTATTTGAACTTGTTCTTAATGCATGCTTGTCCTGTGATTACCTTTGGAAATTGTTGATTATCATTTGACTAGCATAGGATCTCTATCATGGAAATGAATTGATTTGCATTAGTGTTCTAGCCATAGGATTGTTCTTAACTGTTACTTAGACATCTAGGATTGATTAGCTATCTCCCAAGTCAATAACCTTGCCCAAGGTTCTCTTGTCAATTCTTGATTTTCAGTAATATTGCTAGTTGTGTTTTATTGCCTTGAGTCTTCATTGTCTTATTTCCTTTCTTTCAATCTTTTTGTTAGTAAAGTTGTGACATAAGAACATTTTCCTTATTAAGAATAGATTAAGCATTTTGTGTATTCTTAGTGTGTTGGTTGATTGCAAATTGTGGATTGATAAACAATTGATACTGAAAGTTACTACATCAATTTGGCGTCGTTGCCCGTTTGCATTCTAATTAACCATTAGGATTTCAACTTTGCTTGAGACTATTCCTTTACTTTGCACTGTTTGTTACTTGGGTTGCATTGGTGGTTTGTCTTTGATTTTCAGGGTGTATGAACTTGAGAAGCCACGGCCTAGCACACTTGTTTCAGCCTGTTGACGACGTACCCCGACTTGAAAGAGAGAACCGCCGTTTAGCCCGCCAAGCCATGGACAACATCCCGCCCCCTGCAGCTGGTCCTAATGGAAATGATCAGCACAATGCCAACCAAGCTCCTGTCCACCCTCCAAGACAACCAAGAGTCATTGGAGCTTTTGATCAACCAAACATTCATGGGAACCGCCAAGGAATTAGAGCACCAGCTGTTGAGAATAACAACTATGAGATCAAGTCCAGTCTTATTAACATAGTGCAGAGCTCAAAGTTCCATGGCCTACCTATGGAAGACCCTCTTGATCACTTGGATCAGTTTGATATGATGTGTGGGACAGTAAAAATCAATGGTATCTCTGATGATGCATTCAAACTCCGCCTATTTTCGTTTTCTCTAGGAGATAGAGCTAGGACTTGGGAGAAGAACCTACCAGTGGGATCAATCACCTCTTGGGATCAGTGCAAAAGAGCCTTCCTCTCCAAGTTCTTCTCAACTACAAGAACAGCAAGGTTGAGAAATGAGATATCAAGCTTTGCACAAAAGGGAAATGAGAGTTTTTGTGAAGCATGGGAGAGATTCAAGGGCTATACTATGCAATGTCCTCATCATGGTTTCTCCAAGGAGTCTCTTCTTAGCACATTGTACAGAGGAGTGCTACCAAAGATAAGAATGTTGCTTGACACAGCAAGTAATGGAAACTTCCTTGGTCAAGATGTTGATGTTGGTATGACTTTGGTGGAGAATCTTGCTCAAAGTGATGGTAACTATGGGGAGGATTATGATAGAACTCCAAGAGACCACTCTGACATGAATGAGCATCACCGCAAGGAGATCAAAGCATTGAATGAGAAGATGGATAAGATGCTTCTTGCCACTCAAAAGCCAGTGCATTTTGTAACCGAAAGTGATGTGTATCAAGGATATCAAGAGGGACTAGAAGCTTGTGTTGAGGGACAAGAAGAGGTCAATTATGTGGGTGGACAAGGGTATAACAAGTTCAATCCCAATTACCGCAACCACCCTAACCTCTCTTACCGCAGCACAAATGTTGAGAACCCACAAGATCAGTCTTATCCACCACAAAAACCACCTGGTTTTCCTTCTCAACCCAATTATCAACAAAAGCCACAAGGGAATTATCAAGGAAAGTCTCAAAGCTACTCCCAACCTCAACAACAAATGCATGCACCACAACCTCAAGGTCAAGTAGATGACACAAATGCTCTACTTAGACAACTCCTAGAAGGCCAAGGGAGAGGAGCTATTGAACTTGCTACACAAATGAAGGCCATACACCATAAGGTTGACAATGTCTATGGTGAGTTGAATGCTAAGTTTGAGAGGCTACAAACACAAGTCCAAGGCCAAGCTTCCTCCTCCTCTACAAGACAAATGGGTTCCTTACCGGGAAAACCAGAACCCAACCCAAAGGAGTTTGTAAACGCCATTACATTGAGAAGTGGTAAACAGCTACCAACTAATGAGCTCAATAGGGACATTCAGCCTAAAGGAGGGGAGGTAGTGGTTGAGATTGATGATGAAGATGAGCTGATATTGAAAGATTTGGGTAAAGATAAAGAAGCTGATGGAGTTGTAGTTAACAAAGGGAAGAGTAAAGTGGTTGAGGAGCCTAAGCAAGACAAGGCCATTGATGACATTACCAAGAAAAGTAAAGGTGCTGCCAAAGAAACTTTGTTTGTGCCTCCACCTTATGAACCAAGGCTGCCATTTCCTAGGAGGTTCAAGAAGCAACAAGTTGACAAGTATAGAGCCATGTTTGATGCACAAATGAAGGATGTTGCTATCACAATGCCTATCATTGATGCATTCTTGTTGAACCCCTCTTACAGCAAGTTCCTCAAAGATGCAGTTTTGGAGAAGAAGAAAGCTCTGCAAGGAATGGTTATCTTGACTCATGAGTGCAGTGCTATTATTCAAAACAAGGTAGTAGCAAAGAAGCTTGAAGATCCTGGTAGCTTTACTCTCCCTTGCACTCTAGGACCTTTATCTTTTGGCCATTGCTTATGTGATTTGGGGTCTAGTGTGAGTCTGATGCCACTCTCAGTTGCAAAGAGATTGGGTTTCACACACTACAAGAAGTGTATGATCACCCTTGTTCTTGCCGATAGGTCAGTTAGAACACCAGTTGGAGTACTTGAAGATCTACCAGTGATGATTGGTCATTTTGAGATTCCAACTGACTTTGTTGTTCTTGAAATGGATGAAGAACCAAAGGATCCACTCATCTTGGGGAGACCATTCCTAAGAACTGCTTGAACAATGATTGATGTGAAAGGTGGGAAGATACAGCTGAATTTGGGAAAGGAAGCTTTGACTTTTGACATCAACCAAGTAATGAGGAAGCCTACAATTGGCGGTCAAGTGTTCTATATAGAGAAAATGGAAGCTTTAGCTGATGAGCTTTTGGAGGAATTGGCCATAGAAGATGAGCTCCAAAGCACTTTGACAGTTAAGCAAGGAGAGTTTGGATTACTTAAGGAGGATAGTGAAGGATATCAAAAGATTCTTGACTCTCACAAGCCTTCTAAAGATGGTGAAAGCTTCCTTGAGTTGAAACAGCAAATGGTGTGTTCAGTTGAGGTAAATTCAAATGAAGATTGGAGTGAGCTTAAGGCACCCATGATTGAACTCAAACCACTCCCTAAAGGGCTAAGGTATGCTTTCCTAGGTAAAAACTCTACTTACCCTGTCATTATCAATGAGGAGCTTAGTGAACATGAAACTGTTACTCTTCTTGGTGAATTGAAAAAGTTTAGGAGAGCTATTGGTTATTAACTTGATGACATAAAAGGGATTTCTGAAACTCTTTGCATGCATAGGATTCATTTAGATGATGAATCAATGACTTCCATTGAACCACAAAGAAGGTTAAACCCTAATTTAAGAGATGTGGTGAGGAAAGAGATTCTTAAACTCCTTGATGCTGGTATCATATACCCCATATCGGATAGTACATGGGTTTCTCCTGTACATGTGGTACCAAAGAAAGGAGGAGTTACAGTTGTAAAGAATGATAAGGATGAGTTGATTCCAACAAGAACTATAACTGGTCATAGAATGTGTATTGATTATAGGAGACTCAATACTGCATCTAGGAAAGATCATTTTCCTTTACCATTCATTGATCAAATGCTAGAGAGGCTTGCTAGTCATACTCATTATTGCTTTCTTGATGGTTATTCTGGTTTCTTTCAAATCCCCATACATCCAAATGATCAAGAAAAGACTACTTTCACATGTCCTTATGGTACTTTTGCTTATAGAAGGATGCCATTTGGATAGTGTAATGCTCCAGCTACATTCCAAAGATGCATGATGTCAATTTTTTCTGATCTAATTGAGGATGTTGTGGAGGTTTTCATGGATGACTTCTCCGTCTATGGAGATTCTTTTTCTGGTTGTCTTTCTAATTTGTGCAGGGTCTTAAGAAGGTGTGAGGAAACAAATTTGGTCTTGAATTGGGAGAAATGTCACTTCATGGTGAAGGAAGGAATTGTTTTGGGTCATAAGATTTCTGAGAAAGGCATTGAGGTTGATAGAGCTAAGATTGATGTGATGACCAATCTAGCACCTCCAAATTCGGTCAAGGGAATAAGAAGTTTTTTGGGCCATGCTGGGTTCTATAGGAGGTTCATTAAAGACTTCTCAAAGATTGCTAGACCTCTTACAAGGCTGTTGTGTAAGGAAGTTGAATTTGAGTTCAATGAGGAGTGTCTTCTAGCTTTCAAGAAGATAAAGGAAGAGTTGATTAGTGCTCCAATAGTTCAAGCCCCAGATTGGAATTTGCCATTTGAAATCATGTGTGATGCTAGTGACTATGCAGTTGGAGCAGTGCTTGGTCAAAGAAAAGATAAGAAGCTTCATGTCATATACTATGCAAGTAGAACATTAGATGAGGCTCAAGTCAAGTATGCTACAACAGAAAAAGAGCTCCTAGCCATTGTCTTTGCATTTGAGAAGTTTAGGCAATACTTGGTGGGTTCAAAAGTGGTTGTTCACACTGATCATGCAGCATTGAAATATCTTTTAGCAAAGAAGGATGCTAAACCAAGGCTGTTGAGATGGATTTTGCTACTGCAAGAGTTTGATTTGGAGATTAAAGACAAGAAGGGCATTGAGAATGGAGTAGCTGATCATCTATCAAGATTAAGGATTGACAATGAGGTTCCAATCAATGATGCACTTCCTGAGGAGCAGATAATGGCAATTCAACTACTTGACAAGACCAATGAGACTTAGAAGAAGCTTGGAGAGGTCATGAGGTTGGAAGAGAATGGCCCTTGGTATGCTGATTATGTTAACTACCTTGCTTGTGGAATTGAGCCACCAAATCTGGTTGGGTATGATAGAAAAAAATTCTTCAGGGACATCAACAACTACTATTGGGATGCACCATACCTCTACACTCTTTGTAAAGACAAGATTTATAGGAGATGTGTTGCCAAGGAGGAGATAGAAGGGTTAGTAGAACTATGTCATGGAGCAGCCTATGGAGGACACTTTGCTACATTCAAGACAGTCACAAAGATTCTTCAAGCTGGTTTGTGGTGGCCTACTATGTTCAAAGACACTCAAGAGATCATCTCCAAGTGTGATTCATGTCAAAGAAGAGGCAATATCAGCAGGAGAAATGAAATGCCACAAAATCCTATCTTAGAAGTTGAAGTGTTTGATGTATGGGGTATTGACTTCATGTGACCATTTCC
Organism: Camelina hispida; assembly: GCA_023657505.1. Lineage (NCBI taxonomy): Eukaryota > Viridiplantae > Streptophyta > Magnoliopsida > Brassicales > Brassicaceae > Camelina > Camelina hispida. Next base: position 34,938,009 of record CP094637.1, read on the forward strand.
TTCTTCCTATGGTAACAATTACATACTTGTGGCTGTTGATTATGTGTCTAAATGGGTGGAAGCCATATCTAGTCCTACCAATGATGCAAAGGTTGTGTTGAAATTGTTCAAGACAATCATTTTTCCAAGGTTTGGTATTCCAAGAGTGATCATTAGTGATGGAGGGAAACACTTTATCAACAAGGTCTTTGAGAGTCTTCTCAAGAGACATGGAGTGAAGCATAAGGTTGCTACACCTTATCATCCCCAAACTAGTGGTCAGGTTGAGATTTCAAACAGAGAAATCAAGTCAATTCTTGAGAAAACATTTGGTATCACAAGGAAAGATTGGGCAAAGAAGTTGGATGATGCTCTATGGGCATATAGGACTGCCTACAAGACACCAATTGGAACAACTCCATTCAACCTCCTCTATGGAAAATCTTGTCATCTGCCAGTTGAGTTAGAGTATAAAGCAATGTGGGAAGTTAAGCTTCTTAACTTTGATATCAAGAGTGCTCATGAGAAACGCTTAGTGCAATTGAATGAGTCAGAGGAGATCCGCCTTGAAGCTTATGAGAGTTCAAAAATCTACAAGGAGAGGACAAAAGCATTCCATGACAAGAGGATCCTCCCAAGGGTTTTCAAGGAAGGAGATTTGGTGTTGCTGTTCAATTCCCGCTTGAAGCTATTCCCGGGAAAGCTCAAGTCCCGCTGGTCTGGACCATTCAAGATCAAAGAGGTAAGACCTTATGGAGCCTTTGTGTTGCTGAACAAGGCTGGAAATGAGTTTGTGGTTAATGGACAGAGGCTGAAGAACTACTTGGCAAATGACTTCATTGAGGAGGGAACAACTGTTTCTCTCTCAGACCCTCAAAACGCCTAAGCGGTGCAGTAACGTCAAGCTTAGAGACGTAAAACAAGCGCACTTGGGAGGCATTCCCATGGTATCCTTATGTAAATATCCTCTACTTTTCTTTTAGTTGTGTGTTTGAATTTGTGAGTTTCTGAGTATTAAGCATTAGTATGTTTGGGAGACTTGTGTGAACTTGGTGTTGAACAGGTCGGGTTTTGGTGCGAAGGCACACTCGGCCGGGAGACGCGGGCAAACCGTCACCGCGTGAGGATAACCGGCCATGACCATCGGCCAAAATGAAGCCGAGTGAAAATCAACGCGAATTGTTGATAATTGGTGCGAACGCACACGCGACCAAGCGACGCGGCCAAGACATCCCCGTGTGAAGACCAGCGGCCATAACCATCGGCACAACTGTGCCCGCGTGAGTCAACGTGATTTTGGTGCGAAGGTACACGCGGCCAGGAGTCGCGGTCAAAAGGTCCCCGCGTGAGTACCATCGACCAAATCACGCGGTCAAAACAAGGCCGATCGAGGATCACAAGAAATTGTTGGCTTTTGGTGCGAAGGTACACGCGGCCAGGAGTCGCGGTCAAAAGGTCCCCGCGTGAGTGCCATCGGCCAAGGGACGCGGTCAAAACGTGGCCGATTGCGAAACAAAAGAAAAAGTGGTTTAAGGTGCGAAGGGGAACGCGGCCAAAGGAAGCGGTCAAAAGTGCCCCGCGTAGTGACCATCGGCTAAGGTCATCGGTCAAAACCATGGCCGATGGAGTTTGCCAAGGTGAGTTTCTTTTCCCCTTTTCGGTTTATTTCGGTTCAACCCTAGTAAACCGACTTGATTCCTCAATGTTTTAACTGATTCCTGGCCGGTTTATTCCTTCTCTCAACCCTCTTAAACCCGACATCTCTTTCTCACCTCTTACTTTGTCGATTAAATCCCTTAGAACACTAAAAACCTTGTATCTCTCTCATCTCTCATTCGATTTCAAAGAATTTTTGTGTGATAGTCTGGGTTTTTCAAGCTCCTTTAATTACTTCTGCTCTCAACTACCAGTTCTGCTTCTCTAGTTTTCAATTGCAAGGTATAACACTCTATCTCCCCTTTTTCCCTTTTCAAGTTTAAACACATTATGTGCTAGATTCAACCAGCTAGTTATTTATGCCTTGATTTAGGGTTGTTGAACTTCATAGTAGCTTTAGCTGGTTTAGATTTCGTTTAAATTGGTTTGTTTGGTGTTTAATTTCAAAAATTTTGATTTATGAGCTTTTAGGGTTCTTGAGATTGAGAAAGTCAAAATTTTGGGGGAATTTAAATTTGATAGTTTCTTTACCTTGTCTTTTGTTGATATAATCATCCTGGAAGAGACTAATAGTTTTGAAGGCAAATTGGCATAGTTAGGGGATAATCGGATTTTTTTTTAAAAAAATTTTTAGGAAGCTTGTGAAGCTTTTGTCAAAGTTGGTTTGCCTTTGTTCTCTTGGTTTTAATTTTTGTTGATTTATCTTCTAGATACTAGGCACTTATTAGCTGTGGTTACATATTGTGGCTCCTAGTGAGCCTTACTAATATCTTTTAAGTGTTTTTGTGTATTTTAGATAGGAACAATGGGTAGAACCAATTTGAAACCTGGTGAAAGACAGACAAAGTCAAAGGAGGTAGTGGAAAGGGTTGTTGAAAAGAAGAAGAAAAAGGCAGTCCCTTCTAAGTCTTCACTTGCTTCACAAAAAGTTTCAACAAGCAAGAAGAAAAATAAGGAGCCTGTGATTGAGAATAGTGATTCAGAGGAAAGGGGTATGAGTGGGAGTGACTCTGAACTTCCACCACCTCCAGCTGCTAAGGAAAAGCAGAGCAAGCAACTTAAGAAGAAGCCTACCTACTCCCAACTGATGCAGCGCCTTAAGCAAATTAAATTTGCCCCAACTAGATACCCAGATCATGAATTCCTTCACAATGCTGGCCTCCTTGAAGACATGCAAACTATCTTCACAACTTTGGGATTAGGACAGTTCTTCAATTTGGCTTTTCCCACCTATGTTGAGCCAACAAGAGAGTTCCTTGCATCCTTGTCTGTGACTTATTATGAAGATGAGATGGTGGAGGAAGCTAAAGATCTTGGGCATTTTGAGTTTAAGGTTCAGGGAAACACTACAAGATGACTTTTGGAGAGTTAGGGGCTATCTATGGGTTTCCACCAGGAACAAGATTGGAATACAACATCAACCCAAGGGAGTTCCGCTCTTTTTGGCAAGATATTGGAGTGGGAAAGTACAAACCTGGTCAGCTCAAGAACTCAAGCATTCAGCATCCTACAGTGAGATATGCTCACAAGGTTCTCTCTCACACTCTTTTTGCAAGAAGAGAAGTTGGAGGTGTTCAGGCAAATGAACTTGGTTGTCTTCTAGCAGGGCTGCAGCCTTTCATAAGGTCTTATGAAGGAGGGAACCAGCCATTTGCCAGTGCTGAAAACACATGTGTTGCTGCTGTCTTCCTCCATCAAATGCTTCACTATCAAAATTGGGCTTGGACAACAAGTGATAAGACACCAACTCTAAGTATGGGTGGTCTTGTCACCCCCATCTTACAAGCAAAGGGGGTTCAGCTAGGAGAGTTTGACCATGATATTACAAGGCTTGATCCAGTCTACCTCAAGAAGACAACTTATTTGGATGGCCAAACTGAGAAGGGGTTCTATGTCTACTATGGGTACATTTTCTCAAGCTTTAGGAAGAAGAGGCTCTTGCTCCCTCAAAAGGATGTCACATCTCTCTATGCCATGTTTGGAATATGCTGCCAAATACAAGATGACTTCCTCTACTGCTTTAAGGATGATGGGCCAGTGATTCCAACAATAACTTTAAACAAGGAGAGAAGTCAAGCTGAGGATGATCAACAAGAAGCTCCTCCTAGTCCAGTCTATGGTAGTGCTAGGTATGCTTTTCAACCTTTTGAAGAGGCTACTTCAAGCAAGTCTCTTAGAGAAGCACACAGCCACATCCACCTCCTCCAGCGTTTGGCTAACTGGCAAGGGAAAAACATCAAGAAGCTGGTCAGGGGAATGAAGAGTTTGCACAAAAGATTGAAGAATGTGGAAGCAAAACTAGCCATTGCAAGTACCTCCAATCCAAACCCTGAAGTTGTTGTGGACTCAAGAGAAGAACAAGAAGATGAAGTTGAGGATGAATTGGAAAGGCACTCATTCCATGGTGAACCTAGCACTGCCCTTGGTTTCTATGACCCACCTAGAGCTTCAGCATATGAGAGGAGGCAAAGGAGGAAGAGAAGAGCAGAGAGGTCTCCAACACCTTGTACTAGTAACTCCTCCTACTCTCTTGACTTCTCCATGGACTAGAGGTACACTCCAAGACGTTGTACATAGAGTCTTTTTCTTATTTTCATTTTATTTTTTATTTTCCTCTTTTTAGTATCTCTCTTGGACTTTTCTCACACAGGGACTGTGTGAATTAAGTTTGGGGGAGAGACTAGTCATCTAACATTGTGTTCTATTTTGATTTTCATGTTTTGTGTGATGCATTGTTAATATCTATGTTTTGAGAAAAAATAAAAAAAAAAAAAAAAAAAAAAAAAAAAAAAAAAATGCATTTAGCTTTGCATATTCATTCTTGTCTTTAGGATTGAGTCTATAAGCATTTAGTGTGCATTTGCATTGGGGATGATGATGAAATTGCCTTGTAAAGGTTGAGTTTTAGGATTAAACCCAAAGCCCTCATTTATAGTTCATTGGTGCTTGATTAATCTTTGGGAAAAAATGAAGAATCTAAGCCTAAAAGCATTGTGTCACTTGAAAGAATCTCCATCTAGTGTAAAGCTTGCTTGATAATTGTTACATCTCTATATTATTTGGATTTTAATTTGATCTAAAAATTATCTTGCATATGGACTATGAATGCTTGCTCATGGAACTTTCATTTGGGTTAACTATCTCTATTTGCCACTCTATTTTGTTTAACCCAATCTCTTGCCACACCTTTGAACCACAGCCTTTTCTTTCAAGCCTTGTATTGATTTGTTGAGTGAGGCCTCTTCTTGATAATGCTATAGGTTGTGAAATCTTGAGAGTATTGAGAATGACAAAGAACTGGCTCTTGTTTTAGCTAGGCTTGGAATCTTTATAGCTAGCTAATAGGACTGGTTTTGAGAGAAATAGGTGGTTAGAATGTTGATTTGGGTTCAAGTTTGGGAACAAGAGAAATTAAGAAGGGAAGTAAAGGTTTACTTGGTCAAAAGAAAAGAAAAGTCTCTAAGGTTAAGTTAATTATAAGCTCAAAGTCTCAAAGAGAAGGGATAGAAAGCATTGCTATAGTCTCCTAGAATCAAATTGAAAAAGAGTAAAGAAAATGAAACAAAATTGGGAGTATAGCATAGAATGAATAAGAAAGAAATTGAGCTAGTGTTTTAAGCAAGAATAGCCTTAGAGATTCAATAAAAAAAAAAAAAAATAATAAGAAAGAATTAAGACCATAAGTAAAGAAGAAAAAGAGGTTGAGTTGAAAAAGATTGAGTTTTTGGGTTTAAAAGAAAGATAAGGAAGAAGAATAAGGGGTAGAAAAGCTTTTAGGTGGTTAGAACATCAAGAGCTAAGCTTTGTATGCCCAAATTATTCTTGGTCTTAGATAGATTTCATGACTGTCTAGCATTCCTCTTTGTTTGAGAGTTAACCACCCAAAAACATCATTATCCAACCACTTTATAAGCAGCCTTTCCCTTAAACCAATTGAGCTTGATTTATTTTCCATTTGCAAGATCACACCAAACACTTTAATGAATGTGAAAGAGATGTTCAATAGGATTGCAAGTCTTTGCCAATAGATAGAAGATGAACTAGAGTGGTGCATTGTGTTAGGTTTAGAAAAATATTTGTAAGGACTTTGATTGATCTTAGCACCATTGAACTGCATCTAAGGACTTTGGTTTGAATCCTTTATCTCATGCTTTTAGGTTCTGAGTCCCATTTTTAAATCTCTCTCTCTCACTTTTTGTTTGGTTCTTGCTTGAGGACCAGCAAGAGATAAGTTTGGGGGAGTTGATATCTTGTGTTTTTGTTGGGTTTTAAGCCTTGTTTTTGCATAGTTTTGTTGCATAATCATGTCATTCTAGGTTGTTTTAGGAGCATTTGCATCTAGTTGTTATCTTTCAGGTTCTTGGAGTGATCCCTACACATTTGGAACATTTGGGTCAGTTTTATTGCAAAGAGGAGTAGTTGCCGAGGAGATGAAGGCGCGAACGCACACGCGGCCATCCCACGCGACCAAGAGCTCCCCGATCGAAGCCACGCGGCCTCACCACCCGGCCAATGCTCAACCGATGGAATTCAGATGACCAAGGTGCGAAGACACACGCGGGCACAACACGCGGCCAAGCCATGGCCGATGGAGTTTAGACGACCAAGGCGCGAACGGACACGCGGCTACACCACCCGGCCAAAGGCTGACCGATGGAAACCAAGTACTGAAGGCGCGAAGACACACGCGGCCAAGCGACGCGGCCAAACCTAGACCGGTCGAGCACACGCGGTCACACCACTCGGCCGAACCATGGCCGATGGAGTTCACACTAAGCCTGTTTTATTGTTGACTCGGGTTTGACCCAGTTGTTTTTGGGTTGACCTAGGTTCTTTTCTCCTTCACTATAAATACTCTAAACCTATTAAGGAGACTTATGTCTTATCTTATCTTTTGTTAAGTAGCCACCTAGGGTTCCTAAGCTTTTCTACATTTGGTTGTGTTGAATCTTGGTTTGGATTCCCAGTTTTAATAGTAATTTGTCTTTCAAATCTCTTAATCTACAAGCTTTTGTTATGATTTCACAAAGACTAACCCCTTTCCTTTGTGTGATCATGATGATTAGTGAGTAGATCTCTTAAGAACTTTGGGCTTGGTAGATTAGGGAGATAGATGGTTGATCTTTGATGTCTAGGGTTTATTTTATGCATTTCCTATCTTGATTAGTGATAATATTGCTAGATAGCCTTGATCAAGCTTAAATCTAGATTTTAGGATTTCCATGCCCACAAGGTGTTTGATGAAATTCCTGAGCCAAACTTCTTGAGAGCTTTGCATTCCTAGCCAATGGAAATTGATGATTAGGGTGCTTAGTGGTATTTGAACTTGTTCTTAATGCATGCTTGTCCTGTGATTACCTTTGGAAATTGTTGATTATCATTTGACTAGCATAGGATCTCTATCATGGAAATGAATTGATTTGCATTAGTGTTCTAGCCATAGGATTGTTCTTAACTGTTACTTAGACATCTAGGATTGATTAGCTATCTCCCAATTCAATAACCTTGCCCAAGGTTCTCTTGTCAATTCTTGATTTTCAGTAATATTGCTAGTTGTGTTCTATTGCCTTGAGTCTTCATTGTCTTATTTCCTTTCTTTCAATCTTTTTGTTAGTAAAGTTGTGACATAAGAACATTTTCCTTATTAAGAATAGATTAAGCATTTTGTGTATTCTTAGTGTGTTGGTTGATTGCAAATTGTGGATTGATAAACAATTGATACTGAAAGTTACTACATCACTCCACCACAACAAACTAAGATGGGACCTCAAAAGAGGTTGGGAATATATGTTGGATTTGATTCTCCATGAATAATAAAGTATCTTGAGCCATCCATAGAGGATTTATTCAAGGCTTGATTCATATATTTTCATTTTAATCATTATGTTTACCCAACATTAGGGGGGAAAAATAAACAGCTGAAAAAATATAAATTGGAATCAATTGTCAATGGCTTATATGATCTCGAGAGAATTTGAGATGAAAGATTTCGAGAAAACAAAATTTTGTTTGGTATATGTGTTAGGGAAAAATGCTTCAACAATTATGTACAAAGACAATGTTGCATGCATTCCACAACTTAAAGATGGATACATCAAAGGCGATAGAACGAAGCATATTCTACCAAAGTTCTTCTACACACACGACCTGTAGAAAAATGGCGATGTACGTGTTCTACAGATTTGTTCGGGTGAAAATCTGGCTGACTTATTCACCAAGGCACTACCTACTGCTACTTGCAAAAAGTTGGTTTATCATCTCGGATTACATCGTCTCGAAAATCTCAACATGTGTACTCACCAAGAGGAGTAGTTGCGCGCTGCACTCTTTTTCCTTAATCATGATTTTTTCTATTGAATTTTATGGTAAGAATTTTAATGAGGCAGCATTTCCAGCGCATTCTAAGTTATCTTATTATAATAGACATTCAAAAGAAAGTTTGTCAAAAAAAAAAAACCCATCCAAAAGAGAATGTTATAAATAATATATGGATACCCATTATAAAATAGGTTATTAGCACCCACATCCACATAAACAAAAAACTTATAAAAGTATAGAGAGAATTGAAAGTAGATATAAGTGAAAGAAGTTTGATAAAAAATATCTTCCAGAAATTTCTAGAATTACTTGTAAACTAGATTTACTTTGTCATCGAGTAAAATCATCTCTTTCTAATCCTATATAAAAGTTTCATTCATTGGAATGATATATCAATATATTTCTTCTCTTATCTCTATCTAAAACAAAAAAAAATATAATTTTATATTTTTGTCAACAAATCGATATAATTAAATAAATATTGTTTGTTTGGTCCCAATCATAGATGGAAATGGATTACAACAACACTAGTATATATAACACATAAAATTCTACTTCTATTTTTTAATAACAGTTGAAACAAATTTTACATTCAAGCTTACAACAAGTCTACGTTAAATCAACAACCAACGACTCAAGCTTAAATCTCGACCGTTGGATCGTATTATTCGTAACGATAAACGGCAAGAGATCAATTCTCCAGCAACCAAAATAGTCTTCGTGGTTTGGTTTCTCCACCACCGAATACAACCACGTGCTACATCCATACACTACAGAGGTCAACTAAACCGGCTATCACCGGTTATTTCAAAGGAACAGTTTCACGGTTTACCGATCCAACCGGTAACTCTCGGTACAAAGTCGTAAACACACGTCTGTGCTCACCACACGTTTTCGTCCAAAAAAATCTAAAGCTTACTCTGCAAATTCATTTTCCGGCGTAACTTCTCAGGTGATTGGTTCTCTCTTCGATTTTTTTTGTTTCTTTTCGAATCGTTCGTAACTTTTTTCCTCTATTCGAAACAAATCTCTTCTCTATATGCTTCACATGATTCATTTTTGTTTTTTTTTTTCAATCTGTAACAAAATAGATCGAGACGAGAGATTTGCAGAATTGTTATTTTCCATTGGAATTTTTATTTTCGATTCGAATTTAGGGTTCTATTGTGGTATTTGATTCGTAGTGGATTTAATTTTAGGGTAGTTTTTGGTTTCTGGGATTTTTTTTTCCCCCAAATCTAATTTACCCAAAAATTTGAACTCGGAACTAGTTTTAGGTTTGATTTGAGTGCTGATTTAGAGTTTTGTTGGATTTGTTTGTTCTTGAATCAATTTTAGAGATTTTTGTTCGATTGATCATAAATTTTTTATGCTTTTTTCTGAACCAATTTCAATTTCTCAGGCTTATTTGCTCAAAAGCTAAAAAGGATAATTCAATGGATCAAGAATCATCATCACAATGTCCCTTTGTTGCTGAAAGCATGATCCAGAAATGCCCTTTCCTCAGAAACATCAACAAGCCTACCAATTTGTCCTTCTCCTCCTTGAGTTTTCCATTTCCGGTATAAACAAAAATTTCTTACCTTTCGTAATAATGATAAAAATATGGATTCTGAATTCTCTTTGGTTCGCTGGTGATGAAGTTTTTTATTTTTCCTTGGACAGGTGCAAGGAGGTAGTAAAGGTCCGATTTTTGAAGATGGTCCTGGTTTTGATTCAGCGTTCAAGCTCTTCCATGGAAAAGATGGTCTTGTGCCGCTTTCTGGGCATTCGAGTTTCGTGGATGATGTCGAACAAGAGGCTCGTCCTGCTCCTCTGCAATTCAACCCACTTGCGGGGAAGGTAGCTACTATAAGCCTATCAGCTTTTGGTCCTGGAGGGCCTTTTGGCTTTGGTCCTTTCTCTGAGAAATGGAAGAAACAACAGAAGAAACCTAAACCTTCCAATAACCAACAGGTAGATTTTGATAGATTTGTAAAAAAGACTTTCGAATTTACAAGGATTTACTGTTTCTGATATTTTTTTTGCTTCCTTGCTTTTTGTTAGTCTGGGGACTCGTCGAAACATGAGGCAGTTGGAGACGATTGGTTAAAAACCGGGAATTGTCCTATCGCGAAATCTTTTAGAGCTGCAAGCAAAGTCATGCCTCTTGTAGCGAAAGCATTAAAGCCACCAGCTGGTATGAAATATAGATGTCCAGCTCCTATAGTAGCTGCAAGAGCTGCACTTTCAAAGACTGCTTTGGTTAAAAGTCTTCGCCCTCAGCCTTTACCTGAGAAGATGCTTGCAATTGCTCTCATGGGAATGGCTGCAAATGTGCCTCTTGGTATATGGAGAGAACACACGAAGAAGTTTTCGCCTTCATGGTTTTTGGCGGTCCATGCTGCTGTGCCTTTTATAGCAATGCTCAGGAAATCTGTGCTGATGCCAAAAGCAGCCATGGCTTTGACCATTGGAGCTTCGATTTTGGGACAGGTTATTGGGTCAAGAGCTGAACGATACCGTCTCAAAGCGGCAGCTGTGAAAACAGTTGCTGAAACGGCTTCTGTTACTACTGTTCCTGGATACAACCAGAGCCCTAGCGGCTCAGGCTTTTCTGGGGGACATTGTGGTACAGGAGAGGGAGTGAAAGGGGTTTATTACAATGTAAATGTTGGAGAATCTGCTAAATCAACTGGACTCTGTTATTGAGAGATTGGTCTTATTGATTTTAAAAACTACAGACTATTACGTGAGGATTGGATATTTGTGTGTGGGGGAAGGTTTTTGTAATTCAGTGAATTGTGTAAACCAAAACAATTGTGTCGTTTTATCCCTTTATATGGGTCTAAATAAAAGGTTAATAATTCCCTCTGTAGCCTCTCTTACAAAAACTTATCGACTTTATTTGAATCTGATATTGATCACAGAAACGTTACCATATCTAAAATATTAAAGAGATTTATACAAAGAAAACAAAAACACAAAAGAACCATTAGCAGCAACATCTTCAGTGTTCAATTGGCAAACAGAGAAAAAACAAATAGACTAATAAGACCCACAAAGCGGAACTCAAACATCTAATGTAGATGAGTAAACTTAAACGGTCAAAACAGCCTCTGACCTTAGTACCTTTGTATCTAGATGATGATGACCATGATGTGAAATAGTCACTAGAGGTTTTCAATAGCCGCCAACATGTTGCCTTGGCGTGCCACCTCCTGTGTATCTTCCTTGTGTGTATTGTCCTTGTGGCTCGCTCATAAGGCTTGGACAGTTTGCAGAAACATGACCATTGCTACCACAAGCGTTACAGCTAGTAATACCGCTGATAGGCCCTGCATACTGATTTCCATATTGACCCACTTGGTTCGCTGCAGGTAATCCAAATTCTCTACGTGCGTCCACTGATGCGGTCTCTCTAGTTCCCGAGGTTCCAATACCGGAGTTCAATGCATCAGACCTGTAGTTGGAACTCTCTAGCTTTACAGGGAGAGAATTTGCATCTCCTGTCCTGAGTTTATCCATTGCCTCTAGCATGAACCTGGTATCTGAAGAATAGTTAATCTTTTCAGCTTTCACAACAGTTGCTTTAACCCGTTGCTCGTCGCTATAAGTTTCTTCTTTGATCTTCAGCTTGAAAATGTACTTGGAGAAAGTAACACTGCGGATGATGTCTTCGAATTTCTCCTCCTCCTGATGTTCATACTTGATATAATACAAATCTTTCGCAGATATTCCCATTATCTCCTCACCAGCTTCCTGGAATGCTGTGGCCCAGGTTAGACCAGTATGGTCCTGTAACTGGATCTGCAATATATACCTGTAGTCACATTCTTCCACAGATTTGTCACACTTCTCACAACGCCATGTCCCATCTCCATTATTTGTTACTTTTTTGCTACACGGACGATCTCCATTCATGTTAGGACAAGCCGTGTAGCAGAAATTTTCAACCTTCATGAATGAAATGGTGGCACAGACTGTGATCCAGTCTGGCTTCTCTGAGGTCCCTAGCTTGTCGTCCTTGATCTGAGTAATTACCTTGCGAACTTCTTGTCTGCCAGCACCGGTAAACTCTCTTGATATGGAGGTAAAATGAGCGTTTCTTCCTTCTCTGTCATACCACTCTCTTATTTCTCTGGCTTCAGGGAAATCTGGCTCTATAAACAACTGACTTGATCCAATGGTGCTCACTTGCTTCCCGTTGAATTCACTGATCCTGCCTGCCTTCACAGCAAGAACCGGGGATCCCCCAGAATCACAAAGCATTTGTAACTTCTGTCCTTCCGCATTGCAGAAATCACCCCACATGGTAAACTCGACACTTCTGCCTGACATATCCTTTAACTGAAGTGACCTTTTAAGTACCTCAGTTTGGTTTTTCCTCATAATGGATACTGACGGACTGATAGACGAAACGATACCAATAAGATCAGTTATGCTGTTGCTCTCCATGTTTTCAATATCACCAACGTTACGAAAATGGAACTGATGGCGTGGAATGGTAGGATCATCTTCATAGCATTGCTGTATCGTTGATGCAGAGTCTAAATGTATTTCATAATCATTGTGAAGATGATTGAAGTTCTTCTGAGCAGGTTTCAAACTTCCCCTTGAAATCAAATACACATTACCAACTACAATCTGGTCAAAGAATTGATCAACCACATCATTAAAACAAGTCACCCGTATTTCCCCACCACCAGAGTCAAGGAGATCAAAACTGAATAATTTCCCTTCCCCACGCGTATTACTAAAACGCCTCAGCGCTGCCTTACACGTGACCCTGACCTTGATGGTCCACCGACCCTGGTAAGGATTAAGAGCAGAAATCGGAGTTATCCTCGGGGGAGCTTCGTTCCTAGCCACAGGACCCCTGTTAACATACATCGGTGGTGGCTGTGGCTGGTAACTCGATTGAACTGGTCGGGAATAAGCGGTTGTTGCAGGAGGTGCCCGAGGTTGATCTAACCTAGAGCCTCCATAACCTGCATTTGAGCTCCCATATGGCCTAGTGGAAGGTGATGTTTCCGAATAACCAGAACCAGTACCATATCTTTGACCAACTTGACGCTGAGGTGAACTAGCCGGTACACCATATCTCCCAGCGTCAGAACTGTTATGACCAACTTGAGGCTGAGCTAAATTAGCACCACCATATCTCCCAGCGTCAGAACTGTTATGACCAACTTGAGGCTGAGGTGAATTAGCCGGTAAACCATATCTCCCAGCGTCAGAACTATTATGAACAACTTGAGGCTGAGGTAAATTAGCAGATACACCATATCTCACAGCGTCAGGACTGTTATGAACAACTTGAGGTTGAGGTGAATAAGCAGATGCACCATATCTCCCACCATTCAAATCAGTCCTTCTAGCTTGTTGCTGCTCAAAACCATCACCATTGCTTTGTTGTGTGATTACAGATCCCAATCCACCACGTTGTTGATCAAACACTGAGCTTCGGCCAGGTTCATTAGGCGTCCCAGATTGTACACAAGTTCCAATAATATCGCATTTCTCAACAAGAATCTCCACATCCGCAACAACAATGATCCTGTCATCAACACAACATTTAAAAAAAAACAAAAAAAGATTGCTTTTTTAATTTTTCTTTTTAACAATGATGAATCTGAGAAGAGATTGCAAATACTAAACAGTACCTTCGAGTGTGGAATCGATTACAGACGAACCGAGTGAGTTTCAAAATCGAACCCAATTGAATACTGCCTTGTACAACGAGACAGTTCAATGAAGCATTAAGCATGCCTTGTTGCGAGAGGACCCCATCGGATAAAGTAATTTTGTACCGATTGCTTGATTCATGATTCTGATTAAGCTTGCTCTGAATCATCTTCAACTCTGTAACTTGCAGCACTGGCGTCATATCATTCTCACTTGCCACTTCTCCGTTCAACATCTTCGCTATCGCTTCCGCCGTCAGATTCACAGCCATCGTGTTTTGTGCCCTCCCCCGACCCAATTAACCTCGATTTCCGCACTGTGGAGAAAAATGGGTTTGATCCCAAGAAATTGAGAAGGTGAAAGAGGAGATTTTTGAAATGGGATTGGAATTGAAAACCTAATTAAGACGATTGAATTAGGGCTTTTCTAAATGATTGAGAGAACCCTAAAGGTGGGAGCTTTTTGAGAGGGAAAACTAGAACGTTTTCGGGGGTTTTGGACAGTTATCATATCGGGGTCTTAGCTTTTTATGAGTTACGGATAATGCCCAAAACTACATAAAAGCCCCCAAAATTTAAATACAATTTCTCAATTATATGCAGATTTAGAATGTAAATGTACAAAGTTATTAGATGAAATTTAGGGGAGTTTCTAATTTTAGAGGATAAATTATAATGAAATTAGAGTCGGAGGACAAAAAAAGGTGAAATAATGTCAAATTAATGAGTAATTAAGTAAAGTAATGACGAAAAAATCTCTTCACGTTATACGGGAATTAAATTAATATTAAGCTTACAGTAGAAGCTATTGCTGACGTGGAATACTTAGTGGCCCACGATTTGACTGGTAAAAGAAGTTTCATATTATTGAGCTCCAAGTGATGACTGATGACAAACACTTAAAAGTGACGGAAAATACTTTTAGGGGTAATTGTCTAAATAGGCATTTGTGCTACAAAAAATTTGAAATAGAGCATTTCTGTCCGTTCTTGCAGATTAGGGACTTTTCCGTGAGGGAGAATTACGTTTTTACCCTTGCTTATTTGGGGAATTTTCAGAAATTGTCAAATGAAAAATTTAAGAAGTAATCTCGGCTACGACAATGTCGAGATGGCGAGAAGAATAACACCGGCTACGATAGTTGTTCATGGGGTTTTCTTTTTTCTTTTTTATAGTCCCAAAAAAGGAGGAAAGCGAGTGTGATACAACTGTCCATTAGCACAAAGAACCCGCGAACTGAAAGACAAGGAGGAAGAAGATGATGATGGCGGCGATGGAGGATGAGAAGCAGAGGCTTTAGGAATTAGGCGCTCAGATGCATTGGGAGAGGAATAGAGGAGGAGATACAGACGGCTTGGTCGATAGGATGATGATTTTTGAAAAAATTATGTTTGAGGCTAATGTTAGTTTTTTTGGGTTCATGATGAATTTTGTGTGTCTCGTTTGATATTTTCTGATTTGGTGTGGATCTATAGAAAATTGGAAATCAGAGTTTTCTGAGCTCTTAACAGTCTCTGATTCTAAGCTTTTAATCCTTTTTGTTTTAAGGTTTTTAATCGATTCATATTATCATTGATGATAAACTTGGTTTCATTTGACTGAATCTATCTTTCAAGTATTTTTTTGCTTCATGTTGTTGATACTTGAACCTATGTTAAGAGTTTCAACACATTATCTGATACTTGAACCTATGTTAAGAGTTTCAAGTTGTTTCTCTCTATTGAACAGACCATCACTTAAAAGTTATGATTATATTTGTAATTTTGTATGGCGATTGGCGAAGTGATGATCTGTGCTTATAACATTCTTATCGATCAAATATACCAAACCAAAAACCATGAAAAAATTGAATAATACATAGTCAATCGTTAATAGGATAAGAGAACAATATCTACAACTGTGAATGTGAAAGAGATGAATCAGTCCCTTTAAGCTGCTGACTCCTTCAAGATATTCTCTGCCTTTGTAAACTGGAACCATCTAGTCATGCCATCAACTATGTAAAACCGATTGTCCAGGAAAATTATCATATTCTCCATCGACCGAACTCTGAAACAAACATTTCAGATGAGCTCAGATATAGCAAGCAATCATTGACTACACATGTATTAAGGGAAACTATACCCTAAATACAAAGGGAACCAAATAAATCAAACACACATGTATTTTAAATAAAACTATAGCCTAAGGACTATTACTGATGAAACCCAAGAAGCAAGCTAATTAAACGCACTTTTATTAAGAAACACTTAGCCCTAAGAAATTACAACTGAGGAACCCAAGAAACACACTAAACACACTGTAATTAAGAAAACTAAACCCTAAGAAATTACAACTGAGGAACCCAAGAAACACACTAAACACACTCTTATTAAGAAAACTAAACCCTAAGGAATTACAGCTGAGGGAACCCAAACACCAAATGTAATGCACTTAATTTTAAAGAAAAATCGATAGAAAGGAAATAGAAAGCAAACAACAATATTGCCATGAGATAAACGCACAATTGATAAGGAGTATTATACCCTAAAACTACAACACTGAGGGAACCCAAGCAATTGAGATAAACACACAACTAATAACGAGTACTATACCCTAAAAACTATAACAATAATTAAGGGAACCCAAGCAAGCGAGATAATGCACCACTAATAAAGAGTATTATACCCTAAAAACTACAACAATGAGGGAACCTAAGCAACCTAGTTGAATTGATCTTCCAGAAAAAGTACCTCTTGGTTAATATTAAAATTTCTTAGAAACTGTTCTTGGGGTAAACTAATATCCACAATCACAATATTTGGAGATTCACATACAATCAGTTTACTTCTCTTCCTCATCCTCTCTAATATAACACCAAAAACTAGTTACCCTCAGAATCTAGAATCAGAATCAAAAACTAGCTATACAAATCCAAATCACATCAAAAGGGGAAATTGGCAATATTAGAAAATTAAAGCCCTCGAAATGCCTAAATCTGTAAGTACGGATAAAAAGCCCTATTTCTACAATACCCACAAGAAAAAATGCCGATCTCGTAATTAACTCATACTTTTAAGAATTGATAAAGCCTTTTACAAACTTTGTAACCATATACCTTCTCAATTTCTTATTACTCACAAGAAAGAACTTAATTTAGCCAAATGAGGCTAAATTATTAAAATAAATTTATTAAATCAAGTTATTAAATCTTCTCAACATTTAAATTTATTCAAATAAATTTTATATTGTTCAATCACGTATTTTTAAAAAATTAATGAAATTTAGTATTTCTGAACAAATAATTTAAAAACAGTTATAAAATTTATTGTTATTAAAAATAGGTTATGGATTTGATTTTTAATAATATAGAAAGATTTGAGAAGATTTAAAAACGTTTCTTTAGTTAAAATACGGAAATTCAAATATCATGTTTTAATGTGATTTAAAAGATTTTTACAATAAAACTATATCAAGTTACTTAAAATCATCAAAATCATATAACTCAAATCACTTTTTGACCCAAGTGTATATAATCATGCTATTTTATCCAAAATCACATTCTTGCTCAAATAGAATATGACAACCAAATTACTGCATGATATTTTCACTTAAAACATATTCGTTTGCGCTAACAACATTTTACTAGAATATGACCCGTGCTAAAGCACGGGTTGAAATTTTTATCTTTTGTTTATTTGGTAATTTTTACTTACATAGTATATATAATTATTTTATTTGGTTTAATAGTTTTTTTTAGATTGAACATTATGCTATGAAATCATATATTGAATATGACTTATGAAAATAACATCTATTTTGTAAAACATATTCTAGTATATCTAAATTTTGATCCGCGGTATAACACAGATTAATTTGTGTGATAAAAAATTAATTTTTATTTGTTAGTTTTATTTAATTTGTTTAGTGTTTAAAACTATATATTGTATTTTGATTGTTAATTCTATGACTTAACCCATAGTATAGCGCATATTAATGTTAGGATCAAATATGTAACATATGTTTGTCAAAATCATCGTGACCGAGAAAACCTACCAAAAACATTATTCCAAACTTAAATTTAATCCGAGAAATCATATTTGAAATTTTAACCCGTACTCTAGCAAGAAATCATATTTTTTGAATTTTTTCATATTATAGTGGCATATTATTGACCTGTGCTATAACAAATCAAATTAGAGTGTTTATAATTTTAAATTTTTGATCTATCATGTATTTATGATATTCTTAAAATATCAAATTAAACTATTTTTAAAGATTCCAAATCAAATTATTTAAAAAGTTTATTATAGTATATAAAACTATACAATTCAACAAAAGAAATATTCAAATTTTGATCCGTTACTCAGTCAATATTTTCTGATAAAGTTAGGTATGATTAATTTCTATTAATTTCTGAGATTTTTTGCTTATATATGATTAATTAAATATTTTTTTTGGAGATTTTATTTTATTTTGTAGAATGTTTTTTTAAGAGAATCCTAATCCTAAATCTATATAACCTATCAAATTATTAATTCATATAACCTATTAATAATTAATCTTACTTATAAACTATATTAATATTATATAGTATACCAATTTGAAGTCGTATACTTCCGTTTTATTAAAGAATGGATAACCTATTAATAATTAATCTTACTTATAAACATATTAATATTATCAACCACAAACCAGTGCTTCTCTCTCTTTTCTCTCTCTAAAAATTTTTCAAAGAGAGAGAAAGCTTTTCTCGTTTGTTTTGCCATCCAAATTTATTGACTATTTCTGGATTTTCTTTTAGCATCTCTAACAGTGGTGGCTGCCGCTTCCGTTTCCAACATTGTCCGGTTTCCTTAACGGCGGTGTTTGGCTTGCCGTCCGGTGTGGTATCCGGCTTTTGTCCGACATAGATTGGTTTTCACAGCAGTGCATGGTCGGCTCTTGTCTAGCATCCTCGGCTCATACAGCGGTGATGGCTAGCTTTAGGTTTCAACCCGACATAGTTCGGTTTTTTTCTGTTTTTGCCTTCTCTCTTCTCCGGCATGTCCGGTTTGCTTTTCCTTTTGGTTTTTTTATCACGGTTTTGTTTAGACCGTTGATTGTTTTTAGTTAAAATCTCATCGGATATGTGTGTTGGTGATAGCGATTCAGTGGCATCTTTGCTCAAAAGGGTCTAACTCCAACCTATCTTTTGGGTTTGAGGTTTACGAATAAGGATTAGGCGATTTGCAATTTCAGTTGAAGATCCAAAGCTCTTTCCTCAGCTTATTACTATTGCCTTTAGCTGTGTCTTTTATGTTTAAGCTTCTTCGATTGGTTTTTAGTCAACAGAGGTGGATTAATCGGAGTTCTTATTCTCTTTTGAGATTTATGGATCCGTATTAGATCTTCACTTCTGTTTTGCAGTTGTCGGCGAAATACAAAAGAATCTATCTTCGATCTTCACTCGACATTAGTTTCATTCTCCGGCGGAATCGATGGCTTCAACGGCGAAGGATGACGATGGAAAACTTTTAGTCTCCTCGAGTTACACGTGTCTCTGTTGTTGACATGTGTCTTGAGATATTTTAATTCGATCCAATCTTCTTCTCTGAGTGATGCAATGTTGGGCCATATGGACTTTCTTTATTAATCTCTGTAAACCGCTGTATGTTTTTGTGGGCTTTTGCTCGGTTGTTATGTGTAATGTTTGATATCAATAGAATCTTCACTTGAGAAAAAAAAAAATATATTAATATTATATAGTCTACCAATTTGAAGTCGTATACTTCCGTTTTATTTAAGAAGGGATTATCTCCAAATCAACACCACAGTCCACCCATATCCCAAATGTGCATATTTTGTATATAAAGAAAAAGAAATTGCGGACACTTTTATAGAAGTTCCTCGTCTTCAATGATGCACCATTCTATTCTACAAGTTTCTTTTTATGTCGGTTCTGTTCAATTTCCTTTTCTTTAAGATTCTTTTAGGTGTTTAGCGGCTTTTGCCCCTCCCTTTTACTTAACCGTTAAGCTTTAGCTTTGTAAGACAACTTTTGGATTTCTAATAAAATTGTTGAGAACTTGTCTCCTCAACAAGTCTTTGAACTCTTGCCCATCAATCTCTTGATTAGTTGAGACTTCTGGTATTTGTTTCTACACATATAAGTCTTGCTTAACAATCTCTTGATTAGTTAAGACTTCTACAACATTCAATATGTAAATACTAAAGAAATACTGACCGCTACTTCTTGAATCCATAGAACACTTGAAAAGTGATTGTCGTAAATGAAATCTACTACAGCTTATTTTTATGTCTTTTTGCTCAAAACAGAGTGATTTAAAGAACAATTATTTTCTGAACAAGTAAAATATGAGAGATTACAAAAGGTAAGTAAGTCCAGCTTCGGTTTCGCAAAGCCAATCACCAGTAACCGCACAAGTAATCGAGCTATGTCCTCGAAACCACCAGTCTGAGTCACATTGGAAGATCCCTGGAGATAAATGAGAAAGAAAATTCAGATTACTCTTTAATCAAAAATCAGAATCGTCTAACTGATTTCAGATGTCTATTCAACTGACAACGAAGATCCCAACATTATTCAATTTTCTTCCTAAGATATGGAGTATCCCTCTTTTAGCTTTGAACTGACCAGCCTATGATCACTTAGGTGAAACTGTTACTTCACCACTACATAGCAAAAGATGAAGAATCCATGGCTAAACATTAATAGTAATGTAGTTATAGTCAATATGATCAGTTACCTGATTCAAGATGAGCTTGGCTTTAGTAAATCTCGTCATCAGGTATCTCAGGAGTCAAGAATTTCATCGGATCCTTGCTGATCTCCTCGTAGTTTACTCTCGGTTTCACTCTATCAGGAACGGGTTCGAGAGGAATAATGCTGTCTCCATCGATGACTCCATCTATCAAACCATACTCAACCGCTTCAATTGGAGACATGTACCGGTCTCTATCAATATCTTTCAGAACCTGCTCAAACGATCGGCTGGTACATCCCGCGATAATGCTGGTGACATTGTTCTTATTATGCATAACTTCCTTAGCTTGGATCTCAACATCTATAGCTTGACCGCTCGCACCTCCAAGAGGTTGGTGAATCATTATCCTCGTGTTGGGCATAGCAAAACGCTTGCCTTTAGTTCCAGCACCAAGAATAATCGAAGCTGTTGATGCAGCGATTCCAAGAGCAATCGTCGAAACATCAGCTCTCACAAGTTGAACCACATCGTATATAGCCATGGTTGCACTAACCAAACAAACAAAAAGAACATCAAGTTAGATCATCTGAACCAGAAACTAAACCCAATCAAACAAGTCAACAAGACTACTGATATCACTCTCAAATCCACTGAGAAAATATTAACTGTCAGAAATAGTCAACCATCCATAAGGAACATAAGCAAACTAGCTGAGCAGAGACTTCAGTGAACACTTTCACACTACACAGTGGATTATCAAAGCAAAGTAGCTGAGGACTCACTTCACTTGAACTAAAACTTAGCTGAAAATTAACTTCCGCAGCAAATTCATCACATTGTTGTTAGCAAACTAGCTGAGAATAAACTTCAACTGAACTGAAATTTCACTTTTTTATAGCAAATTTATCTAATTAGCTAAGGAGACACTTCAATTGCATATTATACTTAAAACATTCCAGAAAATTGAATTACTTTGCAATGCTGACTAAAAACCCTAAAAACCAAAACCTAAGCTGCAAAAGACTGAAACTTTCACCAATAACGCAGAAACCCCCAAATGAGAAAAACAACGAAAACGAAATCAAGATTATAAACCTGAGGGAACCACCAGGAGAATTGATAAAGAGTTTGATATCTTTCTTAGGATCTTTAGCATCTAAAAGCAGCAACTGACTCATGATAGCATCAGCTACGAAATCATCGATACCACTACCGAGGAAGACGATTCGTTCCCTGAGGAGAAGACCCATGACGTCAGATTCAGCTCCGCGAATAGCTGATTCCTGTGTCTGCGACATCTCGATTGAAGAAGCATTAGCGAATCTCAACGGCGACGGGGAAGCTGTTCTGAGAGGTGGTGAAACGAGTTTGGTGGGTTTGAGGTGGAGACTGTTTGGTTTTGGGAATGAAGAAGAAGACGCAGATGAAGATGAATTGAGTCTTGATGAAACGAGTGAAGGTTTGAGAGAAGATGAGAGAGATAGGGTTCCCATGGCTGAAGCGAAGAAGAATAAGAAGATGACTTGAGAGAACTCAAATTGGGGGAAATGTGGATTTGATAAAAACAAAACAAACACCTTTGGAAGAGAGATGAAAGAAACGCCCGAGTAATAACCCGGTTACACTTTCGGGTTGGGTTATTTGATCCAAGTGACCGTTTTATTGGGCCAAGGCCTATTCTCTTTGGTTATGTTAAACCAAACCGAGTTGAATTAAACAAAAATCGAACCATGTTAACTTAAACCGGTCGCAAAATCGACTCAGGTCATCAAACTGTACCAAACCAAACCAATTGGGATAAAATTTAATTTAAAGTGTTGTTAAACATTTGGTCTCGTAGTTGACAAAGGTTTTAGTTTTACAAATACTTACTCTAATATTAGTTCTAAGATATGAAATTATGAATGCTAGTGACGCAGTTTCTTTGCAAATTAATAGTGTAAATTTCATGTGAAATTTTGAGAATGCCGTACGTTGAGTTATTCGTTTTGGTACCGTCAGTCCGTCACTACAAAAAACATGCTTGGATGTAACGTATTTCTAAGTCATTTCTTTAACTGACGCAAAATGTTGAAATGGGACGGCTTTTAGCGTCGTTTGGTTAACCGAGGTTATATTTTATGATACCGATATTTATTAAGTTTGTGAACCGCTCTAACTCTTCCAGAATAAAAAAAATATATAATGTCATTTGTTTAATTGAAGCAAATATATTTTACATCACCCAGTGTTACGTTAGTTTAGCAACTACTGCAAAGTTCTTAGAGTAAGTTATAACCAACGTTACACTTGATAAAAACCGATTTTAAAAGCCTTCTTTTGTAAGTTAAACATGTTCCATTAAAGATGTATAACATGATGATTGATTTATGATGATATGAATGAGATTATGTGTTGAGAGCGCAAACATGAGATTTATTTTGTGTCTTGTGATGGGCGAATCTGAGATTGGTTCATTCGTACCTAGTGAGTGTATGAGCCTGGAATTGGTTCGTCATGGTGATGGGCAAATTTTAGATTGGTTTTGTGTCTGGTGATTAGATGAGCCTGAGATTTATTTCATGTCATGTGATTGGACGAGTCTAAAATTGGTTTCTTGTGTTGATGAGATTTTGGTTTAGTTGATAAATGTTTGTATCGATGAAAGTGATGATCTTTAAATATGGTTTAAATAATATTATGAACTAGGTTTTAACCCACGGTACACCGCGGGACTATATTTTTAAAAGTAAAATAAAAATATAATTTTTAGTAGATTAACTATATATATGACTAATGTTTTGTAAATTTTAAATATATATTTCTGATATCTATATATTATTTAGGTTTACTGGTTTAAAAATTTAGGTTTACCGGTTTAAATTGTTAAATTCAGAATATAACATGTGGTATACCGTAGTACTGTTTGTTTATTTTACATAATCGTAATTTAATAAACTTAATTATATATGCCTAATAATCAAATGTCAATGGTATTAACAAAATAATGAACTAATGATTTACTATTAGTCAATGAAATAATATTCAATTTATATTAATACCCAAACCCATTCCGCTAGATATCCAAACACAATTTTTTTTTTTGCTTAAGTACAACATGCACGTTTTTCAAAATCCAAATAACAAAAAATGCAAAAAAATATAGTACCAAAAATGTTGCTAATCAAGTATACATTATCTTTAAAATATTTTAATTTTAGAATTGTTTACATATGATTCAGAAATAACTTATGAAATATGATAATTCTTTTTATTTTTCCTTTTTTTTTTTGCAGATAAAACGGACAACGTAAAGATTAATTTGGGATTTGCATATACATTTTGATTGTTATCATTAAATATTGTAATGAAGTAAGGAGATATTATTTAGGAATTTTACAAAAGAAATATTTAATGAGATATTGTAATTAGTTGTTGATTGATTAAGGAGATATTTTAGGAGTTTTTTTTCTACACAAAATCTTGGTTTTAAATTTTTATTTTATAAATTAAAATTAAAATATTTAATGTCAGTGGTATGTCTGTAAATAAGTGTGAACTTCACGATTTATTTCATAAATGTTTTCAAAAATGTATATATAGATATGCTAGGTTGAGTGTTATGTGTAACTATATATGGAACAAGTTTTATGATTGGAAAAAAAATAAAAAAGAAGCATTTTGGCGGAACCATTTGAATAACATGTTGTCTTAGCCAATAAGGCTGGACAAGTATTACAAAAAAAAATAGTCATTTTAGAACTTCTTATTGACGTTTCGGTTGTGGGTTTGCTGATTATCGGAGAAGGATTCGTCGCCATCTATTTTCTTATGAGAGTGAAGCGAGCTGATTAGGACTCAAAGCCGAATGAAACGTTGACATACACTCAGCAGTCTTTTGAGCAGCAGAGCAAGGTCGTGGAACTCGAGAACAGAGCATTCCCCTTGCAGGAGGGATGCTACAAATGATTTCAGCCATAGCAACATTGTTGGGAAAGGCGGTTTCGGAGTAGTAAATTCTTCAAACTGTTTTCTAAAATCATAAAACTGAACATGTATTACATATAATTAAATATATTTCAACTAATTTCACTGATAAGATTTTGTATTTACTTAACATTTTATATATAGTTTTAATATATAAAAAATTAGCAAAAAAACCAAGCAAAACATAAGTAATATATAATCAAAACATAAGTAAAATATACATGTTATTATATAAAAAAAAAAATAGAGATGTCATACCATCATTTTTCTATTATCATGTTAGCATTTGGTTGGTTCGTTACAACTTAGATCATATCTCTTTAAGACTTTAATGTTTTAGTAGATAAAGAAAATTAAAAAAAAAAAAAAAAAATCCCCTATCTATCTATACTAGTATTTTTGCAGCAGTTTTTGCTCAAAAATATGTTTTTGGAAACATTTACCATTAAATGCTATTAATATTTATATTCATATGCAAACAAATTTAGTTAACTCTCTCTACTATTCTTATAACCAAACACAATTAAAACATTTTAAATATCCATAGATATAATGTTCTACAATTAATATAGAAATTCAGAACATTTATTCCAAATTACAAAATATATTCACCTATCATCTCTTTTTGCTTTTAAAATTTTAAATGTAGATCATCATATAATATATAAAGTTAATAAAAAGTATTTTTCTGCATATATTGTGAATTGAATTTTTTAAACGAACATATATTACTCTATTAACTAGATTTTAACCTGCGGTACACCGCGTGCATATGACTAAGTCACATTGTTCCTAATTATTTAATTATTTTACACAATCTTAGTTAAATCAACTTTATTTTAAATGTCAAATATTCTAATATTAATAATGTTGAAAATAATAAAATGAGGATTTAACCCGTGTTAACACAAATTTAATAATATTTTATTAATTCCAACATGTCCTCATTATAAATCATCTACTATATAATCATTTTAAACTTTATTAATTTTACATATTCATAATATTTTAAAATTTTATTAATTTATATATATATATATATATTAATTATAATATTTTAAATAATTATGAGTCGAAGTTCTTCTTACATTAAAAATAAAACCTCACAAGTATTTTGAAACGAAATGGAAATCAAATTGTTGTTTTCTTTGTTTGCAAATGATTCAAAGATAGAATATCTTCAGAACACATTAGAATGTATGGTTAAATATATCATAGTTTCTGTTTCCATATTGATTTTGCTGTAATTTTTTTGTTGGAATGAAATGTAAAATATTTATGAAACAAAATCTGTTGTGATACTATTTTTGGAAATTTTTGAAGGTTTAATGTTGTAAATTAAAATTTAAATAATTAAAACTAAAAGGACATAACACAAAATGCACTTCAAAAATGTTAATATAGATATAAAAAGTTTGTGTTTAACATACATATATAGTAAATTTACCGTATATAGTATATTATAAAATTTTAAGAAGTTTAAAATTTCTAACTTATATATCTAAAATTAATAAAAGTTTTAAATTATGAATATTTAAACATATTAAATTTTCAAAATAACACAAACAAATTATATTACATGACGGTGTATATGACATGACATGATTGAAATGATAATACTAAAAAATAAAATATAAATAATATGTACTTCAACATGGGTTAAATCTTTATTTTACTATTTTAACAATACGAGTATAAAGTATGTCGAGTCAAACTTATTTAATTGAGATTGTATTAAACAAAACTTTTTGTGCGATATACTGCAGATTATATATTAAATCACTAAAATTAACAAAAGAGCATATTAGCAAAATTATTATTAAAATAGTTCATTAAAAATAAAAAAAAATTGTCCCGCTGTATACCGCAGATCATAATCTAGTTTAATATTTAGGAAGTGCACAACTTCTTTTTGGTAGACTATATAATAGTTATAGGTTATAAAGTTATAGTTATTATTTGATTCATTAGTTGGTTACAAAATATGTTATATGGGTTGACTTCCTTAGTTATACTGAGATACACTTAAAGAGAATTTCCCAAAAAATAATACAACTTAAATAAATAAAATCTTTAACAACCATATAATGTTAGGCTATATATACTGTTAGGAAAATAAAGAAAAGAAATATAATAAAATCTCGGAAATTAATCAAACAATATAAGTGATCTTATAATATATACGGTAAATCTTATATTAAGATCGTATAATACAATAAATATGATTTCCGATTAAGCAAACAATATAAGATCTTACCTCATACCTTTCCAAACTTTTAGTATAAATTATTGACATCTCCATTAACCGAAATACACCATATTTATACTCAAAAAAAAATGTTCAATCTATAAAATATTCAAGCTTTAGTAATATTATTCTTTTAAAAAATATCTATTCAACTAAAATTTTGACGGAGTAGCGGGACAAAATTTGAATATTTAAATTCAATTTCATATATTTCTTTTGTTAAATTGTATAATTTTATATACTATAATAAACTTTTAAAATAATTTAATTTGAAATATTTTAAAATAGTTTAATTTGATATTTTTAAGAATATCATAAAAATATGATAGATCAAAAATTTAAAAATTATAAACACTCTAATTTGATTTGTTATAGGACATGTAAATAATATTTCATAATAATATGAAATAATTCCAAGAAATATGTTTTTTTGCTAGAGCAAGGATTGAAATTTCAAGAAATATTTTTTCTCGGATTAAATTTAAGTTTGGAATAATGTTGTTTGGTAGGTTTTCTCAGTCAAGATGATTTTGACAAACATACATTACATAATTAGTTCTAAAATTAATATGCGGTATACTATGGTTTAAGCCATAGAATTAACAATCAAAATACAATATATAATTTTAAACACTAAACAAATCAAATAAAATTAATAGACAAAAATTAAATTTTTTAACGTTTCATAATATAGGAAGTTTAGAGGAGTATTTTTGTTTCATAATATAGGATGTTTCTAACTTTTTATACAAATTTTAGATTAATTTTATATTTTATATTATGCAGTCTTGTTTATGATTAGTTAAACTTTTTAAAAGTAATTATTTCTTAATATGCGGGTTTTAACTAAAATATCTTATATTTTGAAACGGATGGGGTATCATACAACTTAATTCGCGGTATGCCGTGGGTAAAAATCTAGATCTAGTAGAATATATCATAAGTCATATTCAGCATATAATTTTATGGCATAGTGTTCCATAAAAAATAACTTTAAAAACAAATAAAATAATCACATATTATATGATGTTTTGAATAAAAATTACAAAATAAACAAAAGAAATTTCAACCCTCTAGTGATAAATATTAAGAGCTGATATCAACATTTTGGTTAAGTGATTTTACTAAACTCAAAACGTCCTAGTAGTTTTGGCTTGTTAAATAATTTGATTTTTATAACAATGAATTCAACTAATCACACAAATGACAGACCAAATAAACCAAATCCTTATCCAAACCAAACTTGAATCATGTTAAAGTATTGAACCAAACCAAATAAGAGTAACCATTTTTAACATCCACACTATTTAATTTTTATAACAATAAATTCAAGTAGTTGTCAAAAAAAAAAAAAAAAATTCAAGTAGCCACACAAATGACAAAAACCAAATAAACCAAATCCTTATCGAAACTAAACTTCAATCATGTCAAAGTATTGAACCAAACCGAATAAGGGTAACTATTTTTTAACATCCACACTATTTGATTTTTATAACAATAAATTCAACTATCCACACAAATGACAAACACCAAATAAATCAAATCCTTATCCAAACCAAACTTCAGTCATGTTAAATTATTGAACTAAACCGAATATGATTAAGAGTAACCATTTTTAACATTCACACTTGTTTACTTTGTTTCGCTGTCTGTTTTGTACTTTGTAGATACTATGTACAAAAGGATATGATTTCACACTTACAAGAAAGATAACCAAACAAAGCCACACACATATATATATAGATACAAAATAAAATATCAACCTTTTTATATTTTCTTCAACTTTCTTCATCGGTTTTCTTGGTCTTCTCAAGTTCGAGCAAATATATCCTCTCAGCTTCTGGTACAGCCATGGTTAACGCTCGAAGCCTATGGTTTAAGTCTTCAAGCTTGTTCATTAACCTATCGTTCGTAAACATTCCCATACAAACGCTCTTGATCGTGTCCCAGCTTTCGATTAATGGCAAACCAATTATCACAATTGATCCTATTGTTCCCCAAGCTACGGCCACAATTGCCCAAAACCAGAAATATCCTCTGCTAAACACGCCTAGAAATTTTCAAAAATGTGATTTATGCTCTTATTAGTAACCAATTTTTGAAAAGCACAACAATATTTAATTAGAAAATATGTTTTTTATTAATATCTTAATTAAAATAATAATGATATACATCTTTTAAAATACGTCAAATTTATGCAAGTTTAGATAAGAAAAAAAACTCTATTTTCATTTATATGCATGGGAAGACGACTTACGTGCTGGGAGAGAGAGAAGTGGCCAAATGACAACAATGAGGAGAGTGAACACAAGACCCCATTTCACAATCCAAGCTTTAGCTCTTCTCAGC
Source organism: Camelina hispida (assembly GCA_023657505.1). Taxonomy (NCBI): domain Eukaryota; kingdom Viridiplantae; phylum Streptophyta; class Magnoliopsida; order Brassicales; family Brassicaceae; genus Camelina; species Camelina hispida. Next base: position 34,966,877 of record CP094637.1, read on the forward strand.
TTCTCTTCTCTTAGTTCTTCCGCAGGAACATCAATATCGTCCCCTGACGCCTCAGCTTCCACTACTTTGATCTCCCTTGTCGTCGACCAGTCATAGTTCTGTGGCCGTACTAGACTACACACCGCATGGATCAACCCTCCTATATGTTCACACGTACGGACCAAGCTAAATTTACTTCAAAGAACATACTGAACAGAATTTTAAATATTTTTGTTTCCAAACTGAACCCAAATGACCAAAGAAACTATTAGAAGCTGACCTGTTAGAATTGCAACGAGATTACCAGCTAACATGGGAGCATTTCTCCCAGTGGTATCAAGATCAACGCGTCCGTACTGTATCTTTGCTGTAGATAACCAAGTAACGATCCCAAGAACACAACCCGAGATCGATCCAAGAATCGCACCAAAGGCATTGGCTTTACTCCACAAGAGCATGAAAGCAATGGGAATGACCGCAGAGCCAATGAGAACTCCCATCGCGAGATACATCCATCCAAGCGAAACCCCAGCTTTGTTCAAGATCACTGCAAGAATCCCCATGAAACATCCGAATCCAAGAACTGCCGATCTTGAGATTCTCAAGATTTGTTTACCGGTTGCTCTAGGGTTTATGTATGTACGGTAGATGTCGTAGGTGAAAAGCGATGAGACTGCGATTAGCTCGGAAGAACCAGCCGATGTTACTGCCCTGAGGAGCGACAAAGAAAGTAAAACTCATGATTTGCAAGCATGTCTTTGTATGAAAACTAGGTTTCTTGTGTAAGAAGAAATCGAGACAAATTTATAAACAATTATTTCTTGTTTTTAAAGCAAGAGGAGTTATAAGAAGGGCCAATTATACATTTTTCTGTAGGCGAGGGTATTTCTAACCAAAACTGAATTGAATTTAGGATTTATTGAACCATACGTCCATACCGGATCAAATTGACTAATCAAACCAAAAATCGAGTTGGGTACTGAACAAAAGTACGTCTAAAAGCAAAACTACTTTTTGTAACTAAAATAAATGATCTAAAAACTAATAACCGATCTAAATCAAACCAAAATTTGTTAAACTAAACCAGTAATGCGTAAAAATTAAAAAACAACTACCCATAAATTTTTGATATTCCAAAACTTGTTATATATATGATTTAGAGAGAGTGTACTTACATGAAAAGCATAGTGAGAAGAAGCAATGATCCTGATTTACCCATGAGAGCAATGGCTGTGGCAGGCGGCACTAGACCTCGATTAGCCTCATCCGCGGTTATAGGCAAGTCAAGAGCTAGTGCACCGAGGCCTAATGATGTAGCTAGAGAGAAAGGCACAGCGAACCATACGAGTCCACCGAGCAAATACCCTTTGTGGGTTGATGAAGGTCGAGCAGCTATTGCACTCACCCAATAACCCTAACGAAGGAAAATAATATTTACTAAAAACCTCCAACTTTTTTTTCTTCCTTTACAATTTCTTGGCAAAAACCAAAATCTCTTAAAACTGGTATTTTCTAAAATCCTATATCAAAAATATGAGTTTCTGCGGTAAAAACTAAAACGAAAACTAAAACCGAAAAATATAAAATAACTAAACTAAAATACTTTATTGAAAAAGAAATCTCACATTGTCTACGAAGACAGTCCCAAAGTTTCCGACAATGTTGATGAGACCGAAGACAGCACCTCCAGAGCTCAACATGGTGAGATATGAGCCTTTGTAGTTGCCGTTAACCGGACCACAAGCTTGGTCGTGGTGTGAGAGCGGCTCAGTGCATGTCCTTAACTTAGAAGCCATGTCTCTTAGCCGATCATAGACCACGGACGGACTCCCAAGCTCACTACTCGAAGTGTAGACCAGAAACACAAAGACGACTAGAACCACGTGAACTGAAAGACAAACGAATTATTTTTCTGGGCAAGGAATATCTTTTGTATCCAAGCTTGTACGCAGTACAATTATTTTCATTAATGAAAATTCATATATTTAAAAAAAAATTACCGAAATATAGTAAACAGCTATTCATTGTAAAGGTGTCTCCGATTTTGTAAGGATACAAATCATTAACTATATATACGCATTGTTAATTTGTTATAACGAGAATATACATAGTGAACATCTCCAAAATATTTGTATGTTAATATATATAAATGGTAGTTTCCAGCTAGAATTTGTTCGTCAAGATATATATTAAATTTAAATGTAATATACCTATAACGGAATGAACGTAGCTTGCGAGGAAAGTAGCTTTAAGTCCTCCAGCCAGAGTATAGATAACGACGCCCAGAGGAATGAGAAAGCTTGCGGCATATATATTAACACCGGTGAGAGCATTCACCACGGCCGAGCCACCAAGCAAGAGCATCGCCGTTACTACGACGTTTGTCGCCAAACAAAACACCAAGAACACTATATGTGTTGCGGTTCCCCAACTAAATTTATCAAAAACATACAAAACAAATTAACCATTAAAGAAATCGATCAGAATAATAACCTTAAACTAACTAATGTTCTAGCGATCTGGTCTATAAACAATCCAGTTTGATTCAAATGTCCATTTTCTTATATGAAAATAAACAACTAAATAACAAACTAATTGAGATTTTACGTACCGAGCCTTCACGATTTCACAGACCGTGTGAGCATTAGGAGCCTTTCTTTTTATCTCAATCGCCATCACACCAAACAACAGCACCTACGTTGTTCATCAATCATCATCGATTATTCACAGTCATTAATTATGCATATACAATTATAATTATAATTATAATTTATTGTTTTTGTCTTGGAATAAACCTGTATGGTGGCTCCACTAGCGTACCAAAACGGTCCACTAACCCCATACTGCCATGCTACGTTTGAACTTTGCAGTATGGTCGCAGCCCATGTCCACTATTAACTCATCAACCCACAAAAAAAAAATCAATAATTTTCACCAGCCTCAACATAATTTTATCATTGAGAGGTTACTTTATATCATCAAATCATAAATCGTAGTTGTACCTGTGACACAATGACACTAGCAATGAGTCCTGTTTTAACGTTTCTTCCGGCTGTATTGAACCATTCTGAGGTATGACGAGCTCCAACATATCGTTTCTCTAACCATACCTTCACATTCATTTAGTCAGGAATATTATCATGCCATCATGGTGGACTTGGGAAACTATTGATATTTTTGTAATAACAAACTGAACTAGGGGTATTCAATTTTAAACTTATTAAACTGAAGAAAAAATAGGATATGTCAAGGCCTAGGGGAAATGCTTTAATGTATCACAAAAACCCAAACTTATACCCTGATTCTTGAACTGAGCTGAAAAATTGATTAAAACTCAATTCCAATTTTAAACCATGCAAACTGATCTATTATACTGTATATATTGCAAATTTGCAATTGTTTAGTTTATTATAAACCGAAATCCAAAAAGTTGAGTAGTTTGAATCGAAATCGATATGAACCCCGTAATGAAGACTCATACAGTGAGACACTCAATCAGATACTGTCTTTAGTTTTTGACGTTATGCTCTATTTAAAGATCATATATATTTTAGTTTCTGTTTGAAAAAAGAAAAAAAAAAAGAGTTATGATTATTTCGTACGTGAAAACTTTAGTATTTTTTTTTTGTCTCATAGTTATGATTATCAAGATATTTTCAAACACAATCAAAAGAGACGTGCAAACGAGAGTGTATTTTAGAAATAATTTGGTCACATAAAATTACAAAAGGTCGCCACAACTTTCAAACTTCATCGGCCAAATAAGTTTCTATCGAAACGTGATATATATCTAAATTCTATTAATTAATATCTATTTTTAGTCAAATTTAAAATTTTAGAAAACATGACCCAAAAGAAAAAAAGAATAACCAACGTCTAGTCTAAGATTATTGAACGTTGAAAATTAGTATCCTTTGTTTTTTTTTTGGTTAGTACAAAATTTACAAATCATTGAATATAACTAGTTTTTTTTGTGGTCACGAGTAAATCACATAAGTTATCTTGCTTTTCATAAGAGAATATTTAGTAATCGAGAAACGGGTAAGTACTAACCAAAAAAGATGTGAAGATGGCAAAGAAAGCACCAAAACCAAGAATAACGGCGTAGCCAACGCCTTGATCGAGCACCGTCGTGCCTCCGAAGAAGCTGCCCTGCCTCTCGCATCCGCCACCATCGTAATATTTGGCCGAGAAATCGAAAGGAGGACACTTGGCCATACTTATTCTGATCTTGCTTTCTTACTTTACGTTAGTGAAAAGTGAATTTTCTCATGGGATTTGTAGGGGAGTGATAATGGAAAGATTCTTCGCTCTTGTTAAAACTAATAGAAAGAATCTTCAGTTGGAAAGAATCTTGATTTGTTTTTAAAGGAATTTTAATATATTTGTAAACATAAATTGAATCTTTTTTTATTGTTGAATAACCATTTTGCCAAGATGCTATCCACACAAATTGCCAAAAATTAAAATATTTAGATATTGTTACATTATTGGTGACGAAATGGGGGAGAAAGTCAATAATTTTGCTCTTCAGTAAGTTAATGATTTTTGTTTATTTGCTATTTAATGGGTTTCCACTTGAACAAGTGATGTCACCAGTGATCTAACTACTTGTAGCAAACTTATACTATAAGTTACAACTTTTATATTTATTAGGTCAGTGCCCGCTTGTTAATATTGTTTTCGAGAAACATATATAATGAAATATGTTCACAAATCTAGAGACCGCTGAAACAGATCAAACTATTAATGCATAAGATAAAATAGTAGTTGAAGAAAATGCATTAGACTTTTAAGCCAAGCATGCCAAGATATTGAAAGAGTGTACGGAGTGTATTTACGACGTTTCCCCACATCTTTTGGTATTTACGACGTTTCCCCACATCTTTTGGTATTTACGACTTTGCCCAACATCGTTTAATGTTAAACGAATTTTACTCACATATTTTTTATTTACGATTTCCTCCTCCACGTTTAGTATTTATGGATCTTTTGGTGTGCATGACTTTTCCCCACACATCTTTTAGTTTTAATGGAAATTCCCCCACATCTTTAGGTACTCACGAACTTTTCGTATTTACAAAATTGCTTGCTTCGTTTGGTTGGAACTTGGAAGGAAGAGTATAAAAGAACATGAGAGGAAGATGATTATTTTTCAATTTTCAAAAATATATAGAGATTTTATCCATAGATAAACAACATGCACAACCAAAATAAGAACATGAGGAAATGAATATTATGAATTTTTCTGTATCTCCTATATTATCAATGTTGGTCACGAAAAAATGGTATGTTCTTTTCTTTACCGGTTCTTGTTTACTTACCCTTCTCATCATCTCTGTAAATCAAAGGTTCCGAGATTCTAACATCATCACTACTAGAAGAAGCAATCTCACTCCCAGATACTACTGTTGCTTTTTGTTCTCTATAACATGCCCAAGTAACCATATAAAGCCCGCAAATGATGAGGATTCCTCCCACAACGCTGCGCAGAGAAACGAAACGTCAACATTTTTTTGTATGTTGCAACACAAGATAGAAAGGTTTCTATGTGTGTGGATGGATCAAAGATGCAAACCTTCCAAGATAGATCGGGCTGCCGAGGAAAATTGTCGATAAAAAGGCAGATGTTGCAGGCTGAAGAGGATTGTATAGAGAAACCAAAGCAGCTCCAAGAATTTTATTGGACCATGTCAAGAGTCCATAATTTAGAGCTGATGCAAACACTCCCTGAGGAACAAAAAGAGAATAGAAAAAAAACACAAACTAGTTAGATGTCCAAGCTCTAATCTTTTGTACCAAAACATGTTACATCTCTCAGTTTGTGAAAACTTACTGCGAATATAACAGCAAAGAACTCAGACTGTGTCAAGCTCCAATCAGTAGGCTCTTTAACAAACACGACAGCTGTTGTGATCATTATCGATGTACCGAAGAAGTAAGAATACGCGGCAACCGAAAGGTAGGCAGGATACTTCTTCAAAACCGGTGCTTGCACGGCGAGGAAAGCAGCCATACACATACAGTTCCCAATCAAGCAAAAAACTCCAATGTGCCATAGATCTAACCCAAGACCAAGAAGACTAGAGACAAACCACCCATTAGGCTCCAGTTGATTTCTATCAAACACTAGGCTACTTACTGAGCTTGCTGCATCTTCACCTCCAAACAAGGCTGGACCACGGAACAAAGCCATCACTACTGCACCCGAAACACAAACGAGAGTACCTCCAACTTTCGTTTGGCCCTCGATTTTAAACAAGTTTACTTTTTCTGTACTGCATACAATAGAAGAAGACCATCAGAAAAGTTTCCATAGTCCAAACTTCACATTTTACAGTAATGTTGAGGAAAGACAGTCAATACTCACCCCATCAAGACAGCTAAGAGGAATGTAAAGACTGGGATTGATGGTTGTATAGCAGCAGCATAAGTTGGATTCGTGTACGCTAAACCCATAAGAAATAGTAATTGGTTCCCAAATATCCTATCAAGATTCAGAGATTCAAATGGTATAAAGATCCTTCCAATCAACTAACATGATAATAAAAGATAACACGAGAACTGAACTGAGTACTTACCCTGCTAAACCAAGAAAGAAGAGTGAAAAGAGAACGCTTCTATTCATAGGAGGTCTGATCCTTCTACAAGAATAAAACAAGAACAAATGCTTACTAATTTTAGTCTTCAAAACAGAATCTGATATTCTTTTTCACTTTCCTAAACCAAATCTTTACTAACAAAGGAAAGAAATAAAGAAAACAGAACACTGTAGTGTAGATAAAAGTAAACACAAGAGTATAATCAGATTGAACAAAGATGATAGAGTTATCATTAAACAGATAGATGAAAAACAAAAACAAAATCCCTAATTCCAATTCCAGAAAGATCAAGTTTTTATTAGGATATGTTGATTTTGCTATAATAAACCCATCAAATCGAAACCAGAAATTGCATTGACCAAAAAAAAAAAAAAAAAACTTTTTCAGAATTTAAGGAAAAGAAAAAAAGGAGAGACCTTTCACGGAAAAAAGCGAGAGGGGCGAGAATGGAGAGAGCAAGAAGATCGCGAAAGACACAAAAGACGAGCTGATTCACACCAACGTTAAGTGCTACTTTCGTAACCACATGGTAACCTCCGTTTATCACCTGAACCAACGTCATCGCAGAGTGTGCCATTCGTGTTTCTCTCTCCGTCGCATCGCCGCCGTTTACCATCGCCGGAACTGCCATATTTATTCTCTCTCTCTCTATGTCTAAGAAGATAACAAAACACACCACCCTGTCCTGTATCCACTTGTAGTTGTAGTAGACCAGGTAATTTAAGATCCTTTGATTTGCTTCTCCTCCTAGTTTCAAGTTGTGGTCCTTCCCTTACATTATCCAAGTCGTTTTAGTTTCTTCTTCTTCTATTTGGTCTTTAAAAATAATAATAAAATATATTTAAAAAATAGTTAAAAGACAAACCAAACAAAAATGTATGTTTTTTTTTTCTATTTTTCTGTTATCACATTTCTTATCAGATTATATTTACATTTGATTTAAGTTTGAAACCAAGCTTTTATAGTATAATATACTAAGATAGGTTGCCGTCAAAAATAAAATAAAAAAAATATGAAGGCTTAGTGGATCAAACGTGTCGTTATTTAAATTAATCACGTTTTATTAACAACTATTAGTGACGTTGACTTTGATGTTGAGAAGTAGGAGGATTATGGGCTTCAGTTATTACTGTTATAAAGCCGTTTTTGGTTACAAGGCCCATTAATCAAAATTATTCGGCCCCAATCTCACGCCACCGGTTCCAAATCTCCCAATCCTCTCGTCTCTCGTCCTCTCCTCTCTCTATCCCTTCCCTGGCCGCATAAACACAACAACCATCGTCGCCGGAGCTCCGATCTTCACCGACTTAACATTATGTCTGGTTCCGATGAAGAAGACGAGTGTTTCGCTCGATTCCTCGAATCAGAAGTCTCGTCGGTAAATTGTTTTATTTGTTTATTCATTTTTTCTCCAATTTCATCCAGGGTTTTGTAATTTTCTCCCATTTGAAATTTCTGATTTTTTCATTGAATCTGAAACCTATGACTTTAAAATTCCTTGATCTGTAATTTAGATTGTAAATTAGATGTTTTTATTCCGTGTAATTCATACTTGACTTATGTTATATATGCATATTCATATAAGATTTTATAGCTCTTGTTCAACGTTTTATTTGATGCTTTGGGTTTTTGTTATAGGTAGAGGAAACGAAGAATCCGGAAGAACCTGAAGCAAAACGGCAACGTATTGAGAAACACGAAGAAACAACAAGCTCTGTAGAGAAGAAAAAGGATGAAGATCATCAAATGGAATATGGTAACAAAGATAGAACTGGTTCAAAGAGAATAGAGAGTGGTGTTCTCAGCAGTGTTCCTACTGAACTCTTTCGTCATATCCTCAAGTTCTTATCCTCTGAGGTATATTTTTCATTGTTCGCTTCTTAAGCTACAGATTAGTGATTTAGCATCTTAAAGTTTGCTTCTTTTTTAAAAAATCTTAAATTGTTTGAATTTGATTTACAGGATCTTGTATCATGCTCATTGGTGTGTAGATTTCTCAATTTCGTTGCCTCTGATGAATCCTTATGGCGTCGCCTGTAAGTAGTCTCCTCTCATATTTCCTTTTGTAGTTCGATAATCTTGCTTTCAAAAATCAATATTTTGTACTTACACTGATTTTGGTACCCTTTTGGTTGATTTTGTTTTTCAGATACTGTATCCGGTGGGGACTAACTCCTCCAACTAGAAAGTTACGGGAGTGTGCTTGGAAGAAGCTTTATATTGATGTGAGTTTTCTGAATTGGTTATTACATTGTTGAATAGTATATATAACATTGTTACTTTGAGTTGCTATTAGAGGTCAAGTTTCATATATTGAAAAATGTTTCCTTTCTCTTTGTTGAATTTTAGCGTGACGAGCAGGACATGATTGAACTTGTCAGAACCTGTCCGTCAGATTTTAAAGAGTATTACATTCAAATGCAAGCAGCAAAGAGAAGCCAAGCTCCTCTTCCATCTGAGGTAACTATTTTGGATAAGTATTTGTTTAAGTTTTGGCATGAATCGTCGTCAGTTAGACTAATTTTCTAATGTTCTTGTTTGCAACGTTTAGATGGCGGATGACCGAATAATTCTTGACAAAACTGTACTTGAACAAGTATCTATATGGAAGAAAAGCAAAGGACTTGCCGATAAGGTTGTCACTGGCCATATTTGTTTGGGAACCAAATGTTCATACCATCAGATTGAAGATGTGTTCATATGCAAAGAGACAGGACATGTTCATGGTATGAAAGGAAATGCTGTTTTATGTAACTTTGTTGCTTGTGTTTTTTTTTCTTTTTATCCGAATCTTACATAATTTTTATGGTCTTTTAAACAGTATGCGATGACAACTGCAAGGAAGTAATATTGAGTCCAGAGGGTGACCTCATGGTGTGTACTATCTCAGGACTTTGTTCTGATACTTTGCTTGTACAAACTGATCCAGACCCAGATGGGTGTGATGAGGAAGAAGCTGAACTAGAACTTGAAGTATTCACAGATAAAAGCCGATTGGGTACATATCTATCTCTCTCGCCACCCTTTCCATTTATTCTTTTTTATTACAAACATATAAGTAAACAGTTTGCGTCTTTTTTCCATCGCAGCACGAGCTTTTGAACTTGGCTACAACTGCGAGGATGAACAGGAATTGGAACGTACCCTGAGGTTCTGCTGAGCAAAGACTCAGCCTTTTGTTCACTTTCAGAAGGCCTACGCACTCTCTCTCTCGAAGGTCTTTTCTCTCTCTCTCTCTCACCTGATTCTGCCTGTCTTCTCTGGACTTAAACGAATCAGAAGTAGCTCTTGTTTTAATAGTTGTTAGCTTTTTGTAACTTACATTATACATATCATTGTCTGTGATGTACTCTATTGTCCTTAAAAAGTGTTGCATCTAGTAATTAAGTGTTTGATTATTAGTAATCTGCTACCTGATATTGGTCTGCTCTTCAACTCTTATAGATATCATTACTGTTTTTGTTGAGTTAATCTATGCAATTTGATGATTAGTTGAAGAACCATACATCAATTATCACCACTGATGTGTTGTTAAATGGAAAAATGAACTGAAAATATTTGACTCCATAGTAAGGTATGAATTGATTTAGAAAATTTGCGTTTGTTAGTTACATAAAAATGCTTATTTCTATGATATTTGGTCTTTTATGATAAGATATATATACAGGAACGCCTAAAAACTAAACACCAATTTTATGTAACATTGCTTATTTTTTAAAAAGGAGAAATTATTTATATGAGGGCATAAATTTGGGTGGATTTTGAGTAGATTCGATTCTTTTGGCATTTATCCAAAAAGTGCACATTTTCTCCCATACGTAATGTAGAATCACGCGTCCATTGCGCGTTCTCGCAACGCTAAATATTGTACGTTACGAAAATATTATTTTCATCTTTCTCTCTTTTAACCCCCATAGTTGTTATATTTCATAAACACCCCCACAAGAAGTTAATAACCGTTCCAAATTGAGAAAAGAAAGTAACAAGTCTTTCAAGAAAAAAGAACATTGGAAGTTTGGAATTGTTACAAACTTAAATGTATCGTTTCTTCTTGTTCAAAAACTTGGACATAATCTCTATTTATGAAAACTGGCGTTTACAAATTGTGATTTATCTGAAAATACGAGGACTAAAGATGAAAATATACCTTGTTTGGAATTCGTGCCGCGTAAGGAAACATGTATAAGTAATCTCCGCCAGTCTCTTTGTATCCCTTCAAATTTCGTTTCGACATCTTTCGTCTCGGGGTAAGAAAAGCTCTCATCTCTTTTTCTTTTATATCTTTACGATTATTGAGTTTTACTGTTTCTGCGATCATCATCAATCAAAAAGGTTCGATTTTTTCCCTGATCTGTGTTCTATAAACTTGTCTTCTCTCTTTGGCTCGATCGTAATTATTGAAAATAATTGCATATTGTTGCTGGAAACCTAAAAGTTTTGATTTTTACTTGATTGGGTTCGTATATGTATGAATGTGACGACTTACAATTTACGAATTGAGGGTTTTGTTTAGATAATTGGGTTTTTGTTTGTTCATCTTCGTTTATTTAGCAGCCTTGTTCTGTAATTGAATACGCTGGTTGAGCTCATCATACTCTTCCGTGTCTGTTTGATCTACCTAAAGCTAGAAGTTATTGCTTTGGTTTGTGCAATTTGTTTGGGATTTACACTGATCTCTGACCTAATTAATGATTAAATGACATTGCTGGTTTATCTCATTTCTTGAGTCTTGGTGTGTTTGTTTTGTTGGATCCCCTGAATAAAGCTTTAACTTGTGTAATTTTATTGTGATTAGTTATATTGTTCGTTTCATCTCTAATCAATGAGTAATTACATTTCTGGTTTATCACTACTTTAACTCTTGTTTGTCTGCTCAATTCCCTGATGAAAGTTTTGTTGCCTGACCTAATCAAGGATTCTTTATATACCATGCGGGTTTATCTCATTACTTGGATTTGGTTTTTTCTGTGTGATTCGCTGATGAGAGCTTGAAGTTGATTGGTTCGTCCAATTTGATTGGGATTTACATTGATCCTTTTTACCTAAATTAATGTTTTTTCTTATGTCTTGTGTAGGTTTTATAGTTGATTGAGAAAAACATGGGAGGTGACGACGACAGAGGCTTTCATGGGTATCCTCCCGCTGGATACCCGCCGGGTCCTGGGGCTTATCCACCTGCTGGATACCCACAACAAGGCTGCCCTCCACCACCTGGTGCTTACCCACCTGCAGGTTATCCTCCTCCGGGTGCATACCCACCTGCGCCTGGTTGTTATCCTCCAGCACCTGGTGGTTATCCTCCAGCCTCTGGTTATGGAGGTTATCCTCCTGCACCTGGTCATGGTGGTTACCCTCCTGCTGGCTATCCTTCTCATCACTCTGGTACACCCTCTTTTTCTCGTGCAGTTTAGCAGTATCATTAATGTCACCTTTACGAAAAAGGTTTCAATTTCTTGTTGTGAAAAAAAAGTAAAAACATATAATTTTGTCTACATGTTGCTAAATCAGTATCATATATGTGGTAGACTAGATGTCACTTTAGGAAGAAACTGAATATGTGTCTCTATGTTCCGTCATTTAGTATCATAATTGGTGTTAGAAAAGGTCACTTTAGAAACAAGTTGAAACAAAGGATCGGCTGAAATTAAAAACCAAAACTTAATCTTGTATTTATAACGGGAATCCATAGTCATTGATTGTTATAGTTGCAAGAGTTTGTATTCCAGTTGCCGAAACACAGTTGATGACTTCTCTAATTTCTATCGTAGATTTATGATATATTGGTTACATTATTTGTCTTGAGGATTGAACTTTTAAAAATTGTTCTTCTATAGCACAATTCAATTCAAGTTTTGATAATTTGTTATGTACCACTAACTCCTTTTCATACCAGTTTGAATATCATAATTAAAGACAACATGGCAGATTCTACATACACTATATATTGTTTTCCCCTTTTGTTTCTTTCTTCATGCAATTCCCTTTACTTCTTTCAGGTCACGCAGGAGGAATTGGGGGTATGATTGCAGGTGCTGCTGCGGCCTATGGAGCTCACCACATAGCTCATAGCTCTCATGGCCCTTATGGACATGCTGCATATGGTCACGGCTTTGGCCATGGTCATGGCTATGGTTATGGTCACGGAAAGTTCAAGCATGGGAAGCACGGAAGGTTCAAGCATGGAAAGCATGGAATGTTTGGAGGAGGCAAGTTCAAGAAGTGGAAGTGATCTAACTAAAAACCTTTTGTGAATCTCTCTGGACTGACCAATGTTTCAAAATAAGCCCTAAACATTATGTAAGGTGACTTTCGTCAGTTTGAGTTCAAATAATTGAAACTTAATTAGTATCAAATCTTATTGTGTATTATGAAGCTATCTATGGCGTCATAACGACAGATTCTTGTTTCGGTTTTGAGAATTCTATATATTGTTACTTTGTGTACTGATTTTCACTTCGCTTAGCTTGCTTATAGAAGTTGTGATTATGATCAGTTGGTAATTCATATGAGATTCTATAAAAGTGGATGGAGTAATTATGTACTCCCTCCGTTTCAGTTTCATAATATAAGATGTTTAGAGAAGAATTTTTGTTTCATAATATAGGATGTTTTCAATTTTCTATGTAACTTTTAGATTAATTTTATATTTTATATTATGCAGTATTGTTTATGATTGGCTAAACTTTTAAAAAGTAATTATTTCTTAATATGCGTGTTTTGTCTAAAACATCTTATATTTTGAAACGGAGGGAGTATATTTTTAAAAAAATTTTAAGAAATGTGTTAAAATGATATCTTTATAAAATGGATGAAGTAAATAATAAAACAACACAATAGTCAAAAATCAAATTAGTGAAATGATTTTCTGAGTAAACCAAAATTTATATTATACGTGAAAATGGGTTAATCGTTAAGTAAGTGCTTAATCTTCACTATCTCCAAGTGCAGAGAGGCAAAAAAGACTTGTGTTTTAATTCATTGGAATTTCTTATTCTTATGTTATTAGGCTTGGGGATTCATCTTTCACCATGTAGACATTATTAGTCAAAATATTTTCGAACAATGTTTTTAAAATAAAGACTTATTTCTATATAGATTCTTGGATTTTTCCAACGTTGAAGAAAAAAACAGTAGAAAACAAACTTACCCAAAACAAAAAAGTGGCTTTCGTGAAAGTTAAGCGGTAAAGCATGAATATTGTTGCGTTTAAAAACTTGGACTTGAAGTGTTTGTTTTACTTTAATGCATAATTAATTAATGTGATCAATTTGTCTTCTTTCATCAATGAGCTGGCTTTTGTTATTTTGATTCGTCCTTTCGTTGTACGTATGACCTACTTTTTGCATTATCATATTTTAAACCTAGAAACCAGATATCTTCCATTTTTGTTTTGTAATTAATTATATTTTTTGTTTATAAAGTCAAAACAAGAATCACAATCATCAAAGATATCAAGATGTGGAGTTCTACACTACACATATACTAATCAGTTGACAACAACAAAATAATAATCTTTATCTTTTTGTCAATTACATGATTTTTTGAAACTTTGTCAACAAGTGTTATATGAAATTTTTTATAGAAATAATACAAGAAAAAAATAGTTATCTTCTGGTCGAGATTACAAAAGATAAATGTTTTTAAAACTTTGATTTTAATATAATATTTCTCTGTTTTTGAAAATAAGTGTTTGATTTGTTATGATAATTCTTTCAATAGAGAAGCTCATGCAATTGCTAAGCTATCACTTTAAAACTCTCTATCTTTTTTTTTTTTTTTTTTTTGTCAACCATTGGACCACAACTGGCCGGCCCATTAGCCAAATTCCTACATTCGTAGGAACCAGGACTCGATCCCGGGTGTGATGGTGCCTTCTACAAATGGACTTACCTCCTGCCACTGCACTAAGGTCACTTCACTCAAAACTCTCTATCTATCGGTTCAGATTTAATTATGTGCGTATTTTATCTCCAAAAAAAAAAAAAAAAAAAATTCGATGTGGAAGTTCGACAATTTTGTTAACTATTTTAGTATTGTTTTTGGTCTTTAGTAGTGAAAATATAATTTTTTGCTTGTATTGGTAAAATAGAATTGAAAACTGATTTCACAAAATTATATTTTTTAAATTATTCTAACTCAAATATATTTAGTTTTTTACATGAATTTTTTAACAAAAAATGAGTATATTTTAACCATATATAGATATAGTGAACTTGATATTTAAAAATTTTACTCACCGCATTAATAAACATAATGCATAACCTAAACTTATATTTTGAAAAATAACAGTTTAAGTTTTGACAGTGAACGACTAAAAATATTTTTAACAGTTTTACGTTTTTACACCTATTGGATTCTGTAAATCTATTTGATGTCACATATTATATTACTTATATCCGTCTATCCAATTGAATGAAATTTAGACTGTAGAAAAAACATTAAAAAGATGAGCGGTGGGCATACTGAACAATGCCATTAATTTAAGAGGATAAGATTAGTAGTTGGAAGTTCATTTAAACTAAAATTAGCTTTGATCTTTCAATCAATCACTAAATAAATAAATAAAACTTAATCGTGTTATAAAATATGAAATCAGCCAATCACATGTGTTCCGCCTGAGCTGGATATCTACTTATACCCGATTAGCCGCGTCAGCATTCACTATTCAAATACTATCTTTTTTTATGTTTCATGAGGATATCTAATTAATCATCAACTATATTTATATGGAATTTTAATTATTAAGTTAAATCATGGCTCTAAATACGCCATTTGTATAAAATATGAACCTCAAGTATATATATCAAGGTGTTAATCCCGAGCTGGATCAAATGATCGAACAAGATGATTAATTAATTCCTCTATGTGCAATGTGCATAAGCTTCTTTTAGAAATTTAAGTAACTTTTTATCATCAACACACATATACTATACATATAAAAGAATATTAGTACTAATTTTATATGTAAAATCGTATTATACTAAAATATCAGTAATATGAACAGTTAAATTATAAACTCCGATCAAATATATGTTTATACAATTATTCACAGATAAAATTAAGGAGAAATTGGCAGAAGTAACCAGCAAAAAAACTTTAATTAATTCACTAACCATTCTAACCATTAACATATGATATTCTTTATATTTTCTATAATAATGACAGTTTTGCCCATATGACATTATGTACAGCTAAACACACACACTCTCTCATGTTCATCCCCTACTCTAGTTCTTCCTTTCTTCATTTTTCTCATTTATTTGTTTATTTCTTATTTATTCATTTATATTACAATACAATCTAGAGAAATTCTCATAAATCTATTAACACAAATTATTTGGATTTCACAATCTTACTTAAAATAAACCTTTTCTTTCCTGTTTTATTTGATTTTTTTATTAAACAACTTTAACTCAATATGTAACTAAAATAATGTCATTATTTAATCTACTATTATATATAGAATACAATCATATTCTTTTACATTTTCTTAAAATATATATATATATATATATATATATATATATATATATATTCTAATTTAATTTCCATGTAACCTAATTTTAGTATGCGCTTAATTTGATAGTTTGGGTTCTCTATGTTGTATCCCTTAGGGTATAGTGTAATTTATTCGGAAATTGTTAAACTCAGAAATTTATTTTAGTTAAAACGTTTCACTCTATATATAGTTTGGGTTCTTTATGTTGTATCCCTTAGGGTATAGTGTAATTATTCGGAAATTGTTAAACTCGGAAATTTATTTTAGTTAAAAATATATATTCTATTAATTTAATTTTGATGTAACCTAATTTTAGTATGTGCTTAATTCGATTGTTTGGGTTCTCTATGTTATATTCCTTAGGGTATAGTGTAATTTATTCAAAAATTGTTAAACTCGGCATGTTAAATTTCATATGTTGTATATTTTTTAGGAAACGGCTTGTTTCATAATTTTTTATTTTGTTTCATACCATCATTACTGGCCAATGGTTATTCACTTAATTTTCTGATATATATTTCTGATGTTATATATTTTTGTTTCATGCGTTTAACTCGGTTACTTGGGTTGACTATGTTGTATCCCTTAAGGTATATTTTTTTTTGTTGGGAATTTACTTTGATTGTTTGGGTTCAATATGTTATATATTTAAAGGATATAACTTTTTTTTAGTATAATCACCAACAAATGATACCACCATTACCACTATCATCAATTTATTTTAGTTAAAACGTTTTACTCTATACTATTTAGTTTTGTTCTATACTATTTCACTTAAGTGTTGTAAACAAACACTATTCATCACTTAAAGTTTTCAACCTCCAATTTTAAAAATTCAAGTTATGTCGAATGTAGAAAAAAAATTCTATTTTTCTAAGACAAATTTCAAAATTTTAATTAATTTTGTTGAAAATATATTTCACATTAAAATATATTGGGGTAAAAACTATTTTCTCCACATAAATAAAAGAATAAATAAATAAAAAATCTGAACTTGTATTCCAACAACTTTGTTTGGTTGAGTGTGTCATTCACGTTACCCCTTTATTGTCTTTTTACACTACTCAATAGTTATTTACTTAATTTTTTTTATTAGTGTGCTATATTCTTAGGTTGTATTTTTGGTTTGGTCATCTGGCAAATTCACCCATTACTTAATTTACATCTTATTTATGTATCATCAAAAATCACCATTCTCATGATGAATAAAAATAATATAAAATGATAATAACCATTCTCATGATTATTTACTTTTGTTAGTTTTTTAGAAATTAATATATAATCTAGATAGATTTTTTTTTTGGGGTTTTCCTCATATTAATTCTAGATAGTTTATACATGAATAGAAATACCCTTTTGATAAAAAGAAGAAAAAAAATGAATATCATCTCGAAATAGCAAAATATAATATAGGGCAATTTACTTATTCATCCTTTATCTTATCTAAAGTATGCGTCCCAATGCAATTTGTTGATTAAAAAATAAAACTCGACAGCAACCAGACATTGACTAAAAATAGCATATGAGCATAATATAACTTTTTATTTTCTTGACAAATAAAAGACTAAATATAATACTGTAATAAATAAGATGTGACAACTGGCATCTTATGAGCCACGACTACTGAGGAAAGGAAGTCCCTGGTTTCGATCAAAACCGCTTTGACAAGCCCACTGTTCTGTCTTTTTTGACACATTTGTTTTTTTTTTTTTTTCCATATCCTTACGTTTACTTCAATTTAATGAACAATTAATTAAACTAACAATCTATCCCAGTCGTATTTTTTATTTGGTCATTTCTGTTTTTGTTCGTTCTTTTCTTTTGTCGTTTGGATATTTCTATTTTTGTTGATTGTTGTGTATTAATTTTATTTGTCCAGATTTTTTAATAAATAATTTTAACATATTGTCAAGATTTTTTTGTTTATTAGTTAGGTCGAACGTCATTATCTCTCTTTATTTATTTATTTGTTGACTTCTTACTCCTTTTGCTGTGAAAAATATCTTCAAGTTACTTTTTAATATACTACTTTTATGATTTATAAAAATATTTATCAGGATAATATTTTTACACAGTCTTTTTACAATACAATTTTTATTGGTATACACTTTTATGAGATTCTTAACTTTGTAATTATATAGGTTTATAAAATTAAGATAGTTTCTATATATTTTCACAAAATTTCTACCATTGTATTTAATTTTATAAAGAGTTGAACGAAAATAGTAAAATTTTGAATTTTCTTTCCTAATTAAATATTGATTTAAAATATAGAAAATGATGGATTTGGTCACTAGTTAATTTGGCTTGTTTAATTTATTAGCAAAGTAGCAAATCAATTATATATATAAGATTCGAATGATCTCGAGCAAATGTTTGTTTCTCTATCTCGTACTCACTTTTTTTACTTAAATTTGCAGAAAATAATAACTTTTTTTTTTTAAATGGTATTCAATTTTATAAATAAATGTCCAATGGGCTATTTCCGGATTAAGCCTATTACAATCCACTAAGGGCTTAAACCACTTACATCAAACCAAGTAAAAAATCGTGAATCAAAATTGACCCGGGTTTAAAACACGAACCGGAATCAAACCGGCTATTGTTAATCCTAATTCTGCAACTGTAGAACACAGTTAAAGCCGCCGCTCAAACTTTTGCGGATGCTCGTCGGAACAGGTCCTTCGACGAACCTGGACGACGCGAGTCAAACGGAGATGGTGATCCAAGATCCGTTGCCATCCCGCCACCGTAGAGCAGCTTCAAGGAGGAAGAAAAGAGCCGAGCTTTCATTGTCGAAGAGATACAGGCTCACATGTGAGAAGAGAAAGGCGGTAGGGAGTAGATCTGAAACCTTTGACGGTGGCTTAGCTCCTCCTTGCCGTAGACGACCTCCCCTATCGAACAACAACCCTGAGAAACCTCCAGAATCTCCGAGTTTCAGATCTAACCACCTCCTCTCTCGATCCTTGCCGTGGATCTCCCTTTTCTGCTCCTCATCGCACCACCGCCCGCCGATAGAGCTCTTACCGTTGGTGTGTCGAGGAAGCTTCTCCCTTCCCCTGCTCCCTTGATTTCGACCATGAATCTTCACCGGATTGATGCAGCAGTTAACAGATGAAGCGCCATGGGCTCCGGGCTCTCATCGTTGCCGGAATCGACGAAGAACCCCCGACAACGGTACAAAGGATTGTGATCAGAAGAAGAAGATGAAGTTGGGAGAGAAAAAATCACCGCGCGTGGGAACCACTCGCTCGACTTTCTCTCTCGATCGCGAAGAGGCTAGTAGAAAATAATAACTTGCCCGTAAACAATTCCAAAAGTTTCAACTTTCAACTTTCACTTTTGCTTGCCGCTTATTATAAAAAAACAATCTAAAGAGACTTGGAAAAAAAAAAAAATCTAAAGAGTTGACTTTACTTACCAAGCCCAACACTGTGAGGATTCATATCAAAGTTGACCCACATAGCTTTAATGAATTAAAATTGTGACCAACACTTATATTTTTCTATGCATTAATTTTCTGTAAACGATGAAAAATGTATATACAGAGAAATTAATAGATATGATTGGAATCAATTATTTACGTTCCCTTTTTCTTTCTTTATAGTTTATATTCTGGAAACAGTATTAAATAATTAACAACGTCCGTACTTCTTCATACAATACCTTCTGGTACGTGACCCCATTTAAAGTAGATTCCTTTTTTCTTTTGTTTCTTCAGTCTTCGGCGACTAGTACTGCTCGATGATTTGATTCTTAGGGCTTGATTGGAAACTTCCGGTATTAGCATTAAAGTGCATAAGCTGTATGTTCTAATATAATATATTTAGTTGATTGGTATAACAGTACAGTATTAGATATTATATTTATATTTAATATATGATATTAATTAAAAATATAATTTAAATATATTTTATTAAAAAATTAATTATCACTCATTGCTATATAATTTTTTTAAATATATTTTACATTTAATAAATTTTATAATTGTTATATATATAAATGTGTAATTCAATAATTTTTAATTATATATATTTTATAATGTTACACATTAATTACAAATAACTAATATATATTATAATTTTTTTATAAAAGTTTATATCTATATTTAAATTTTTAATTTCAATAACTTTTTAAAATATATATAATATAACACATTAAACTAAAATAAAACAATAATATATATTATTAACATTATATCCACAATAATATTTTAATGTATTAAATAAATTAGTATATTATTTAAAATAGTAATATTAAGTAGTTTCTCATATATATTATCATATAAAAATAAATTTATCTTTTATAAAATCTTAATTTTCTATTTTTACAAAATAAATAAATTATTTAAAAATATTTAAATATATATTAATATTTTAGAGTTAAATGCTTAGGAAATGCTTCAAATGGGAGCATATAGGAAGAGAACATATGAGAGCATCTGGAGCTTCTAATAAATGTTCCCTTTTATGTTCTCCTAATAAATGTTGATTGGATGATAAAATTAGAAAAGCTTTTCCAAATGCTCTTTCAATCAAGGCCTTAAACAAATAACCCTATTTCATGTAAAATATTACACAAAATACCACTGTATTTTAATACAAAATATAATAACAGAATTTTAATATTAATTTGTTGTAACCTGAAAATGATTATCCAAAAAATAGTAATTATTAATTTATTAGATTACAAGAAATCATTAATAAAATAATTTCGAAATTATTTAATAAAATAATAATAAAATTATCTCGAAATTATGTAATAAAATAATTAAACAGATTCTATTTATTGTTTCAGAAATCTTAGAAAACAATAACAAACTATTTAGAAAATTATAAAACTTAAATTTATTTATAAAACTAAGATTAAATATTTACATATCTAAATCATTTAATAATAACAAATATATATTAAAATTAGGATACAACATTGTTTATATTTTTAAAATATATCTATATACTTATTTAAGCTATGTTGTTAAAAATTTAACCAGTTCTGATGTGACATATTACGAAAATGCTATTATATTTTAATTATTCTAATAACTAACAAAATAAAAGTTTAGATTTGTTTACAAAATAATAAAACTCTATTTATTGTTTCATAAATCTTAGGAAATAATAACAAACTATTTAATTGTCTAAAACTTAATTGTTTATACACAATATTCACTCTGTAAACAATACTAAGTGTATAATATTGATAATATACATAACCTAATTGTAATTTTCACCTATAAAATTAATATACAACATGTTATACCAATAACTTCAATTTGTAAATTTGGTATATTAAGATCTTTAAACACGATCACATCAATTTGTAATAACAAATCACAGGTCAATACATGTTTTGTTGGATTTCTTTGGCTTTACCGAATGTATAATTAACGAATTTGATATTGCACCAAACCAAAATAGTAGTACCAACTACGGGTCAAAATCAGAGTATGACCTTAAGTAAATTAAATATATGATTTTATAAAATATATAGAATTAATAAATTTTCTACTATATTTTGTAACAAACAAATCCAAATTTACATAAATATTTCTTCATGTTGGTAACATTATTCTACAGAATATTAACGTGTATTTATGAGTCGGGTAATAAAACGGGTAATGAGACGGGTAACAAGACGCTCAAAAAATAAATTAATATCTGATACTCGATCATTATTCATGGATAATATAATTATTATACCTTTCACTCGACCTAAAGCTACGAGTACCTTTTTTCGGGACGGATACAAACCGAAAAACAGGTCCAATATGGGTATCGGTAGTAGTTTCCATGCCTACCTATTAGTATTTTAATATGAATCAAAATTCTCCATATAGTACTATATCATATAACATATAAATGAATGATACAACATAAATATAATATTAACAAATAACAAAATAAAAAAAATTCTCCGCGCTACCAACGCAAATTATATATATATAGTACCCAAAGTATGTTATTATCTATTATATATATATATATATAGATATCTATTTTTAGATATTTTTAGTAAAGTTTAAACAAATAATAGTGGATATTACAATATCTACATCTTAATCTTTGACAAAAACTACTATGACTAGGATGCTATGTATCGAGAGCATTGATTCCGATCCATGCTGTTCCAGATAGACGATCAGGATTTTGATTACCTCCCCATTTTACAAATTTAAAACTGATCTAATAAGTGGTTTAGCTAATTAATTTTAAAGGTTTTTTTGGTTTTACTAATTTTAAAGGTTTGTTTATCTAATTTCATTGCCTTTGAAAGGTATCGTAATGAGTCAAATGACGTATACCTCCAGCTATCTAGTTGTTTTTCTCTGCCGTTGCCCGTGAGGGCATAGTAGAGGATCTTTGAATCTACTACACAAAACGTTACTCTAGTGTAGCCAACCTTCTTACTAGCTAGCCATACATCCACTCCTTAAGCTCTAGTGGACTTGAAGTTACATCAATATGAATTTAGTTCAAAATACTGGCCATTCTTTTGTTTTTTTTTTTGGGTACTTTTTGGAGTGGTCATTCTATTTTTTTCCCTTCTTTTTGATGCAAATGTATTTTGATACTTACTAGGTATACAAATATACAAAAAATGATGACTCCGACCATTTTAAGAATAGTTTAGGCTCCAAATAAAGTGAAACGTGAATAATAAAAGATCATCATGACTATTTTGTTTTGGATAATTCATACATTAATTAATTTGTTATGTTTTTTGTGTTTTTACGTTTAAAAGATAATTTGATATAGTCACAAATTTGTAAAATTTAATTTTTTTGCTTAGAAATTTGATTTTTTTTAAACATCATATATTGTTAAACAAAAAAAAATTCTACAGCATCTTAAATAAATAAAATTAGAATTTATAAACGTTCAAATTATACATGGAAGCAAAAATTTTGAGATATATATAATGTGTGTATAATCATGGTTTACTCATAAACCGAAAGGGCCCACGAACCTAAATAGTAAGCATGAACTGGTAAAGAAGAGATATTAACATAATTATTTAACTATTCTTTTGGATAATTATTAACAATTGTATTGTTGAACGAAATAAGAAAAAGAATAATAACAATATCTTATTACAGTTACAACTTGCAGGTTTGGTACAGAAAATCTAACTCATCATTGTCACATCGATCATATATTTTATATTATTTTCTACTTTATATGACTGTAACTCGATACCGTGTGGGGGCAAAATTCAGAAAACAAACAAGATAATAACTTTTTAATGTCTTTATTAGAGGAACCAACATAGGAAATTAGTATTTAGATTTGTCTAATTCCCCTCAACTTGTTGTTCGTAACATTTAATATTATTATTTACTTGATATTTCTTTTTTTTCATAGTGAAACTTGTTTTCAGTGAATAAAGTTTCTCACAAAAGGAGAAAATATTCAAAAGACTGATGTTGACTGAAGGGAAAACCACGACCACAAGTTCTATAATGATAATATGCGGATTAGTGATTGACTCATGTTACTGACATATAGCTGCATGAATTTTTTTTTTTGGGTTTAACTACAACTGCATGAACTAAAAAGGGTAAAATACTAATATATAATTATATACCATTTTTTCATTTCTGTAAAAACATCTATGAAAATTTGTTAAGAGAAATTGAAATCAAATTTTGAGTTTCATTATATATTATAAAGAAAGATGATTAAAGTTTAGCAAGCAAATAGAACAAGTATCCACTTCTTGAATTTTTATTCGTACTACTTTCAAAATATCCAGAAATATAATAGTTAATTGTCATCAATCTTTTTTTTATCCTTGGTCGGTTTCTCTATGTATATAAACAAACAATAGATTGACAAAAAAAAAATGATTCCGTTAGATGAAAGAAAACAGATATTAAAGTCTTTTTTATAATACATTATTTAAATTAAACTAAAATTTACTCTCTTTGTATGAAATGATTCAGTTTTAAGTTTCCGTCAACACAATTTGAAGATAAAACTCTGAACATGTACCAAGTCTGTTAGCTAGTTAAAATTGTTTATAACTTCCAAACTAGTTAAAAACAAATAAACCATTACAATTATATGTATAACATCTTTCTCAAAAAAAAAAAGTTATATGTATACCATCTATATGTAATTTAATTGAGTATATTATTCACCTGTATATCATTCTATATGGATGAGAATATGAGATACATCGGATCCGATCGACCCATATGGACTTAGCCGATATAGTTTTGATCTTTTCGATATTTTAAAAATAATTGAAATGGATATTTGTGGGAAAAAGGTCCTCTCAGTTCCAAAATCATGGTAGCATGGGATAATATCCGTTGCTGATGACGTGGATACTGACCTCTTTTGTCGTGTGGTTAATTGACAACAGTACCTGTCCGGTTATATTTGGATACTATATAAGACTTATAAGTATAAACTATAGTAAAAGCAAGTAACTAAACCACTCTCAAATGTTGAGCTCATTTTGTTTTTAACTACCTCTATTACTATAATAAACACATATGCATATTTATATTCTTTGTTTCTTTGACTTATTTATTGTGAAGTACAGACATAACGCCTATGAAGAGAACACACATGTAACCCTTTATCCCAAAAAAAGAAAAAAAAAATAGAACATAAATATCACATGGACAAGCACAAATCATGGGAAAACACTCCTTTTCTATATATGCACACGTACATATGAAAAAAACAGACATGTATGTTTACATAAAGAGATTCAAAGGATTTGATCATGTCCAAAAATGTACAAGAATCGGTTTGGAATACGAAACCCTAAACGGCGTGTCCAATGAGAGTTGTGGACACGTGTAAAATAAAGGACACGTTTTACAATTATCATTCCACGACGTTCGCGATCTGAAACGTTCGCCGGCTACGGTTAGGCGTTAGCCTCCCTAATTGTTGTTTTATTCGGCAATTTTTTTCAAATATAACACACACAAATACATATATGACGTGAAGATGTATTTATATCTGTGATGTATGTAAACGTAAGACAGTTCAGAGACTACGAAGAACAAGAATATTCATGTGTGAAGAATATTTCATTCGAACATTGAACTCGTTTTTTTAAAAATAAAATATTTTTTCCTCATTTTCAAAGATATATGCTAAAATTGTCTTTTATCCAAATGTGGTTAGATTAGATACATAATTTTGTAATTAGGTTATGTATATATGCGTACGGGTTAATTATATATACCAATTAAGCTAGATTGGGTCTAGAACAAGGCAAGAGAAGATTTCCATTGCCAAAACAAAGTAACAAACAAATAAAGAGACAAAATTGGAGTACATTTACAGCACTAACGTGAATTAACACAAAATATATATTGCAAATTATTTAAATAGATAAATTCAGGTTTCCTCATTGGGAAGTATCCCACGTACGTACGTTAGAAAAAAGAAGTAACCCACGTAAATCCAAGTAAAGTAAGCTTCTGTCACGCACGCAAATAAAGGCACGTTCGCATGTTAAGAAAGATAGCGTCGGTCTAAGGTACAACCATCATCTAGCTTGTGACGTTCCTGATTTTTATGAATATTTACAACGTTTCATTCGCATATAAGTTGTGAATATACACGACGTAGTAGTACAGTACACACACTCCAATCTCAAGTGGTCTACTCGATTTGATTTTGTTTTTTTTAATTTGGTAGTAAATTTGGTATTTACTATACAAAAAGAAAACCATTTACAGTAAAATTGGACAAAACAAAACAAAAAGGACCAAAAAAAATCGAAGGAACTGAATAAGAAAAATAAATAAATAACAACGGGCAAAAGTGTCGTGTTCAGGAACCAGCAACAATGGAGGTCATAATAATGAGTCGAGTCTTAATTAGCTAGTTTTTTGTCCTAAAAAGTAATAAAAATACATACTATTATAGTACATAGTTTAGAATGATTCATCACATTATTACTTTAGTTTGATCAGTTTCAATATAGAATTGGTTTATAAAAGAATATTTATTAAAAATAAGGAATATATAATTACTCGTGTTAATAAATAAAATAGTTTTGAATATACATTTTTATGCTTACATCCAGTGTTGAACTTTAACAAGCAAAATAAATAGAAAAAAATCATAAAAGTTCATAAATATTTTGAAAAATACCTAAACATTTTAATATCTTTTTAAACTTATCAATCAGTGCAATTTTTGGATATATAAAACAAAGTAAAATTCACCGGAATATTAATATCAAAAGCCCATATGTTCATTTTTGTTTCTTATTATCTTTGTGTACCTGGTCCTAATACCTTGCGCGACAAATTGTTTTTGCTCAAACATCTGCAACACATTATAGCATTACTTTAATGCAACGCAAATTGTGTTTTGTCGTGAAACAAATTAACAAATAAGCGGTTTATGATAAACAGCATCGCCATTCACATGCTAATACCTTTTGACGAAAACACACTTGTAACACTTACGTCCCGTGATAGAATACTAAATATCCTCCATCATGTTTTTATGTATATTTATATCAAGTATGTATACAACATAAATTAGTACATATATATCTTTCTATTATGGATAAATACAAACGTGTCAGTCAAAAGCTGCTGCAAGATCATGTGTATTTGTCTTAAAGCATGAACTCGTACGTATTGTAATGTACCCTAAACAACTTATATAAATGTTGTGAAATGTATATGTATCAACTAAGTTGGCACTATGAATATTCTCTATACTACGATATACTTGTATATTAATAGCACCAGCATGATTGCACATTTGCACGCCGTGTTTGATAAATAATTTCCATTTGACAATCTTATAATACCATTAAGTATATCTATCTATATCCACAATAATATATAATAAATTTGAAGAGGTCGTACCACGGCATTGCTACGTACAACCGAGCAGCGAAACATGAGATCTTATGCCGCGTAACGATGCAACTTACATACATATTTATTCGACCGCGTATATATGTTTCTTGTTGAAAAACATTAAATTTGGAATCGTTCTATGATTAATTTCCCAACTATATAGTCACTGTTCTACTTTTAAAGTTTATGATTTTTTGTATTTATTATAAGATATGTGGAGATGTGGATTGTTTCTTGAATATGAAAAGTCACATATTCTTATCTCTAAAAGATTATAAGGAGGCCACGAACTTTTTCTGATAAGACAAATGTCATTAAACTATGTGTTGATCGAGTTTGTCGATCTCTGACTGATTTTGACTGTCTCAAATTCAACATTTTTTGGGGTCAAAGTGTATCGTTGTATTTGTATAGTGTTCGTTTGACCTACCTTTTGAGTGAAAAATGTTAATCTTAGTTTTTGCTCCATTATAAATTATATCACATATTGATATTAGTTTTAGATTTAGATAAAATTAAAAATTTCTAATTAAGAGAAAAGGTCCATATCTACACAATTCATGCATATCAGATTGTTGTCCACATTAAATTTACGGTTTATAGTTTGTAAGTTATACGTACTCTTTTTTTGAGGTCAAACTTAGTTATATGTAATCTATGGTGGCATATGACTTTAAATGTTTTAGCTGCAATAGTTGATAAAATTAATACTATGTACTACTACTTATGTATATATGTATTAATTCTACAAGATGTTTGGTGATAGTTAGACTTCTCTAACTTTCAAAATTAATAAGGACGTAGACAAATAAGTATAAAGTCTTTGGTCCTAGATCCCCCAAGAAAGTTTTATGTTTTTATTTTACATGCACAAAGTCAAATGGTATTAATTAGATACAAAACAAAAGTCAATGGATAATTAACATTTATCAATACTTGTTGTGTAATTTAAACCTACTTGTGTGATTTGAAAAACTAAAAGTCAAGTTTCATTTTATATGTAATCTCATTTAAGTTCTAATCACATATAGTGTAGGTTTTGATATTTATTTTTGGTCAACCACATAGGTTTTGTACTTATTTCTTTAACAAAAGAAAAAAACCACATAGGTTTTGATTAATTCGTATTAGCTACTACATAAAATAATACTAGTATATGGCTGTAATGCACGCGAACGTGGGAGAGAAATTATATCTATAAATAATTAAGTAAGTAGCAAGTGGGCTTACCATTAGTGAAATTAATCCTGAAAATTTGGATTGTCTGTCTTTAATTTGTTTTGTTCAGTGACCACACGTGGTTTTTTCCATTACCGTCTGTCGAAGTATATTAGATTCAATTTTTCATTGTGAAAAAGTAAAATTTGTTGTCAGTTGCCAAAAAGGGTAAACTTTGTTAATCAAATGATTTAAGCATATAATTCTACTAGATAGTAGATTAAATATCAGCCAAAAGAAAGAAACATAAGTACTTTAGGTGGTTTATTCAAAAATAATGTTAGCTAAAAAAAATACAAAAATCCAAAATTGTAAGTGTAATATTTTTCTTAAAAAATATTTTCTAAACGCACCTAAAACTATTTAAAAACTTATTATTAAATCGTCCATTATATTTGGTTAACAAACATAAGTATGAGCGTGGCATGGTTAATATGCATAAACAACAACTCCAAAATACTCGGATGCAAAATCATACATGCATTTATCATCAATCATGATTTATTTTTTTATTATATTTTGCCGTTGATATTTGTTAAAAAAAATCTTAAATAAAAATAAACACAAGAGGTCAAGAGGATAACATAGTAGGCAACAAAATTAAAGAACTAATATAATCCATGAAGTGTGTATATAGCCTTTCACTTAACATGGCAAACATTTTAATTTTTTTTTTAAAAACCGCCCATTATACCTCCTTTGTCTCTACTTAAGGGCCAAAATTGCCCCTTTCCTTGACTTAAATTCATAATTAATTAAAGAGCCATAATTTATATTTAACGATGGCTAATTTTGGTCAATATCTCACACGCTCTTTTTTTTTTTTTTTTTTTTTTTTTTTTTTTTTTTTGTTGTTGCATGCTCTTTGACACGTGCTCTCGTCACTCTCCCTCAAATGAGCTGGCTCAACCCAAAAAAGGTTCCCTTTAGGAAACTCCCTTCTCCCAAATTGTGTTTCCTCTCTCTTCCCACTGCCTATAAAACCCATTCATCCCTCCCACTTGATTTTTCATCTCAATACAAAACCAACTCCTCTCCATTAGAGAGAACATACTTCCCACCGTTAAAAGACCAATTGGGTTTTCAAAACATATACTATAAATGGATTTCTCCGGTTTCTTCCTCACTCTTTCTGCGGCGGCTCTGTTTATCTGTTTACTCCGATTTATCGCCGGAATCCGCCGTAGCTCCTCCACGTCACTCCCTCTTCCTCCGGGAACAATGGGTTATCCTTACGTCGGCGAAACATTCCAACTTTACTCACAAGACCCAAATGTGTTCTTCGCAGCAAAACAAAAAAGGTCTAAAAAAAAAAACAGAGTCTTCTTGGAAAAAATCCCCAAAATTCGAATTTTTATCGTCTAGAAAAAAAAACAGAGAAATTGACTTTTTTTTTTAACTTGTTTTTGATAAAACAGATACGGATCGGTGTTCAAGACTCATGTATTGGGATGTCCATGTGTGATGATCTCGAGCCCTGAAGCTGCAAAATTCATCTTAGTCACAAAGTCTCATTTGTTTAAACCGACTTTTCCGGCGAGTAAAGAGAGGATGCTTGGGAAACAAGCTATCTTCTTCCATCAAGGAGATTATCATTCCAAACTTAGGAAGCTTGTTTTAAGAGCTTTCACGCCTGATTCAATCAGACACATGGTCCCTAACATTGAATCAATCGCTCAAGAATCACTCAGTTCTTGGGATGGAACTCAACTCAACACTTACCAAGAAATGAAAACAGTAAGTTCTCTCTCTCTATTAAAACAGAGCATCCCCTGTTTTTTTTCTGAGTCTCAAAAACAGAGGATGCTCTGTTTCTACTCTCTCACTACTCTGTTTTGTAACTAACACACTTGTGAACTGTTTCTGATTCAATTTTTTTTCTTCCTGTTTTGTCTCATCAGTACACTTTCAATGTGGCGTTAACCTCAATACTCGGAAAAGACGCAATCTTTTACAGAGAAGATCTAAAACGATGCTACTACATTCTAGAGAAAGGTTACAACTCGATGCCGATCAATCTCCCCGGAACACTATTCCACAAAGCCATGAAAGCTCGCAAGGAGCTAGCTCAAATCCTCGCTAACATCTTATCCAAAAGAAGACAGAACTCATCTACACACACAGATCTCCTCGGATCATTCATGGAAGACAAAGCAGGATTAACCGACGAACAGATCGCCGACAACATCATCGGAGTGATCTTCGCCGCTAGAGACACGACCGCGAGTGTGATGACGTGGATCCTCAAGTACTTAGCTGATAATCCAACTGTTCTAGAAGCTGTCACTGTAAGCAACACACTTTTCAAAAGAACATTTGAGAAATCTCCCAATAAGGGTAGTGGCAGTTCCGTGAATTAATGGGTTTTTGTTGGGTATAACAGGAAGAGCAAATGGCAATAAGGAAAGATAAAAAAGAAGGAGAGAGTCTCACTTGGGAAGATACAAAGAAGATGCCATTAACGTATAGAGTAATCCAAGAGACATTAAGAGCTGCTACAATCTTATCTTTCACATTTAGAGAAGCTGTCGAAGATGTCGAATACGAAGGTATGTACAAATATACCTATTTTTAGGGTGTATATAGATTGACATGTTACATATAAGTATTAATTATTTGTTTACTATTTTTACAGGATATTTGATACCAAAAGGATGGAAAGTATTGCCGCTATTCAGAAATATTCATCACAATTCTGATATATTTCCGGATCCGGGAAAATTCGATCCGTCGAGATTCGAAGTTGCGCCGAAACCGAATACATTCATGCCATTCGGAAGTGGGATTCATTCTT
Source organism: Camelina hispida (assembly GCA_023657505.1). Lineage (NCBI taxonomy): Eukaryota > Viridiplantae > Streptophyta > Magnoliopsida > Brassicales > Brassicaceae > Camelina > Camelina hispida. The sequence continues at coordinate 34,997,824 of CP094637.1, forward strand.
GTCCGGGCAATGAGTTAGCTAAACTTGAAATCTCCATTCTAATCCATCATCTCACTACTAAATACAGGTTGGTACACAATTTTTAAAATATGATAAGAAGTTGACATATAGCCTTCTTTTGGGGAAGTGTTTCTGATAAATGGTACTTTCGTAATTTTCAGATGGTCAATAGTTGGACCTAGTGATGGAATTCAGTATGGGCCGTTTGCTCTTCCTCAGAATGGATTGCCTATTGCATTGGAACGGAAATCCAAGTAGACGATTTATGAGAAGACCACTTGCCTTTCTAAAATTAGATAGTGAGGAATCTTTTTTCCCTATTTAGGAGAAAAGACTTGATTCTTTTTTTTCGTTGGCTCAAAGATAAAATAGAGAAAGTAAAAGGAAAAAAATATCCCAAAAGTGGGACCCCAAGTGTATATAGATTTTTTTTTTTGTTTTAAATTATAGAGAATTAAATTTTGGGAGAGAGAATGTAAATCCCTTTTGTTACCAATGTAATTCCCACGATCTATGGAATGCTTTAAGAGAATTTCAAAAATTAATTACTAGTATCATTTTAAATTCGAACTGATCAAAGTAGTCGTATCTCTTATCATTTTACTAGATCAAAAACCAACTGTTTTTCTTTTATTTTGTTTTTTATTTGTATGAAACTCCTATAAAATCCACTAATATATTAAGTTTTCAAAACTTTTAGTTTGAATTGATTTTTTTTTCATTCCTTTTTCTTTAAGATCCATTTCTCTTTATTTTTGTTAAATATATGAATTTGTATTTTCTACGATCACAACATTTTCTAAGTTCTTACCGCAAAAGTTTGTGCATGTAAAGTTCATAAAACTAAAAGTTACAACTATTACCAATCAATACTTAAATTAAAAATACATATATTACGTCAAAATTTGCAGTAGTCAAGAACTAATTGTTAACTAGTCATCCTACTATATTAATTGAGAAGTACAAATATGAAGCTAAATTTAAAAACTGTAAAAAATTTACATTCAATTGTCATTAGAAATATTTAATAAATATTAATTACTTAATTTGATAAAGATAATAAATACTTTGACCAAATATAAACAATATATCAGAATTTTCTAATAAAATATTTTAAATAATTATTATTTTTTTTAAAAAAATTATTTTTCTAATTAATTATGGACGAAAATTATTATTTATTTTTAAAAATAGATAACCAATCAGAATTTTTAAAACTAAGATTTTATATAAGTAGATAATATTATTATTTTTAATAACTAGATTTGGAAGATTTTGTTAAGGTTTTAAATTATGGTTCTCCTATCATATTTCTTTTATTTTATTTACAAATTGTTTTGAATTATCATATAATACTTATGATTAAAAAATATGTTAAAAAAATTCTGCATATTTATTAATTTGAATTTTTAAAATCAAAGATATATTACTCAATCTATGAAGAAAAATGTGTATTTTAATTTTTAACATTGGCGGATTGGTAAAACTAAATTTATGTGGATGATAAATTCATAAATTTTATTTACTCACAATTATAATATTATAATTACTACTTCAAAAAATTTCACAAAATAATGATGCAAATAATACAAACAAGCAATATAAAACTGTATTATACATCAAAAAAATTAAAAATTATAATATTCTAAAATAATTAGTATTCAAAAAGATCTACTATTTTACAATATTAAAATTAAATACTATTTTAAACAAAATAATATTTTTTTTAAATATAACAATAAATTTATTATTATTATATTATTATTTTTAGTTAAGATATTGACCAGTGCTGTAGAGCACGGAATATCTCCTAGTATAACTATTTGATCACACATACAACAAAAGTATTACTAATCTTTTATATAGGCTATTTTATAACGAATAATTAAAATACAAAACACTAAAATTAGATTAAGTTTAGACTTTAGAGGATTGGTGTAAATAAAAACATATTCGAAGGATGCAATATGGTGGAAGGCATAATTTCTCACCAATTTCATAGGTTCCTCTAATCAATTCCACAATTATGTTGTTAATTATCAGCTACACCTTTGATCAAGCAAAATGAGAATGCAATTAACAAATCAACCAATAAATGTGTCAAACACCCCATATATCTTTTTAATCATTAGAGTGACAGACCAAATCACACTTCAAGATTTAGAAAACAAATAGAAAATGAATAAAAATAACATAGGAACAGTTCTTACTTTTCTCACACAACTAGATCAAATCTAAATCTGCTTGTTAAGCAGCTTGATATATCTTGGAATGACACAGAGGGCAATGTATGCATAAATTAAGTGTGATCAGCACAAGGGTACCAAAATTCAGAATAAATTAAGTAATACAAATTATTTATACTAAAAAAAATTCAAAATAGTATCCGATGTTAGTCATATTTTACACTTAACAATGTGTAAATTTGATTTGTTTTTTCTTTAAAATGTTGCTAGATTAACATACATATAGCTTGAAGAACTTAATCATAAGCTTGTCAAGTGACTGATAAGCTACCAACTTGATCATAAGCTTGTCAAGTGATTAAATGGGTTTGTTTAGTTAAAGTGTTAGGTTAAGACATGAACAAGTATAAATATGTTGTAATGTTGTACGAGATAAATTATGTGAGATTAAGGAGACAAATGTTGAAATGCCTAAACCTAAAGTACTCTAAGAGATCCATCAAAAACATTTATAATGTAGACATCAAAGAATAATTTCCCTTACAGTTCTAAAGGGTCTGTGAGTGAAAAACAAATCAAGAACTAAGAGTTTGTAATCCCTAAACTTATTTCTTGACATAATAAAATTTTAAATATATTCAAAAACTAAATTCATGAAATAAAAACTCAAGTATCATATAATGACGAAAATAATAGTAACAACAAAAAGTCACAATTAAAATTATCAAAAACTTAAGAAACTTGATTTCAAATAATATATATTAAATTATGAAATTGGAAAAAAAACAAAACAAAAAAAATATAACAAAATAAATAATAAACAAATCCACAGCGTAGAGCGGGTTCCAACGTATTGCTTTTAATATAAGTTAGCAATTAGCACACTAACACCGAACCATCGAGGTTGATTAGAGGTAAACAGAGCTTAACGTTTTATAGACAAAGGAAGAGAAGGGTAATGGGTCGCTTAGAGGTAAACAAAGCTTAACGTTTTTCTATTTTTGGGTTAAAGGGCTTCAGATATCTCAGTTCAACGATTTTAGTCTTCGCTAACTTCATCTTCAAGCTTGCGTACTCTCTCCTGCTTCTTGCTTTTCCTCCATATCACTTCAAAAGTAGATATATAATCTGTACTAGAGAGTGGGAGAGAGACTAGTGATTGACTAGCAAAGTGGGGATCGACGGTTTGATAAAGGCCTCCAAATTTGGTTTGAATCAAGAAATCAAGTTCAAAATGTTTTTAATTACTTCATCTTTTTGTTGGATTAGTAGTGGACTTTGCCGTTCGCGAGTCACTGTGATCAAGGGGAACTCGTGATCATTAATGATGTTCTTGAGTGAGTTTGGATCTGTTATTGTGGAAAAACCAGAAGATTAAACTTTCACACTCACATGTATATAAACAAATCGAAAATTCTGAGGTAGACATGTATAGTAGGATATAATCTACCAAACTTATTATTACAATTTAGAGGAAAACAAGTAAAAGAGTATTAAATATCGCAACTAGTAAGAGCAAAAGAGAGTGTATTTTATTAGTACTACAACTTGGAAGACAAGGAAAAAAACAGAAAATGCATCGATAATGAGCCAAAACGGTGACTATCTAGCTAGCTGCTTAAGCCGCCGATTGTGGGTGCGGCAGAGCGAATCAAACCTCGAGAAGGTCTGATTCCCACACGACGAAGCTGATTTTCAGCTTGTGCAATATTAATCAACAATTCACGCTCACGAGAAATTGCCCTTTCCAAATTCACTCTTGTCATGCTAAGGCGAAAGAAGGCAGCTTGGAGCTCATCATAGCGGACTGGAATGGTCGCTTCATGGGTATCATGTCTGAGTGAAGAGATCCCTTTCTGCTGGAGATAATGATGATGCGCACTTGGTTCAAACGGAATCGAACCTTCAGCAAATGTCTTTCCTGCACGACGAAGCTGGCTCTTCAGTTGTTCCAAACGAATTTCAGCTGTAAGCTCCCTAGAAACCATACCATCCAGCTTCCTCTGTAGCAAACGATGTTCAGCCAAGGCATCTTCGAGCTGCTCAATTCCGAATGAGTACGCTCCTCAACTCTTACACTGTCCATTCTCCGGGCGGAAGCATGATCTGCTATTCTGGCAGGAGGAGCAGGGTCCTCTCTCCTGGGAACAGGCTCTGTTGTCTGCGAAAGACGTCGAGATTCCACAGCTCCGACTGCATCTGCAGGGTTGGAGTCATCATGGTTTACAAATTTAATATAGAACAAAGTATTTACTATCTCCATTATTTTACATAACAACAACTAACAAGTACCCTTCTAAAACTGATCTATATTTTGTTGTGTATTTTCTTATACATATACTTTGAAACCAAACACACTTTTATCTCTATTATTTGATAAAAGAGAGAGAATATATAATAGAAACATGTAACTATGGAAAAACCCTAGAACGATGTTTGTAGTGAAACGGGGATCAATATAATAATAAACTCTACTTTAGAATCAAGGGGAAAGACCAAATTATATATAAACTGGAAGTTTTACGACTTAATTAATATATATCAATCACATATACGCTTAAGATAAAATAAAAATATATACTGTTCTCCGAGGAGCCTCCGCGGGCTAGGTCGCCGTGGTTATGGTGGCTCATCTTTTGTAGAGGTGGTTTCGTTATTCGTAGATCTCTCTCTCTATACTCAAAACGCCCTATTATTTATTTATTTGGCAGCGAAAGCAGGCCTAATGCTGACTAGAAAAGAAAGAGAGAATATGGGCCGGTTAATGGCCCAAAAATTCACAAAGATGGACCAACGGCACACATATCTCCCCGCCTTTAAAATCACGACGGAGAACAAACTCAAGCCACGACGGTTCCGAGAGAGAGAGAGATTTTTCAAAAATTGCAACAGAGATAGAGAGCAAGAACCCTAATCGATTACATGCTCTGATTTCTTCTACTTTTTTTTTTCCCACTGATTAATCTCTAAACAAATGGCGAGTGAGAGTTCGCAATCTTCTTCGCCGTCTTCATCTCAATCGCCGTCATCTGTACCTTCTCCGTCGCCGGGAAACAACGTCGGCGATGCGTTCGTAGGAAGTTTCATCAGTCTAATTTCTAAGTACGAGATCCGTTACGAAGGCATTCTCTACCATCTCAACGTCAAGGACTCGACGCTAGGTCTTAAAAACGGTACGGATTCGAAAACCCATGCGATTTCGGATTCTCTTTTTTAGGGTTTCGAACAACGAACGGACGAAGAGAATACATGTTTATGCTTTGTGTATTTGTAACTGGAACATCGAGTATAGAACTGGAACTTTGATTTTGGATTTCGTTCTTGTGGATTTGGTCTTTAGATTCAAGTAGATGTGAGAGAAGCTTGAGCATTCGTTTATATGTAGTTTAGCTTCCAAATTTTTGTTGGACATTTAGTGGAGAGTTTAAATTTTGGTGACTCTAGCCAAAATCTGGAAAACTTTCTATGTTAGTGAATCATGAGATGTGAAGTTAGGAAGCAAATGTTAACTTGTGTTGCTATTTGACTGTGGCGTTCTTGGAATGATAATACTCTTATGTTATCTATTGAATGATAGTACGATCTTGTGGAACGGAGGGGAGGAAGAAAGATGGGCCTCAAATTCCGCCATGTGATAGAGTTTACGATTACATTCTTTTTCGCGGAAGTGATATTAAGGTTAGTGCTCAGAGACAAATTATGTTTCATGTATTTCGTAGAATCGTCATTTGGTTTTTTTTTTTTAAATTGGAACCCCTGAAACATGATCATTATATAGTTTGAAGGCTATCTATAACGATTTATGATATGTTTTTAGGATCTGCAAGTTAATCCATCTCCAGCTGCGCAGTCAAGACCAGAGATTCAAAGTGAACAAGACATCAATCAGGTAAAGACATTCATTTAGAACATGGAAATGAGAATTGTATTCTAAATTTGGCTCTTTTTATGATGTCTTATTGTCTTATTGCCCGCTCCTTGTTTACAGCCCTCTCATGCTAGTTCAGCTAAGAGCTCTCCGCTTTCTGGCTATGATAGTGGTTATGGTTTGGGGAGAGGAACACAATGGGTTAATACACCTGCTTTGAGTAGTAAACCGGTTCCTGCCACTCAACATTCATCAGTCCCTTTAAGTTTCCAGCCTCCTTCAGCTAATCCTGGAAGTTTGACAGAATCACCAGTGAGCTTAATTGGTACAACTCAAAGTAATGCTGGTTCGTCTATGCCCATGCCTTCTTTTGTGCAAGGTAACAAACTAGGTGTCACTGGTGTACCTGTTGGTATGATGCAGCAGCCAGTTTCATCTCCTTCAACTATGCCCAATAACCCGCAGATTATAGATTACTTTGCTTCACCAATCATGGGATTAGTGAATGATACAACACAGGTTGTTACTCGTTCACCCGAAGATGTCTCTAATCGATCTTACCCTTCTAACCCTTCTCCCCTTGGTCAAGCACAATTCCATACTCCACCTGGCCTTGCTTCAGCACCCTCTAACCTTTCCCCACCTTCTGAACCGCAGCTTTCTGCTCCAAATATTCAGAACAGCTACCCCAGTGTACCCCAGGCTGTTGGTAAAGACTTCTATGACTCTCGGTCTGATCATCCTAAACGATCTATACCTTATGAGTTACCGACTGTGGCTTCTTATTCAGCTCCCGGGATTCCTGGTCCATTGTCGAACTCACCTGAGTCATTCTTCGGTATGGATCCATCGCTGCAATCTAGGCAGCAGATGGTAAATAGGGGTCAAGAGATGTTTTCTGCTACTAATCCGGTATCAATGAATGTGCCATCACAAAGTCTTGCAACCAGAAATCATGCACCATTACTGCCTCTTCCAGTTTCGGCTCAGGTCTGGTCTATTTGATTTTAAATTTCATTTCTGATGTTTCATTTGATCACACCTATGCATGATTTCTCATCGTTATCATGATATTGCCTTGCGATTATGTTTTTTTTTTTTTTTTTTTTTTTTTTTTTTAAAAAAAATTTCATGAGGTCACTAGCATTGATGCAATTAGCCTCTGGATCTTTCTTGGAAGTGTTACACTGTTACTAACAATCCGTTGCAATTGCTGTTTGTGTCCTTTTTCCAGCACATTTTATGATTATCTCACTTGCGTTTTCTTTGGTTTTTAAATTTGTTGCAGTCTCGGATCCCTAGTTCTAGCATTGAGTTCACTGAAGAATTTGATTTTGAGGCAATGAATGAGAAGTTCAAGAAGAGTGAACTATGGGGTTATCTCGGGCAAAATAACCGGAGAAATCAAAATGATAATGGAGAAGAAATTGCAATTGAGCCAAACTCAGAAGGGAAGGTAAAGCTACTTTTGAACGATGATTAAATCTCAGAGAGATCTGAGTTCAAGTCTTAACATGATCTAGTTAATAATTTTGATTTGATATCTAGGCAGCAGTTAACATTTCTTTTTGCCTGTTGCAGCCTTCATATAACAAGGATGACTTTTTCGACACAATCTCGTGCAATCAACTTGACCGTGTGGCTAGAACCGGACAACAGCACAACCAGTTTCCTGAGCACATGAGACAAGAACCTGGGGTATGTTTCATCCTTTCTATACTCATCAACCCGAAGTTCTGAAACCATACTTCTCCAAATCGGAATAGCGTTTGCTTATAGAATTTTTTTACTCTCTTTTATCTTTTTATTCAGGCATTTGGTAATCATTTTCAAAGGCCACCTCCACTACAACCAGGTCAGGGTGCATATCTCGCTGCACAATCCAATTACAGAGGCGGTTACCATAATAACAACAACTACAGAGGCGGTTACCATAACAACAACAACAACAACAACAACTACTACTCAAACTCGGGTTATGGTTACTACTCTGGTGGGAGAGGCCGAGGTGGAAACACACATTTCTGACCTGATGAGCTTCTGTCTTCCTCAGAAGGCTTTACTGGACGGTTACACTCGTGCACCTTCACTTCTTCTTTTTAATTTCAGGTTTTCTTTTGGGTAAAAAAACAGTTACCTTATCTCAAGATTTGTAGGCACATCATATTGGCAAGTTCATGATCCTTTTTTCTATCTGATGAGCTTTAGCCTCAGGAGGAGAGAATGTTTGTTCTCCATGTAGAGAAACAAATAGTCAAATAGTACTACGAACCTTTTTGGTATATATGCAAATCATTACTTTTTAATTAATGGTATATAAGCGAAGTTAGTAATACTTACAAGTTAAGAATTACATACATTAGACATTATGTATATAAGAAGAAGATTCCTTAAAATTTAGGAAGTACACGACTTTATCCAATTATGTATGTTACTTGCGAGACCCATTTTGCCTTTAAGCCAAAGGAAAGAAAGATACCAAAACTTTCCCCACTGAGTAGGGTTTAGTACCAAATCCTTCAAAATCAATTGTCCTCACCCAAACCCACCAAAAAGCCAACAACGTTGTTCCCAGAGCCCGAATGCTGTCTCATCGAACCCGTTCAAAAATCTGATCCCGTGAACCCCATAATAATGCCCAGATATGCTTCTCGTCATGGTACCAGTCCTTTCATCTGGTGTGCAGCTATCATTTGCGCCATAATCTCTATTGTTGTAATCTTTGGTGGCATTGTAGTCTTTGTTGGTTACATGGTCATACATCCTCGAGTTCCCATCATTAGTGTCGCGGATGCTCACCTCGACTTCTTAAAGTACTTTTCCCGTAACTCTTCTCCTTAATTTGCTAATCATGTATCTTGTATCATTAACGATCAATATATTTATTTTTTCCCCTGTTATTTTGATTGATCAGGTATGATATAGTTGGAGTTTTGCAAACGCAGTTAACGATTGTGATTCGCGTAGAGAATGATAACGCTAAAGCTCATGCGTTGTTTGATGACACCGAGTTCAAGCTTAGCTATGAAGGTAAACTGATTGCGATTTTAAGAGCACCCGAGTTTGAAGTTGTGAAAGAGAAATCAATGTACCTTCCTTACTTGGTTCAGTCATATCCAATACCACTGAATCCAAGTTTGATGCAAGCTGTAGACTATGCGGTTAAACAAGATGTTATTACGTTCGAGCTCAAAGGTGGTACAAAAACTCGGTGGCGAGTCGGACCATTAGGGTCAGTCAAGTTCGAGTGCAACCTTAGCTGTGAGCTTAAGTTTAGGCCGTCTGATCATACTTACATTGCATCTCCTTGCAGTTCTTCTCATAAGCATTAGAAGCTCCATTTCTCATTTGTTTTACTTTATTTAATTAGTTTTTGTTTTATATTTGGGATCGAGGTTTTTTAAAGATAATTGTTATAAGTACTAATACGTGAAAGAAAATCAATAATTTCGAGATTTTTTGCTTAATGAAAATGTGACTCGTAATTTATATGATTTTCGTTGTTAGAGACATCAACAGGAAAAATTCTTTATTTCCTTATTTATTTATTTATTTATAAAATTATGATACTTTTACTTCTTTTAACTTTATATTTATACTAGATAAGTATCCGACCAATATGCGGGTTTAAAGTTTTGTAAATAAAATTAAATTTAACAAAAATTTATTAAAATTTGTTATACGTTATTTATAAGTTTTATTTTTGCTATAATATACTGACTTATATCCATTTACAATTTTTTATGTATGTTACCATTAAAAGCGTATTTTTTACACATAAATATACTGTATGTTACAAAATATTTTTTACCACCACCTAGTTATGAAAGTTCACTAACCATTTGGTTATTTAAGGAACTTTGGTTTGGTGAGTTCGGGTTCGGTGGGTCTATTGACGATTCTTACCTCAGTTTGCGGATTTCTCAAAAGACTTTCACTGGTTGCGTAAGGACTTGGAAGAACTCTATTGTTCATTAGCAAACATCTTCTCCGCAACATATCAGAAAACATCCCTCCATCTCCTCCCTCTACTAGTGGAAATGGCGGCTGATTTTTCCTCTTGTCATTTTCTTTATTTTTTAGAAATTGATTATTGTATAAAATATTTTAATTTAAATTTGTATTTATCGAGTTTAAAAAAAAAATTAATTTAAAGTGACTAAAATATATAGACAACTATTTTTCTTCTAAAGATGTTTATTTATTGTTCGATATGTGTACAAATCTTATTAATATATAGCCAAATGTTTAAATATTTATTCTTTATTTCTAATTTTCTTTTTTACTTGAATGATGATTCTAGTTTTTGGTTGTATATGTTCAATTTACAAAAGATAGAAAAATGGAAGTGTGGTGAGTTTGCTCTTAAAATCTCAATTGATGTGGTTTCTGTTAGTATAAATTGTAAAGCAAAGTTTTAAACTGATTTTTCTATTTTTGAGAGAATTTATGTAGTTCAAAATCTTGGATGGAGAAAAGAAAGGTTAAAAAAAAAACCAAAAATTATTGTAAAATCCAATGTAAACAATTCCAATGTATCCGGTCTCGCAACCTGTATTTCTGCCTGACAAATCATTTGTTGTAAACTAGTGCACTATATTATTTAATATGATTTTTTTGAAAATAAATTTAGTTACTTTTGGAACAAATTTTTTCCAAAATTTTTCATTAAAGTCTCCTAGAAACTAATCTTTACTAGCCACATATTTGAATTAAAAAAAAAAAAATTTATCCTCGATTAGATGTGTGATTATAATGGGGGAAAAGAAGTTATCAGGTTATATAATTGTAAACTTTAAAACATATGGGTAGGTCTGGAGAGTACATACAAGTTTGAGTACTAATCTGCAAACTTTCGTGTTTTTGTATAACCTGGGTGTGACTTCACAAAAAAAAGGGAAAATTCCGTTGAAAGCTTCTTCTTAGCCTTAATTTTGGTTTATAATGTCTGGTCCAAATTGGTTTGTTTATACCTCTGAATCATTCTGATCCTCATGTCATGTGTGTGTGTTTTTATCTAGGCCACTCAAGTTATTGAAGGGATATTTCTTGACACAATAAACTTAACCGTTGATGTTAATCCTATGGCGTTTGAGAATATGTATAATCTTAGACTGTTGAAGATTTACAGTTCAAGCTCTGAAACTACTCAAGAGCTCCGCCTCCCTAAAGGACTTTACTCTCTGCCTTATGAGCTCAGGCTACTTCACTGGGAAAGATATCCATTACCATTGTTGCCTCAAGATTTCAATCCTAGCCACCTTGTTGAAATCAATATGCCTTATAGTCAGCTTCAAAATCTCGGGCTAGTAACCAAGGTTAGGATAAATTCCAAGAATCCTCTGTGTTTTGTTCTTACACTACGTTAGTCTTTATGGGTTTACTCATTATTTTTCTTTGTTGGACAGAGTCAAGCAAAGTTGAAGATAATAAATCTTAGCCACTCTCAGCAACTAGTTGAAGTTGATGAACTCTCAGAAGCTAGTAGTCTTGAGCGAATTGATCTTCAAGGCTGCTCAAGTTTGGAGAGCATCCCAAACACTGGTCGGCTAAAGAATCTTAAGTTTATGAATCTCTCTGGTTGCACAAGAATAAAACATATAGAGATAGTAGAGAAAATAAAAGGATTGAATCAAGAAGGCGGTTTAAGAGAAACAAGACCTGGATCAATGGTGTTTGATCTGCACGTTAGTGAAGCTGGAACCTGAAGATAACAAATCAGAACTATTTACTACATTGATGAGTATTGAGCTGCTCAGAATTTCAAGCTTCATCCCAGATGTGTCTGAAGGAAGTAAAGGATTTTTAATCTAAACAAAAACAGTCAATGCAAAAATACGCTAAATAACGATTCAAACTCAGATCAGGGTCTAGTGGCATTTGACTGAAACCAAAATTGTTCAATAGTTGACCTATGGTAATATAAGAAAAGCATTTGGCTTTGGTCCATTCAGATTGTCAATCTTGCTCTGTTTTGTTTCCGTGGATGAGAAGCTATTAATTCTTACTATTAACAGCTAAATTCCCAATGATATTCCTCATTAATTAACATATCGGACCAAAGATTAAACATATAGATCGCCTCCGAATCCAATTTTGCGGGAAATCTTGCACGTTAAGCAATCCGTTGTTCTCTGTTCAGAATAAGCTCTTTTTGTTGCTCATGTTTCTTTAGAACCAAGATGCAAAGCCTGTAGCTTATAATATAACCACAAAGAAAGAACACAATCAAAAGGATAATATTAAAAAGTTGATTGATTGTCAAGTAAGATAAGAAAACACAATGTTTTTGAGCTACATGTAACGAAAACTTGGAGGAACCTTGACCGCACCCAAAAGAATCTAAATGGCTTCTTTCGCTATAGTGATGTCAGTGACGCTACTTATCGAATTCCAGGTTTGCCTTTTAAAAATTTGCAGCAATGATGGTTCTTTTACTTCTAAGGGCAGTAATGATCACTTGGGCTGTGAAAACTGCCATGGGATTTAAAGTTGTTCATGAATGTCAACTTCCGCGGATGAATGAAAAGGTTCCTCCAAGTTTAGATGGTGCCACTTCTGCTGCTCAGCGCTGCATGTACAAACGTAAATAGTCAATTCCTGTATACACCATGTTTTAACCTAACGTGAACAATAAGCAACTCAAAGCAATGAATACTCTCAGAAGTCAGAGTGCAGACTTTGTAAGGATTCTTCTCCAAATATAATTTGAGCATAATGATCTAATGGATTACGATGCATAATTTAAATTGACGAACACTACAAAAATCAAAATTCCTTCAATAGTTTGGCTAGAATTAGTTGAACTTTATAAAACTATATTAATTGAATACTCTTAAGACATTTACACTTTTACTTAAACTCGTAGAGAATATATAAAAGATATGTTCAACTCTAGCCTGAACTCCGGTATTCTACCAGTCTCATAGTTTATTTCTAATTTTAGCATCTAAATTTTCTTGGAAGAAATTCCGATTTTGAACCTCTTCATTCACCCATTATAAAAAATGAAATAAAATCTGTATACATTATTATAAAATTATAAATTTAAACTATTCTTTTATAAACTCAAACCGATATATAATTTTATTCTAATTATAAAATCTAAACCCAAACCATCTCATTTGTAAACCCAAACCAACATATAATCTCGTTCTAATTGTAAAATATAAACTCTAACCATCTCATTTGTAAACCCAAACCGACATATAATTTTATTCTTATCGTAAAATCTAAACCCTAACCACCTAATTTGTAAACTCAAATCGACATATAAAATTTCGTTTTAATTGTAAAATCTAAACCCTAACCATTTCATTTGTAAACTCAAACCGACATATATTTTTGTTTTAATTGTAAAATTTAAACTCTAATCACCTTATTTGTAAACACAAACCGACACATAATTTTGTTCTAATTTTAAAAATCTAAACCAAGCCAATATTTAACTTTCATTAATTAATAGTATACATAATTTTTTTCTTTAATTTAATTTTAATTTATTTTTAAATGAGATAATGTATAGAAGATTCTGATTGGTTGAAAAGGAGGAGGTGAACCTAAGTATTTTTCCTAATTATGAGAGAGAATTTTCATCTTATTATTCCAACTTACTCATCACTAATATTTCCAAAATATAGTAGAAAAAATACTTTGTTGTAAAACAAAAAAATATATATATTATAAAAGATTAAAAACTTGAATACTAACTTTAAAACTTGGATTTACCTTTTTAATTTGGACAATTTCTCAATCAAGACTATGGTGCGGATCAACAAAAAACAAAGGTTTCAGACAAAATCATTGAGTAAGTTTTAGGTTAGAACTGAGTAGTTTATAGAATGTCTAGATGAGATTGACGATGAAGTGGTTGGATTAAAAAAAATTAAGATAATTGATCGTTGAATTTGGAAAGTTTAGTTGCGATCTTCGTACAGAAAATCTTTTGTAAATTAGTAATAATATTGTAATACTAATTTACAGTGAGATTTATTAAATAGTTTTATGACTTAGGATTTTACATTAACATTCTAAAACCAGTTGAAAAGATTTGATCTAAATAAATTAATGTTTAGGATACTATGAATTTTTTAGCTTCGACTTGAACATTTCCATATGTAGAAAAAATATTTTGATGATAACATATATTAGCTATAGATGAATTCAGATATGGAATAATACACAGAAATTTAAATGAATGATTAATGATTTTAGTTATTGCATTTGGACAACCTATATTATGAGACTATCCAAATGACGTTTTATGAAAAAGAGTATTTATTTTTGTGATTCTTGCTATTACTATTATATACAAATCTATATAAAAGGTAAGAATGTTTTTCCATTTCTTTTTTATTTTTTTATAGGCAAGGAAAGTGTAAAAAAAATTATTTAATATTAATAGTACTGGTTAATACAATATACTACTAAAAAGATTCCAATTAAGAAAGTTTAGTGCATCAAAAGAAATGTTACAAAAATAAATTTTTCCTTATCCAGAATTTTGACATTCTATTTGGTTGATTTCTCTAGGTTATTAATTCGTTTGTCAGTTCGTCTGTATAAGAGTGGTGCGTTACAAGTGGATGGACAAAATGGAGAGGTTGTATGCTGCTTTGAATTCAAAAAAAACTTGAGACTATTATTTGGTTCTTTGACTTCTTCTGTTTTTTTTTTCTGGCCTTTTCTGGATCCCAAAGTACACTAATCATAAAAGAGGTTTGAAGATGTGATTTTAGATTTGTTAGCATGCTGAGATGTGAGATAGAAGATATATACTTATGAATCTGTCACATGAGGAGTTCTGTGTTGCTTTTTCAAATATTCAAAAGTTTAGGTTCTTGGAATTCACGGTTGTTCAAAAAAAAAAAAAAAAAAAATTTGGAATTCACAGGTTCGAACAAAGGTTTATCAACTTTGGAACAGGGCTCCACTTTTAGAGATTAAACTCTCTTGATTCATCGATTAAGCCTCATGCTAAAAAAAAAACTAGAGAGTAAATTAGGTAGGAATATTTGAATATGTGCTCAACAAATTTGTTCAACATTTATATACATAATTATTAATCGCTCTAAAATACTAACATTTTTAAATATAATTTTTAGCATACTAAATGTAGTATTTTAAAGGGATACAATATAATAACTAGACTACAGTCAACAACAGAGACAAAGGAGCTTGGATCTATCTATTCAATGGTGGGAAATAATGAGCAATGCTTGAAGTAGAACCATGACCTTTGCTTTTACTATTGGTGTTAAGCCGCTTATTAGGGTGTAGGAAACTCCTGAGTTCTCGTTGAATCTCAACTGGTAATTCATCGAAAACTGACTGATCAATTTCACCGATCTTGTATCCCCAATCTGTTTCTCTTCTCTCTTTTGACTCTTGTTGGTTCACTTCACTACTATGGCTGCTGCTACTGAAGTGGGCTCTTTTACTGGTTGAGGAGGACATTGTGGAATCTTCTTGAGTCTGTTGCTTCGTTGGAGGAGTTGCATTGTAATTCTTGAAAATGTCGACAATTGAAGGCATTCCCTAAGACCAAAGAAGCAACAAAATCTCAGTAAAAGTAGACACTTTTGGTGCACCAATCAAAACGAAGAATCGCTTACTCGATTCTTTTCTTTCAGGTTGTTTATCTTCCGCCCAGTTCTCTTTGTTTGTGTGCTTCTGTTTGATTCTAATTGGGTAGGAACATCCGTTGCTTCACTTAATGGACAAGAGACAACATCCTGACAAGGAAATTGCGGAATTGGTTCTTCAAGGACACACCACTTGACTAATATGACAAGTTAAAAACATATACCAAGATCTCGAGTCATTCAAACACTACCGACCCTCCTAACCAATAAATTCTTTACCAGTAATAATTGCAAAAGAATCTCATCACATTTTTATTCCTTTGAAAGTTGAAACTGAGGAAGTAATTGAGCCTAAATATGTTTAGCCTCTTTGCTAGATCACACTTCTAAGAAAGGCTTATATATGCTTTAGAGTAATGAGAACTAAGAGCTGATACCTTTTCGGAGACTAGATCGATGTCTTTATTAGATTTCTGTTGTCAGGATGTTCATTATATGCGTACATGAACTAAGAGTGACCCGATTAGGCAAAGTATAAGTTATACCGGTGTCTTCTTCAGGTATATAATGAACATAAGTTATAGTTATAGTTATATTAGACTAGATCAAATTAGGCAAAGTTGATTATTAAGATAATTAAGATAATTGAAACTTACCACATGTGGTAAAATTAGGCAAAGTATAAGTTATACCGGTGTCTTCTTCAGGTATTACTGCTTAGGTTTCTGTTGATCTCTGCTCTGAAAAACCTTCACTAGCTGCACCAGTTGCAGGAAAAATCACAACATTAAATTACCAGAAAACTTTGGTATACCTGAAGGAGTCATCGCTACATGCTCTTGAACACAACCATCCGCTGAACGAGAAGGAGCAGTAGATTGACTTTGAAAATATCTCATTATCGAGCTTGTTCCCTACAGTCATAAGATATCACTTCTAACAAATCAGTGAAGAAACCAGGTAATGTTTGAAAGTGAGCAGTTAGTAGCAGAGATTTAGAAGCTACAAGGACTTACAGATGGTATATCAACAATTTTACTTGCGGAAACAGAAAGGCCTGTAATTCTCCATGTCTCTTGCTTATTTCCTTGAGGTTTGCTCCCAAAAGGTCCCATGTACTCACGTAAGGCAGCTTGGAACAGATTAAATGCATCTTCTTGGATCTTGGTCACTCCATATCTCAGCGGACATGATTTTGAAGGAAATTTCTTATGAGAATCTGAATCCCTTGACTGCATTATTTTTCAGGACATTTTTATGAAAAACTACGTAACCAAGAGAAATATAAGTACTTTAAAAGCGCTAGCATGTAGGGTAAGGGTACTCGCAATCCGCTTATTCTGCTCCAAGTCAGAACTGAGGCGCTCGCTTAGTTCTTCGGAAAGCTGATTCAACCAATGCTGACCCTAAAAGTATAACAGAGAGCACAACAATGATACTAAAAACTAGTTATATGATATGACCAAAAAGAAGAACAAACTACATTTTCTAGTATCATTCCAAAAGTTTTCACTTCTATATGAACGTGCTCTTATGACCTATAAACTGAACCAACTGATAAAAAAGGAAAAGGCATAATCTGCTTGAGGTCCGGGAAATGTCTTTCCTGAACCATGACTTTTGCGGAGAAGGCGACCTTGCACTTCTTCTCCACTGATCCCTCTTGCGATATTCCATAACCAAGTACTGCAAGTTAGATGAAAAGAAGTATTAATCAACTTGTTTACGGGAAAGACGAAATCAGAAAAAGTCGCATATTCTTTTAATTTTTAATCTTAAGCACATAAGCGTTTATCAGGGAAGATAATACAAATCTTAGCAGGCTAGAAGGTACCAAGGTACTAATGGGAAAAATGGTTAAAAATCTCCAAAAATCTGCAATAGCCTTAGAGAAGAACAAGTTTCTGTACCCGTATTTATTCCATAATGTTCTTGCAGCTTTGTTTCAGAAAATTGCAACAAGTCCCCCACAGTGTCAACTCCCAGATCAGTTTGCAAGTTAGTGCCCAGCTTTCCTCCCAGCTGTTTCCTGCAAGACTAAAACTAAATAATTGTCAACAGTAACTAACGATTGTATGATGCAGGAACAGAGATAGAAAAAGCAATGCACAGTTTAGGACCGTCTCAAACCTTTTAGAACGCAGCTATACTGATATTGAAATAATTATCAAAGCTTCGTCGGTTTATAAATAATGTGACAGATGCACTGAAATCAGTAAAATTAGTGAGGCTTACTTACATTTTTTATTGGCAAGGAACTGAGAAGTTCCTACACAGCTGCATATGGTACAACGGTTTGCTGGGCAGGTTTATTCATCCCACTAGCAAGTTTAGCTAGCATCTGCTTGTCAAGTTATACGTTATTACTCGCCATACAACAATAAAGAAAAAGAGAAATAAAAAGCTTCTTGCCTCGTTATGGGCTATGCCAGCAGAACAAGTAAACTCAGTCTCCTTAAGCACCTGTTTCCGGAGTACTGCAACAATGATAATCCCACAACTTAATAACTTGTCACGACGATCAGCATCTTTCCGACATATCCAATCACGGATAATCTCATCTCCATCCTGAATCAAAGCCAAAAGATTGTACCAAAGTAAATAAGAAGATTCAGATTATTATATTGACAATCAACTTATATATTCTTGATAAAGATGAGACCTTTATGCTTATTCCAAGAATATGGGATTTAAGAACTTCTTCATCCATCATCAATTCCAAACTCTCTGGAGGTGCATCAGCAAGCATGCTTTCTGCTGCATCAGTGAGGTCAAGATACACTTCATCAATCGAAGCCCTCTCACATTTACCGCTTTGTGCTAGAATTGAAACACACATAGAACAAAAAAAGACTTCAGCAAATGTCATTGTTTAGACAAAAACACACAAACAATTTAAACATGTAATCCGTGTTTCCATCAACCTCAGAACCCGCACTGCGATATAAGTTCAGGTCAGCTTTACCACGAGCAACAAGAACTTGAACTAATTGAATTTCAGGGTAAGCAGCCTTAGCCTCATCACCTCTCACTGACCTGAAAACTCCATCCAAAAAAACTTTACCAACCCGAATTGATACAATTGAGAAAGAAGCAAAATCTCTAATTAGACTAACCGCTTTACGCCACAATTACGTGCTTCATAACTAACAGCAATCAAACCACCACCTTGCCATTCGTTGTACTGTACAACTGCAGTAGGAAGTCCTCTCTCAACTCTGGTTGCTTCCTTTCCTTTGCTCCACTAATCAGGCAAGAAATAAAGACTTTTCAGAAATAGAAACAAATTCAAAGTTTTGGTTTTTTCTAATCCAAGTTCAAAATCCCCAAAATTTGGTAATTTCCCCCAAATCCCTAAACAAGCACATCAATAACGCCAACAAGAAAGAAAAAAAAAGAGAATTTTGTGAAATCTGCACCATGAACTGTGAACAACTTTCTCGAGAATTCCACTTTTCTTTTGGGCTTCTCCCGCCTGCCACAGGCTCACTATAGAAAGACCTTGTTCCTTCAGATATGTCTTAAAAAATAAACAGAAATAATAATAATTTTTTTTTTTACGAATCCCTTCGTCTTCTCTTTTCAGAGATCTTTGTTTTTTCGCCTCTGTCGCCAGAATTATCTTTCTTCTTCGTCTCTTCTTTCTCGCCGAACAGGGCTTTCAATCGAACAGGGTTTTCTTCTTCGTCTCTTCTTTCTAGCTTCGAAACTGCTTAAATTGTCTTCCGTGTTAAGAATTTTTGTCTGTTTCTAACGAAAATAGTTGTTAAACGGAACAGGAAAACCGATCTGATAGACCAGTTAATAGATCCAAGATCTTTGTCCATCGTTTTTTTTATATGAGGATAGACCAAATGTTATCTGATAGACTACTTTTTCTCGATAAACCAGTTACAAAATCTGAAATTTTTGTCCACCCAATGTTTTTATATGACGATAGAACACTTATTCTCTCGATAGACATCCTTCGGAAAGGTTTTGGTCTACCATTACTTTTTGGTCACTCCGTCTTTGGTAACTTACAAGTTACCTACTGTGCAGGTTAGATGGGGAGGTGGACGACATCCACCAGGAGAGGTTCTTTTCTACCATTAATTTTTTTCAAATAAATTCGATTATATTTACCTTTCCATGTCTAACATATATACTTGTCCACTGTTTAGGTTATCTCAGCAGATGGACCAAAATATTAACCCTATGTACTTGTCCACCGAATTTATTTATGTCGCTCATTATTATGTCTTAGTAGACCAAATTCAATGCAGGAAATGTTTATTTTTCCCATTATTCTGTCTCCAATGCAGGTCTGATGACCACCAAGAACTGGGTATGTTCTTTCTCCGCAGGACCAGTTTCAACAGTCAAGGTCTGTCAAACTGTAGTATCCTCAGTTTCAACATTCAATGGATGCAGTAGGTGTCCACTGTTGACATGTTTGTCCCTAATGCAGGTCTGCTGATATGAAAGCGCAGGAGCTGTAATACATCGTGGACCAGTTACAGCAGCCAAGGTATGTCTACCCCCATTTATGCCTATTTATGTCTTTGTTTTGGGTGGACTAGACTAAATAGGCATGATTCATGTCCATCACAACCATGTATCCATTTAAATATTTATATTTGTTTGGTCATCCATTTTTTATTGTGAAAATTGTTACTCAAAACCCGTTTGTCTATCGATTAACTAATATATTCATTTCTCGTTACTGTAGTAATGTTACTGGGGTACTCACTGACAATGATGTGGCCATGGTGGACCAGATCAGACAGACAAGGTAGATGTCCACTCTCTGATGGACCATTCGTAAGTCACACAATAGGCGTATTATACACTTTTATTAGCCTCCTACGTCTTCTCCTTCCACTTGGGGTTTGCATTATGAAATTTGGATACTGATAGGTAAATCACACATGGTGGACATGTGTTTCTGTTGTTTTGTCCACCGCCAAGCATATGTCTGTTCTATGCGGTGGATATTGTATTTCTGCTGTTTTTGTCTACCCTTTCTTCTACCACTATCCTAGTCGATGGACATGTATTCCTTTTGTTTGTGTCTATCTTTAATATGGTTGTACAACTAATGCAGTGTTTTCTGGTCTACCTTATTGTCGTCTCCCTATTACAATATGACCACAGCCAATTTATTGAAACTTGCCCATACACAATCTATTGGCGATAGACTATCTAATGCCGATGGACATGTCTTTCAGTTGTTTTTGTCTACCTCCCCATCTGTCCTTTTTGGTGGAAATTGTTACTCATAAGTTTTTGTCTACCATTTCTTGTATTCTATCTCTATCCTAGTCGATAGACATGTATTCTTGTTGTTTGTGTCTATTCACCCACCAGGACGCGCATGTTCCCGAACATCTGCAGAAACATGGAAATTATGTTTTAACACAATTAATGCAATAAAATTTGCAAGTGTCCAAATTAAATGCTAATGAAGATCTGATGGACCAGATACAACAATCAAATTTTTGTCCACCACATTTACTTGTCTGTAGAATCATGAACAACATGTTTCTTAAACGTTCATTAATAATGTTTTGCATATTGCACAAAATAGTCTACACCCTTTTTTATTCTCTCTTTATTTTAAGAGTATTTTTGTCTTTTTCATATATGGCATAGAATTGAAAAATGGCATTTTAAAGAAGGAAAGTATGAAAGTGGCATTTTACATAACTTTTGTTTTAAAGATGGCATTTCTAATAAAATTCCCAAAAAAACCCCTTTTCACAGAGATTGAAAAAAACCATAAATTTTAACAGTTCAAAATTCGATTCGGAAGAGCAATAAAGTCATTTGGTTTATCTCACTAAAGCGTGAAGCAGACTGTAGAAAAGTCGAGTTAGAGTTAGAGAGAGAGACCTTGAACGTAGAAGCAATCCATGTGGACATGAGCGATAACCCCTAGCATCCGATGTCTCCGGTCTCGCTACCGGCGTTTCTTCACGAAATTGAATTTCTGGTGAGTTCCAAAATCAGAGCAATGAGAGAGAGAGAACGGATTAGGGAAAATATATATATTTTTTCCTCTGGATAATAGCGCGAAAATAATAGTTAGGAGATAAAAGCAAGACGATTAATAAAAGAGATGAGAAATTTGCAACAAGAACCATGAAAAAGTGAAAAGCAACTAAATTATGCAAAACAAAGCAGTAGTTTTAACCGTAACACATCTCTAAAAAAACAACACAATGATATCATATATTCATCCCCTATATAATAAAACGGAAATACAAAACTTTTTTTGTAAACTATATAATTTTTATAAGTTAATTACAAAATATATTATAGATTAAATATAGGTTGGTTAAAAAAAGTTAGAATAATTAGTTAATCTGTGGGCTATATGAATACACTTAAGAATATTCCAAAGAATCTTTTTAAAGAGAATATTCCAATGATTTATTCAATTTTAAAAAAATCTTTAGTATTTCATGTATTGTTATAAAATATATACTGTTAGGCATAAAAATTTCAACGTCTCATATAATAGAATATGACCCGTGCTAGAGCAAGGGTTAAAATTCATTCCTTTTGTTTATTTGGTAATTTTTATTTAAAACATCGTATATGTGATTATTTTATTTGTTTTAAAAGATTTTTTATGGAATACTATGACATGAAATCATATACTGAATATGACTTATGAAAATAACATCTATTCTGTAAGATATATTCTAGTATATTTAGATTTTGACTCGGGTATAACGCGGATTAAGTTGTGTGATAAAAAATTAGTTTTTGTTTCTTAATTTTATTTAATTTGTTTAGTGTTTAAAATTATGTATTGTATTTTGATTGTTAATTCTATGACTTAACCTATAGTATAGCCCATATTAATTTTAGAACCAAATATGTAACGTATGTTTGTCAAAATCATCGTGACTGAGAAAGCATACCAAACAACATTATTCTAAACTTAAATTTAATCCGAAAAATCATATTTTTGAAATTTTAACCTGTGCTCTAGCAAGAAATCATATTTCTTGAATTTTTTTCATATTATAGTGACATATTATTGATCTGTGCTATAACAAATCAAATAAGAGATTTTATACTTTTTAACTTTTTGATTTATCATATATTTATGATATTCTTAAAAATATCAAATTAAACTATTTTAAAGATTCCAAATTAAATTATTTAAAAAGTTTATTACAATATATAAAACTATATAGTTCAACAAAAGAAATATATGAAATGAATTTAAATATTCAAATTTTGACCCGTTAAAATTTTCCAAAAAAGTTAGGTAAGACTTTATTTTTAGTATAATCGGAAATCATTTGTAATCTACGGAAGAATGATTAATTTCTATTAATTTTTAAGATTTTTTTTGTCTATATGTGGTTAGTTAAATATTCTTTGAGATTTTATTTTATTCTTTGGAATATCTTTTTAAGAGGATCATAATCCTAAATCTATATAATCTATCAAATAATTAATCCATATAACCTATTAAATAATTAATCTTAGTTATAACCTATATTAATATTATATGGTCTACCAATTTGAAGTCGTGTACTTTCGTTTTATTTAAAAGGGATTTGTGGGCTATATGAATACACTTAAAAATTTTCTAAAGAATCTTTTTAAAGAGAATATTCCAATGATTTATTCAATTTCAAAAAAAAATCTTTAGTATTCCATTTATTGTTATAAAAGATATATTGTTAGGCATAAAAATATATTGTTAGGCGTAAAAATAATAAAATCTTGGCAATTTATCACACTTAATCGTGATTTCTGATCTTATTGTGCAATTCAAAATAAAATCTTACCTAAGCACGTGTCATATTAAAACACTTTCACCAAACATGTTCAAAAATTAAAATAAAAACAAACAACAAACATAACCATTTCACATATCTAAAATTACAAAATTAACAATATAAAACTTACAAAGTAGATGATTTTTCAAGTCATCATATTTAGCATATGATTTTATTGCATAATGTCTTATCAAAAATTTTTTTTAAAAACAATCATATAAATTATATTTTATTCTAAAATTAAAATATAAATAAAATAAATTTCAACCCGTGCTAGTATCCATTGTTAAAACTCAAAACACATGATTCAAAATGATCACAAACCATTCAAAAATAAATCCAAATTTGTGTGTGTTTATCCTACGGGAACAAAAACTTATTCGTAGAAATAGGACGAAAATGATAGATTATTTTTAAAGCTATAAGTTAATAATGTGGATAGCATATTATTTTACTAATTTATAGTGATATTAATCTATCTTATTATATAAAGTTGGGTTTTGAAAGTTAGTCATTAACAAGATTTTGACATGTGTCAATTTATCAATCTCAGATTTTTGACATGTGTAAAAGTTAATATTTAATAAGAGAACTATGATTACAACAAAAATAAATTATTTTGTTTTAAAAATATTAATAATTTAAAAAGATAATTATCAAAAATTAAAGATTTTATAAAAAAATACAAAGGTTTTTAAATAACAATAAGGAGATTATATATAGAGAAATTCCTTTAAATACCACTAAAAAGTTTTTTTCCAAAAATACCACATTTTAGTTTTTTTCCAAAAATACCACAAATTTTTTTTTTTCCAAAATTACCACTAACACAAAAAATTGAATTTTAAGCATGTAGAATTTTTTTTTATGTTTGGGTTGACAAATTTAGTTTTAGGGTTTAGTTTTTAGGGGTAGGGTTTAGTATTTATAATTTAGGAATTAGTTTTTAGTATTAGAACTTTAGTTCAATTATGTGATATTTTGGGAAAAAATACATTTTAGTGGTAGTTTTGGAAAAAAACTAAATTGTGGTATTTTGGAATAAAAACCTATTTTAGTGGTATTTATGACAATTGCCCTTATATATATATATATATTTCATAAAATTCGAAATTATAATATTATTTACTTATTTTAATTTTAAATTATTAATTTTACAAAAAAGATTAAGGATATTATACAGTTAATTATTAATTCTAAAATTTTGTAAATACTCACTTTTATATAAAGATATATCGTCTCATAATTAAATAATTTATTCAAAAACACTGCTTTCAATTTTATTTAATTGGAAATTTTTTTTAATGGGAAGTTAATTTTTTCTTATTTTTTTAAACAAAAATTTTCTCCTACTTTCTCCTTTTTCAGATGGGAATTGGTAAGATTAATATGTTAACCCAAAAATATATTAATAAATGCATCTTCTTTTCCTAATACTATATTTTAAAATTTATTGTAGTATTTTTAGATTATTTTATTTAATTTATATTTTCATCTTTGAATTATTTAAGATTCATATATTACCGTGTTTATAATATTCTATTGTTTCTTTAATTATGTCAAATTATTTGTTTTAATTTCTCAACCTTGATTGGTTGGTCATAAAGCCTTTCTTATTTTGCAAACATAATTGTTACTATTATTCATTCAATCCCAAAGGGAGATAACGAGTAGAAGCTCATCAACCTAATGGATGGATAAAATAGGCTAATCAAACACAAGCTTACAACAAACATAGATAGATAGATCGTTGTTGATAGATCTATATGAGCTCAAAGACTGTGACATCCTGATTTGCAGAAAATGTATAAATGAATTAATTTAGCCACATATTTCACCAAAATGCACTTATTTTTTTGGTCAAGGATCCTGAGAGAACTTTATGATTGGTGACCTTCTTGGAAGTGATTGTTGGAACTGTGCGAGTGAGGACAAAACACAAGAAAATATCATTTGTAGATTTGTAGGGTCGGTAAACAAGTTTTTAAAGTCTCTCGACATAACAAACCGGCCATCAAATATGGGTGGGTCCATGGGCCAGGAAAGATATAGGGCCCACTTAGGAAGGCGGGCCTAAGGACTAAGAGTGGAGATGGGCTCACTAAGCAAGGTGGCGGTTGAGGCGTTACAGAGACAAAGCTACATCATGGTGTGTCAAAGACACTTCCACGAATACATTGGGAAATTTAACATTAGTTACTATCAAAAGATTTTGTGACGTCAAAATTTTTTTTACTTTCATTAGTTGTCGGAGCAAGCCATTTTGAGATAGCAAAAAAATGTGAACATATTCTCTCTACACAGGAGGAAGGCAGAGCCAAGGTTCTTTCTATAGTGGAGAAGGTTGCACACAAGGTTATCTTCTCTAGGGAGGAAGGTGGAGGAGGTTGGACGCAATGTTATCTCTCCAAGGGAGGAAGGCGGAGCTAAGGTTTTCTCTATGGTGGAGGAAGTGAAACACAAGGTTCTCTCTATAAGGGATGAGGGCGGAGCCGAGGTTTTCTCCATGGTGGTCATACATTATTGTGATGGTACATAATTGATTAGTATATTATGTAATATATTTTTTATTCAAAATATGTTTTGAGCAAACAATTTTTGTAATTAAAAAACTATGAAGAAGTGAAAGTAAAATAGTTGACTTAATGTGTTCATATAGACATTTTCTAGGTGGTGATAAAGAATAAATTTGTAACATAGAATATATTTAGGTTTTAAAAAGTACACTTTTAATAGTACACATACATAAAATATTTGTAAATAGATATAAATCTGTGTATTATAACAAAAAATAAAATTTATAAATAACATACAACACATTTTAATATATTTTTTGTTAAATTTAATTTAATTTATAAAACTTTAAATCCGCACATCGGGCGGGTCCTCATCTAGTTTAATTAATTTGTAACATAAGTTAATATTTATCAATTTATAAAAGGAATCATTTTTAATTATTACAGTTTAGAGAAGATGAATATATGCAATTATTTGTGTAAATAAAAGTAGTCTTGTGGATTTTGTAGTTTTACATTTGAAATTTTCATATTTAGGAAAATACACTTTTGACAATAAATTTTAAAGACTATAGATGAATTCACTTATATACATGATCTACATAAATTCAATTTTTAATTTATGACCTTAGCTATTGTATTTTCACTGCCAATAAAAGGTAAAATACAAATAATATATATCAAATATTAAAAGTTTACAAAAAAATTTGGCTATTTTTATGACATAACTATAGATTACGCAATAACACTATAATTTGAAAACAATACATAACAATTTATTTCTACAATTAATGTTAGAGATGAGCTCTAACAAAAATAATCAATTATAAAATATAAAAACACTACAAGCAAAAATTTAAAACATCACATATATATATATATATATATATTTAAATTTATATAATTTTTAATTTATGATATTAATAGGATTATCTACTTAATAGAGATTCTAAAAATTATTATCTTATTATCTTATCAATTTTTGTCAATATTTACCTTTAGTTGGAAACCGTGAACATCAAGATGTATCTTCCAAGTATTAAAGTGTACCATTCTATATTCTGGTTTTGTGATTAATTCAATATTTTTTTGATACTAGTATTAATTTAAATAATTTATATTTTTCTCAAATTAACCAAATGAGTTATTACTTTGCAAAAAAATTCTTGGTGTGGGCGAAATAGTAGAAGTATGAGTTATTACTTCACAAAAAAACTTTTTGTGATATACTCCCTCTGTATCATTGTATATTAATTTTCCAGATACATATACTTCTCAATTAATATAGTGGGATATACCTGAATGGATATTATTCATTATTGTATATTATATTCATAAACTATATTTTCTTTCACCAAGAAAAAGAAATTAATATTTTCCCGCCGTTTTGTTTTACATATACACATTTTATAAAATTTAGAGATTCATCATACAATATGAAAATGTTTTATTATTAGACTCTGACGGAGTAGCAGTTAGTTGCATACTACAAAAACAAAAACAAAAATTTTAAAATCACTCTGCTAAAACATTGCAGCGAAGAGACAGAAACCAAAAATTCAGAGAGAACAAAGCAATGGCTACTTCAAGCGCAGCTAGGTGTGACGTGTTTATCGATTTCAGCAGGAAGGACACGCGCAATTCCTTCGTCAGCCACCTCTCGGCCGCCTTCCGCAGAAGGAAGATCTCTGTGTTCATCGGCAAAGATTGCACCCGCACACTGGAGCCAAATTTCCGGTTACCTGAAGTAATTCAATCGGCCATTGATGGATCTAGAGTTTCAGTGGTGGTACTATCCGAGAACTATGCGTTCTCGCCACTCTGCTAGAAACACTGGTGAAGTTTCTGGAGCGTCAACGGCGTAAAGACGACCACCTGGTGGTTCCGGTCTTATATGGTGAAAGTGTTGTAAAAACGCTGGATGGTGGACTCCATAACCGGCCATGTACGGTTCATATGCGTTTAGTGTTTACAGCCCGTCGGCTATAGGTCCATCGGTCTTATTCTATTTCCTAGTCGGTTTTGTATCAAACACTATATATATGTAACCTCTGCTCGATTATCAATAATAAGAACAAGAGATTTCAGCCTTTGAATCCTTTAGTTTATAACACGTTATCAGCACAATCGTTTCTAAAGATCCAGCTGAGTAAAAACCCTAAAACTCTAATCACTGCCGTTCATTTTTCTTCTTCCACAAAACCCTAAAACCCTAAAACCGCTGCATCCTTCCCCTTGTTCGTAGCAATCAGTCTTTACTCGAAGTAACATCCGAGCTCGGTCGGGGGTGAGTCCTGTTCGGGTTTCTGTTCGAGATTTGTTCGAGTTCGTGGTTCGCGGTTCTGGGACGTGTCCGAGAGCGGTACGTGGATCTGTTCGAGAGCAGTACGAGAGCGGTACGAGGATTGGGTCGATAGCGGTACGTGGATCAAGGTTCGTGGTTCATGATCAAGGGATATCTGAGCTCTTTAGCTCCCAGATCAAAACCGGTCAGACCCTATTGGTGTTAAGGTAAAATCGAAATCTTATGGGACCATATAATCGAACCTGATCTTAAAACTATTAAACTCGAAACATACAAGTACACAATCAACAAAGTTTAAATTCCCGAAATCCTATAAAACTTTAAAAACCGGTTGTTAAGGATTGTTAGATTGATTGTGAATTGCACCAAACTACATCAAGTATAAATCCGGATTGATTGATTATTGTTGCTTGATTGTTTGCTGCATAAGAACCATAGAACTAAATTGTTAAATTCGAGATTCATAAGAGAAATATTAATCCGATTGTTCTAGGATATTTAAAATCCAAAATTGAATGCATCCTTTGAGATTAAATCGAATTCACATAGGTTATTAAATTGAATATTGTTAAGATTAATCCAATGAGTTTTTCGGCTGCATGAAACCTAAATTCGAAATCATAGAATTGTTTTAGGTTGTTAGAATTGATAAGATAACTTCCAAATTTAATTCAAGTAATTATCCTCAATTTTAAGAAAATATTTTCTAAAACTTGCCTTAATCCTAGTTTGAAAAGGAAAACTTAAGAAAAGGAAATTCTATCTTGTAATAAGGAAATTATTGCATGCATCATCTATCTGTTTTTGTTGTCTTTGTGTGCATGAGTAGAGGCAAGGCATGGTTCGGTCTTAAATACCGCATGACCTGAGTTTAATTTGATGGCATGGTTCGGTCTCAAATACCGCATGACCTATTGACTGATTGCATGGTTCGGTCTCAAACACCGCATGCTAATGATCGGTTGTCTATATCTGTTACATGCAGATGGCAAGGCTTAAGAACCTAGAGTATGGTATCTTGATTGCTTCTGGAGACAACTACTTGCAATGGGCATTGGACACTAAGATCCATCTGAAGTCAAAGGACTTGTTCGAATGCATCAAAGAAGATAATGACTGTTCTGACAAACAAAAGTACAAGACCATTCAACACATATACCATCACCTTGCTGAGAGTCTCAAGAATCAGTATCTCTTCATAGAAGATCCTATTAGCCTTTGGACAGAGCTTAAATGCAGATACAGACACCAAAGACGGTGCTCCTACCAAAGGCTGAGTTTGATTGGAAAAACCTAAGGATCCAGGACTACAAATCCGTGGATGAGTATAACTCTGAGCTTTTCGGATTGTCTCACTCCTTAGGTTGTGTGGTACCGAAGTGACAGAGAAGAGCTGCTAGAGAAGACATTGTCTACTTTTAGCACTCACAACATAGTCCTTCAGCAACAATACCGGTAAAAGGGTTTTGACAACTATGGGGACCTTATCCAGTGTTTACTGCTAGCTGAGCAGAATAATGAGCTGTTGCTGATGAATAGTGCTATGAGACTTCCTGGTACAGCCCCATTACCAGAGCACACAAGGTTGATTGGCAAAGAAAAATGATGTAGAGCCTAAAGAGCTTAAGGAGCCTAAGGAGACCAACTATGTCCACAGAGAAAGACACTATGGCCGTGGCCGTGGTGGCAGAGGACGTGGTGGTCGAGGAGGCCAAGCTAGCCGCTTTGATGGTTATGGCCGTGGAGGCCGTGGCCGTGGTGGTAGGGGCCGTGGGTCCTTTAAACCACAATCCAAGGCTAAATCGGTTTGTCACCGATGTGGTATGTCTAACCACTGGGCCAAGAATTGCAGAACACCCAAACATCTTATTGATGCATATCAAGAGGTCTTGAAGAAGAACCCAGAAGCCAACTGTGTGCATCTCGATGGTGAAGAGGATTTTGACCATGAGAATGATTCACTAGCCTATGAGACTTCCGATTGTTTTAAGGAAGATAAATAATTTTAATTATGGATTTGGTTTAATTTCTATGCTTTCATGATTTAATTTCGGTTTATGTATTGGATAATTATTTTTGGTTTATATTCAAAGATTTTATTTTATAATTGATTGTCTTATTAAATCAAACACACAAAAATGTTATTTTCTATAGAAATGGCCGAGGATATGAGTGTACTAGTGGTGGACAGTGGATCCAGCCACACCATATTGAAGGATAAAAGATATTTCATAAACCTCATAATGAAAAGTGCCAATGTTAGTACAATTGCGGGTATAGCAAGCTTAATAGAAGGATACGGCCAAGCTCACATATTATTACCTAATGGCACACATATTGAACTAAGTGATGCCTTGTACTCACCCAGCTCTAAGAGAAGCTTATTGAGCTTTAAAGACATTAGATTGAATGGTTATCATATTGAAACCAAGGGTGAAGGAAATAAAGAATTCCTATACATTACAGAAATTGTGAAAGGACATAAGAAGGTACTAGAGACTATACCTGCACTAGCCACTGGTTTATACCATGCTAAGATCAATATGATAGAAGCTAACTTGGCAAAGCACAAAATGTTCAATGAACAATTCACTCTATGGCATGACCGGCTAGGCCACCCGGGTTCGAACATGATGCGTAAATTGATTAAGAATTCGAATGGGCACATTTTTAAAGAGATAAAAGTTATCCCTAAACATCTCACTTGTGTAGCATGTGCACAAGGGAAACTTATCATAAGGCCATCACCAGTAAAAGTCACAAGAGAGACTTTAAGTTTCTGGAAAGGATACAAGGTGATATATGTGGACCAATACACCCATCTTGTAGGACATTTAGATATTTTATGGTTATGATCGATGCCTCAACTAGATGGTCACACGTTTGCTTGTTATCGACAAGGAACCTAGCATTTGCTAGGATGTTGGCTCAAATTATAAGGCTAAGAGCACACTTTCCAGATTTTCCACTTAAGACTATACGTCTAGACAATTCTGGTGAATTCACATCCCAAGAGTTTAATGATTATTTTATGTCCATGGGGTGAGTGTGGAACATCCTGTGGCACATGTCCATACACAAAACGGATTAGCTGAATCCTTCATTAAACGAATACAGTTGATAGCTCGACCATTGTTAATGAGATCAAAGCTCCTGTGTCGGCTTGGGGACACGTAGTCTTACATGCAGCAGAACTTATACGCATCAGGCCATCTAGTGAACACAAATATTCTCCATCCCAACTATTAACGGGTCATGATCCGACATATCCCATCTCAAAACATTTGGTTGTGCCGTTTATGTACCTATTGCTCCACCACAGAGAACTAAGATGGGACCTCAAAGGAGGATGATAATATATGTTGGACATGAGTCTCCCACTATTATAAAGTATCTTGAGCCAACCACAGGAGATTTATTTAAGCCCATATACGCGGACTGTCACTTTGTTGAGTCTGAATTCCCTATGTTAGGTGGTGAGACTAGAAAGCTGGTTAAGGAATTAACATGGAATCAAACATCCCTACATTGGCAAGATCCTCAAACTCTAGCATGATGCAGAGGTTCAAAAGATTATTCATTTAAAGAAGCTAGCTAATCAATTGCCAGATTCCTTTGATGACCCAAAGAGAGTAACAAAATTGTACATACGAGCTTGTAATGCACCAGTATGTATTGATGTTCAAAGGAACACAATAATCAAGTTTCTACAGAGTCTAAACCACGTTTGAAACAAGGTAGACCATTAGGTTCCAAAGATAAGAACCCTCAGAAGTCTAAAGGTGCAAAACAGACCGAGGTTAAGAGAATTACAGAAAATACAGACATAGCCGCCCTAAGGTACCAAGTGAGGTTTGGGACGCTGAACCTCAAAGACCTGAAGGTATTGATAATAATGAGATCTCAATAAACTATATCATGTCTGGAATTCAATGGAACCGTAAAGATGTCGACATCGATGAAATATTTGCATACAAGGTAGCACATGAGATAAATGAGGATCATGAACCCACATCTATATTAGAGTGCACTCAAAGTAAAGATTGGCTAAAATGGAAAGAAGCTATTGATGTGGAGTTAAACTCTTTAAAGAAGAGAAGTGTGTGGTCCGATCTTAAGGACAACATCTGAAATTAAACCAGTTGGACATAAGTGGGTCTTTGTAAGGAAGAGAAATGAGAACAATGAAATTGTGAGACATAAGGCACGGCTTGTAGCACAAGGATTCTCTCAAAGACCAGGAATAGACTATGAGGAGACATACTCCCCTGTGATGGATGCAACAAGATTTAGGTACTTAATAAGTCTGGCTATAAGAGAAAAATTGGATTTGCGGTTAATGGATTTTGTAACCGCATACTTGTATGGTCCACTGGATAATGAGATTTATATGAGATTACCAGAGGGTAGTGAGCTCAAAGATAAGAGTGGTTCTCGAGAACAGTACTGCATAAGGCTAGACAAATCGCTTTATGGACTGAAACAGTGGTCGAATGTGGTATAATCGATTAAGTGAGTATTAGCTAAAGAAGGCTATAAGAATGACCCAATCAGTCCATGTATATTTATAAAGAAGTTTGCAAACAAAGTATTTGTGATAATAGCAGTGTATGTTGATGATTTAAACATACTTGGAACCTCTGGTGAAATTGCCTAAACAGTAGAGTATTTAAAGAAAGAATTTGAGATGAAAGACCTAGGTAAAACTAAGTTCTGTTTGGGGTTACAACTTGAGTACAGAAATAATGGGATCCTTGTGCATCAAAAGGCATATGCAGAAAAGGTACTCAAGAGGTTTAATATGGATCAAGCTCATTCATTGACTAGCCCAATGGTTGTGAGAAGTATTGAAGTGAATAAAGATCCATTTGCTCCAAAGAAGGACAATGAAGAAGTTCTTGGTCCTGAAGTGTCATACCTCAGTGCTATAGGAGCGTTAATGTTCTTGGCTAGCCACACTAGACCAGATATATGTTTTGTCGTGAATCTCCTAGCAAGATATAGTTCTTGTCCGACCATAAGGCACTGGAACGGTATTAAACATGTTCTGCGTTACCTACAAGGAACGACAGACTTTGGTTTATTCTATACTAACTATAACAAAGAAGGTATAGTTGGTTTTGCTGATGCAGGTTATCTATTCGATCCACATAATGGTAAGTCTCAAACTGGCTATGTATTTACACACGGTGGTACAGCGATCTCATGGCGTTCTATGAAGCAAACTCTTGTGGCCACATCATCAAATCATGCGGAGATCCTAGCAATTCATGAAACCAGCCGTGAGTGTGTTTGGTTGAGATCCATGACTCAACATATTCGGACTTACAGTGGCATGGATGACAATAAGGAAGCAACCGTAATCTATGAAGACAATACGGCCTGCATCGCACAACTCAAGGAAGGTTACATCAAGGGAGATCGGACGAAGCATATATTACCGAAGTTCTTCTTCACACATGAACTACAAAAGGCCGGAGAAGTTCAAGTGGTTCAAGTTCAATCATGCGACAACTTAGCTGATCTCTTCACCAAAGCATTGCCGACAACAACATTCAAGAAGCTCACGCACCAGATTAGAATGCAGAGGCTTAAGGACTTAGAGTGATGCTTGGAACAGGGGGAACAATGTGTGCTGTACTCTTTTTCCTTCACCATGGTTTTGTCCCAATGGGTTTTCCTGGTAAGGTTTTAATGAGGCAGCATCCCCAAGCACATTGCATCGATCCTTCCTAGCACTTGCAGGGTTATGTCATCCAAGGGAGTGCTGTAAAATGCTGGATGGTGGACTCCATAACCGGCCATGTAAGGTTCATATGCGTTTAGTGTTTACAGCCCATCGGCTATCGGCCCATCGGCCTTACTCTATTTCCTAGTCGGTTTTGTATCAAACACTATATATATGTAACCTCTGCTCGATTATCAATAATAAGAACAAGAGATTTCAGCCTTTGAATCCTCTAGTTTATAACAGAAAGCTTATAAAATATTACGGACCAACTTATTGCTTGAGAATAAAGGAAGATATGAAAGCTTAGCTCCCTCTTAACCCTAATTCTCTTTTAGAGATTAAGGTTAATTCTTGGGGCTTGGTTTCTCATTAATCAATAAAGACCATTATATAGGCCTTGATACAACTTAATCAAAACCCTAGTAAAATATAGTAAATATTTTAACGTAGAATGGAAATTATGAAAACCAAATTCATAAACTAAACCACCAAAACTAATTAAATAAAATGTCCTAAGCCCTAACCGATGGACTTTTCAACCTAACCGTAGTCTTGTATCATCTTGATTTCTCATATCGAATTCATAAGGTCCTGTATTTAGAACATGTCTCTTACACTGTTTTAATTCTTTCAGTTTTGACTTGTCTTTTCCCTTATAAAAAAAATTAATGGATCAATAGCAATTAAATGATCCGTGTTATGTTGGTGGCAAAATGATAGTTTTTTCATTGCAATGTCTAATCTTAAACATAAGAAATCAGAGATCATCAGACCCTTCTTTAAATTGACAGGATCCACATTGTGAAAAAGTAAAAGAAAAAAATGAATTTTGTGTCTTTTGGGAAGTCAAATGTCTGAAAATACAGATCAATGTTCATGGAAATATAAATCAACAATTAGTATCTAATGAGAGGTGAGAGGATGCTTCTTCTTCATCTGCTGCTTCTCCTTTGACACGAGAGACATCATCAGAGATTAAAGCGAGTAAATGGGAAAAGGAACGAGAGAGTTTGAAGCCAAAAGATCTCTTGTCCCTTATCTTGATATTGGAAGAGAAGTAGAGAACATGTCGGAAGAAGTGGAGATTATCAGAAACGCCAGAGCTTGGATTATCACGAACATATCAGCATTTGTCAGTACTTCCGTCCACGAAGCCATTTGAGGGTTTTTAAAAATTAACAATGAACAACATGGATTTAAAGGGCTAAGCAAGGGTTATCTCGTTTTCAAGTCTTTTTTGCCATTATTTTTATAATATTGAATTGAGTGTACGTTTATCCAATTACATAAAACAAGCCTTTGCTCTTGCTTTTTAGTAAAAACGTAGTACGTGTTATGATGATTTGGACATGTAAATTTGTTTTCTCTTGATCATGAGAAAAGATTTGCTTTATGGTAAGAAAACATGGAGGCTAGAAGAGGAAAATGAGAAAAGATGCATGTTTCTTGCTAGACCAGGTTTACTTCATCAGGTCATAAGCATTCACAGAAGTTTTCTTTAATCATTAACAAGAGCGACATTTTATAGAAGATTGTTATAGTGTGTTGTCGATGTGTCATCAGTTAATTTTTATGGGAAAATTGTAAATTTTTATAGGAGGTTGTACTAGTTTTGTCGATGTGTCACTACACGTACGATTGAATTTTATGAGAGGTTGGTCGTTCATCGGAAAACAACAAGTTAATGTTGGTAAGATAATTCGACCACTGGAGATTGTACTAGTTTTGTCGATGTGCTACACGTACGATTGAATTTTATGAGAGGTTGGTTGTTCATCGGAAAACAACAGGTTAATGTTGGTAAGATAGTTCGACCACTGGATGGATATAGCACACAACTTCATATCTTTCCATAAGACGAATGGATCACATCAAGACAAGCATGACAGATTTCAGACATAAGCTTCTCTAATAATCAAATATGAACCAAGACCAACAAGACACTCATTTTACACTAGTCAGAGAAGACATACTTTGCTCTTTCAACAGTGTGAACACCAAACATAATTTAATCAATACAGAAATCTCAAGCATAACCAGCTATACGATCTTTACGCTTAAATGTTTTCTAATCAAGATCAATTGCCGCAAATAAATGTGCAGTTGTGATCTCTGTATACAGAAAACAAGACCCTACCAAATATTAAAATTAGCACCAGCTCAGTATTCCATGGAAATTTGACTGGCTAAACGGAAAAAGCATTAGTATATAGCAAGTAAAAAAAGCTTAAACTTAGCAGTCAACTCTAACTTCTAAGAGCTCAAAAAATAGAAGCAAAGACATAAGACTGATCAGAAAATGAGTGGAAGGAAACTTTACATGATGATGATTGCAACAGGAATAACACCTAAACCTGCATCCACCTCTGGCTGAATCCCAAATAACCAAGGTCAGACCATAACAAGAATAGGACCAAGAAATAATAAGTAACATGAAACACACTCAAATCAGATGCCATAAGATTTACAAAACTAAAAGAACTCATGCATTATTCAGCTTCAACCGTTACAAGCAGGCTATGTGAGACACGTTTCAGATCAAGATAGATAGCTTTAAATAACTATCTTACGAGAGCAGATGTACCGGTTTCTAAAAATTAGGCTAAAGAGACAAATTCACAATAAAATAAAAAGATAGAAACACACAATATCATAAAAATGAACAAGATCATAGCACACAACATCATCAAAACAAACATAACTAGGATAAGAAAAATGAACAAAAACAGCCGAACTGTAGACATTTTCATCACTGGAAAATCCCAAACAAACAATGGCATACAACAATAACAAGAACACAACCAAAACAGCTGATAATTCAAAAGAGAAGGACCACACAATACACTTCCATAGAGACAAAATCCGCCTAATCTGAATCTTATGTAGGTTATTTATAGTGGTTCACACGTACAGCAAGAGAGAGAGAGAGAGAGAGAGAGAGAGAGGGAGGTTGTTATATTCTTAAAGTTATAAACGATCCTTCATCAAAGTCGATTTGATCAGATCATAGCACACAACATCATTAAAAAAACATAACTAGGATAAGAAAAATGAACAAAAACAGCCGAACTGTATACATTTTCATCACTGGGAAATCCCAAACAAACAAGGGCATACAACAATAACAATAAGACAACCAAAACAGCTGATAATGCAAAACAGAGGGACCACACAATACACTTCCATAGAGACAAAAATCAAGAAAGTAACTAACAGCAAGATGGTTTCATCAATTACATAATGCAAAGGGTAACCCAATATTTTAAATTGGAATAAGGAATCACATTGAGACAATGCACTCTAAATCCAAACATGCAAAGCTTTATCGCTGCACACAACTTCCTATCTTTCCATAAGGCAAATGGATCACATCAAGAAAAGCCGAAAGATATCAGACATAAGCTTCTCTAAGAATGAAATATGAACCAACACAGACAACACTTATTGTACTAATCATTCTACACTAGTCAGCGAATACATAGTTTGCTTTTTCAACAATGTGTACACCAAATATAATTTAACCAAAATAAAGATGTCAAGCACAACCAGCTATACGATCTTTCAGAATAAACTGAATTATCACATAGTCACCTACACGGTAACACGGCTACACTTAAAGAAAACACAGAAAAATAAACTATAGTAACACTCACAGCCTCACACCGCATGCAAATAAATGATTTTCTAATCAAGCTTGGTGGTTGTCACAAATAAATATATGTAAGTTGTATACAGGAAACAAGATCCTACCAAGACAAACAATTGTAGACATGTCATCACTTGGAAAACCCAAACAAACAAGGGTGCAAAAATGCAAAAGAATCAAATATGCAAAAGACAACAATAACAAGACAACCAACAAACACAGCTTAAAAATGCAAAAGAGATTTCAGATATAAGCTTCCCTAAGAATCAAATATGAACCAACACAGACAAAACACTCGTTGTAATAACCATTCCACACTAGTTAGAGAAAAAATAGTTTGCTAACAGACAAAAACCCGAGAACTGCATGCAAACTTCAAAGGGAGCTAAAGAATAACCTGAAACTCTTATGACGATCTTCAGAAACCCGAGAACAACTGCATGCAAAGAAAGATAAAAGGCGATGTTAGAAGACCTATGTAAGTTTGTTTGCTACTTGTCGAGAATGGTACACACGGTAATGAATTTTATAAACAACAGAAAATATTAACCTTAAGAAATAGAAATTCACATACCTGACTTTCAGACGTAGAATATCAAGAAATTCACATACCTCAATTTAAATGTAAGTGTGATCTGCTCCATGGATGTCATACTTCTGCAACCCAAGCAGTTTAAAGATTTGGGACTACTTCATTTGCTAATCAGAGATCACGACCAGGAACAATCAAAGAGGTAATTTAGATTACCTCAACAACCGAGCATTTGCTTTTAGCATCTGGTGACTATGAACCTGAATGCATTATAGAGACAGGGACAAATAAACCGATAGGGACAGGGACAAGCAGAGAGGTAATTTAAATTACCTCAGCCAAACCGAGGCATTTGTTTTCTTTGCTCAGGTGACGACCTGTATGCATTCAAGGGACAGACGAGGGGGCAATCATACCGATAGGGACAAGGACAAGCTGAGAGGTAATTTAAATTACCTCAGCTAAACTGAGGCATTTTTTTCTTTGCTAAGGTGACTAGGAACCTAATACATTCAAGGGACAGGGACAAGCAGAGAGGTAATTTAAATTACCTCAAATAAACCGAGGCCATTGTTTCTTTGCTCAGGTGACTAGGAACCTGAATACATTCAAGGGACAGGGACAATTAAACTGATAGGGACAGGGACAAGTAGACAGGTAATTTAAATTACCTCAGCAAAACCGAGGCATTTGTTTTCTTGCTCAGGTGACTAGGAACCCGAATACATTCAAGGGGGGACAATTAAACCGATAGGGACATGGACAAGCAGAGAGGTAATTCAGCCAAACCGAGGCATTTGTTTTCTTTGCTCAGGTGACGAGAAACCCGTATGCATTCAAAGGGACAGTGACAATCATACCGATAGGTACAGGGACAAACTGAGAGGTAATTTAAATTACCTCAGCTAAACCGAGGCATTTGTTTCTTTGCTCAGGCGACTAGGAACCTGATACATTCGGGACAAGGACAAGCAGAGAGGTAAATTACCTCAAATAAACTGAGGCATTTGTTTCTTTGCTCAGGCGACTAGAAACCCGAATACATCCAAGGGACAGGGACAAATAGAGAGGTAATTTAAATTACCTCAAATAAACCGAGGCATTTGTTTCTTTGCTCAGTGACTAGAAACCCGAATACATTCAAGGACAGGGACAAGCAGAGAGGTAATTTAAATTACCTCAGCCAAACCGAGGCATTTGTTTTCTTTGCTCAGGTGACGAGAAACCTGTATGCATTCAAGGGACAGGGACAAGCTGAGATGTAATTTAAATTATCTCAGCTTAACCGAGGCATTTGTTTCTTTGCTCAGGCGACTAGAAACCTGATACATTCAAGGACAGGGACAAGCAGAGAGGTAATTTAAATTACCTCAAATAAACCGAGGCATTTGTTTCTTTGCTCAGGTGACTAGAAACCCGAATACATTCAAGGGACAGGGGACAATTAAACCGATAGGGACAGGACAAGGAGAGGTAATTTAAATTACCTCAGCCAAACTGAGGCATTTGTATTTTCAGGTGACTAGGAACCCCCATGCATTCAAGGGACTGGGACAAGCAGAGGTAATTTAAATTACCTCGATAGAAACAAGACAAAGAGTATTGCATACCAAGACGTAACAATTGTAGTTATGACTAGCTCATCACATGAGTGAACCTGAGACTAGTTAATTGGCAAGCAATCAAAAACGTATGAAACATAAGGGAAAACCAAACAAGGAACACAGACACACACAAAACTATAGGCAAAGTAAACGATTTTGAAACCCAATAGACACAAAATTGAAAACCAATAACCGAAAATACTAAAATCAAAGAAAGTAAGATTTTTGTTTTAGAACCATAATTATAACCTAACGCGACACAAACTATGTTGGAGTATTGAGTAGCATCAAAGTCATCCCATACCTTACGATAACCATTAGGCTTCCCAATAGCTTTTGTCCTGATTTCCGAGTAACGAGATTTCCATGGAATCCAAAATTTTCACTGGCTGACTCCAAATCATCAAACTTTGATGTGGCTGTTTCCACAAATTGCTTAAGATAAGTTTCTCAATCAAAACTAAGTGGCCTTTATCAGTGCATCAAACATAAAAGATCACCACAACTTACTATATCTTTTCCCCAACAAAACCAAATCATCTCTGGAAACGCCTAATCCTAAAAACCAAAACCAGTAAAATAATTCCAAATTAATTTCTATCATGAAGTAAAAGTAATCATAGTGGAGCTATACTCACCATCATCCACAACCTTGACAGAGCACGAAGCAACACCACGAAGATAGAAACCTGAAAATAGAGAGATCGATCAGAAGAAATCCAGAGAACCAGATCAAGAAATCGAAGTAGAAGGGGAGAAGTTGATTTTGCGGACCTTGGTCGCATCGAGACTGTTGAACACGAGTTCCTCCACGACCTTTCTCGTCATGTCAAACATCATAATTCCGAACGCTTGGAGTGATGAACCCCTTAGGCAAAGACTTGATCGACTTCATCCTGAATTATCCCGACTGAAACATGGAGAAAAAAAACCCCAAAATTTTCAAGAAGCAACTCGGGGGATATCAATTATTGGAGATCGCGAATCTATTTACCGCCATTAGACCAAAAAAAAAAAAAGAAACCTAACGACAATCAAATCTAATTTATCTAGAGATGGTGATTTCTTTGGAACTGGGAAGTGATTGATCGTCGCTAATGGATGAAAAGAACAAAACAGAGTCAATACAATCGCAATTGAAAACCCTAAAATGGGATAAAATCATAAAGGCAAAGAAAGATCTAGAAACTCATATAAAATAAGCGAAGATAACTTATCTAGAGACTGTGGATCTCTCCTCGCAAGAGATTCATTGAGTCTTCTCTTGAACTTGATTTCGTCGGGAGTGAATCAACAAATCGCCTCTCAAGGAAGAAGACGATGAGAGCAGAGAGAAAATTCAATTTAGTTAGGTTTACAATGGGAGCGTTGGGTATTAAATTAGACTTCTCTCACTTTAATCCTTTAAACGGTGCCGTTTGGACTCTAATCCTTTAAACGGTGTCGTTTGGTTTTTATCGTACCATATACAATATAGCCGTTGGAAAATATTGAGATCCAGAATTGGGAAATAACCGTTGTGAAAGCCTTAGAAAAGTTAAATAAAAAACTCAAGTTCCTTTTTGTATATTGCACAGTTCGCTTTCACAACGGTTATTTTCTAATATCCTATGACCCAAAAAGGAAAGATAAATGATTTGCTTCTCATTTAGATCACAAATAAAATGAGCCAACAACAGAAGACATTGTAGTTTTTGTACTCACAGTGTAAATGCTCAAAGAGTGATCCATTTGGAGCATATTCAAATATCAAGATCTTGGTGAAAGGTTTTTTTCCTCACAGTCCCTGACTAGGTTTACAAAATTCTTGTAAATGAGATTCAACAATATTTCGATCTGAGTGAAGTGACCTTAGTGTAGTGGCAGGAGGTAAGTCCATTTGTAGAAGGCACCATCACACCCGGGATCGAGTCCCGGCTCGAATGTAGGAATTTGGCTAATGGGCCGGCCAGTTGTGGCTCAATGGTTGACAAAAAAAAATATATATTTTGATCTGAAATCATGAAACAAGAACGCGATAAGTTAAGTTTATATAGCTGTTGTAAAAATAAAACTAAAAATGGGAGAAATTATATCTTATGATCCGAAAGTGAATTTATGTATTGTTCTTCCATTCTTTAGCGGATGTAGTAGCAAATGAAACAACAGCTACCTCCACACCAGTTGAGAACAATCACCCAACTGAACAATATCTAATGACATTACTAAAATCTTGACATGCAACTTCAGTCTCAGATTTTTGAGTAACTGAGGATCAAAATCACACACTGATTAAACAAAAAATGATAAGAAGTTGGCTAATACTCATAAGTAAGTAATATTCAATGCCATGTATGTATCAATGAAGAAAGAAACTTATTGAAGTAATCCGCTAAGACCCGTACGCCAAGTATTCACAATTTCCCAGCCTTACGTCTGTAAAAGTAGACATCGGTAGCTACTTACTAGTTACTAAGAGAAGAAAAAAGCACTGCCTACTACGCAGCCAACCACTGAAGAAGAATCAGAGTTTTTCTTGGAGAGGAGAAAGTAAAACATCCTTGTGTAGATGGACTCTTTTGTGGCTCCGGAACTATTGAAGATTTAGTTGAAGCATGTTTTGGAGAAAGGTTTGAAAAGGCAAATCATTGTATGTGAATGGGTTACGGACAAGTGTTTTCATATGAAATCCAACAGCTTTCCTTACAAGAAAATAGATAAAAAGGGTAGAATAATCAATTAACCCATTGCAACACATGCTCTAAGCATAGTAAGCTACATAGATAGATATAAGCATGAACTAAGAACATCTTCTTTTACTGTCGGTAATAAACTTGTAGGTCTAATAACCATGACTTCATATATATGTTGTTGTTATACCAGAAAAAAAAACAATCTTTCAAATTCAAGATAAATTAAGGCTTTGAATGGTTGTACGGTATGGTGTAGACCGGTCAATGCATACCACTATTTTGGTATGCAAAACATTGGACTGTAGTATGGAGAAGATTAGTATGGAGTTTATAATGGTATGAAGCTTTTGAGGAATGGAGAAATGAAGACATGGTGATTACATTGGTATGGAGTTGTATTACTTAGA